>ML682018.1:14239796-14284885 GCA_007922195.1 Podocnemis expansa | reverse complement strand
GTGTTCTAGAAATGGGGACAGTGGACACCCAGGGCCTGATCCTGTCTCTCCCCCCCCCCAGCCCCATGCTACAATGGGAGCTGGAGCAGTCGCAGGCCATAAGAGAAGGGTGAAGCATTACCAGACCTCACCCAGCAAGACAGTGAGACTCAGAAATAAACCCTAAGGCTTCTGGATTGTAGCTCACTCAGGGATTTAAGTGCCGCAAGACTCCATGTTCATTTGTTCACCTCCATCTAGAGGAACAGTCCCTCTGCCATCAGCATTATGTTCTGAATGGTTCTTGGACCTTCCAGTACAGTCATTGCAAGGATTTGATTGACATTGTTTGGTAGCTCCCAATCTGATAGTGGCTTAAACTAGGGACTAAGAAGTGAAATAAAAAATTAAAAGCGCCACAAGACTCCTTGTTTGTTTTGCTGAACTAGACTAACATGGCTGCCTCTTTGGAATTTCACAATATTCCATGTACTCATGATCCATCATCATCATCCAGGGAAAATAGCAGGATTTGAACTGGTACAAAAAATATGCATTTCATGATAAGCCAAAGAAATGACTCATACCTTTCCAAGCAAACAGAACAGTTCTATATGCAGCTCTACCAACCAACTTAAAAAACAAAACAAAACAAAAAATCTTCTCTAAGCAACATTTTCTTGTCACTAAAAAGAAAGAAACTAAAATCAGAGGCGGAAGTAAAATCTGTGGCATGTTTACAATGCTTGGGTTCCCAACCTTAGTAGGAGAAGTACTTTAATTAGACTTAGCTAAGCCTCAGCCATTCTTCTATGGTTTATTTCAGCTGTACATTGCATGTCCCTAAAGAGGCTGCTTTCTTTGCAATAGGAGGATCAGTTGGTTTCCATTTTGGGGCTCAAGGTAGGCAAGAATGCTCTGTATGGACTGTCTCTGCAGAACCAGCTTTATCATATTATTAGGGATGGGTGCAATGTGCCTAGCATATGTCAGTCTTTCCTCTCAATAAATAGATATGAATCACCTAAGCCTAGTCATGGCAGAATAGTAGACAGCTGAAGAGCTGAACAGATCTATTTAACAAAAGCTATGAATAACAGACCACATCTTTTTTCTCTCTCTACATATTTGTAAGGCCATTGGACCAGATTCTGGTATGGGGGTCCTGAAGCACTCAAGCTCAAACTGTCTCCTTTGAGATAAGGCCTGGTTCAAGAAGAGAGATTATACAATAAACTGTCTTGTGAACAAATGTGCACTAGTTACTTTGAAAGATGATAGAGCTGCATCTATAAAACTTTTCTCTTTGCTTGGAAAGGTATTAGAGTAATTTCTTTGGCTTATCATGCAATGTGTGCGTGTATATATATGTGTGTGTGTATATATATATATATATATTTTTTTTTTTACAAGTTCGAATCCTGTGATTTCTCATGGACGACGATGATGGATCTTAAGTACATCAAATATTGTGACGTTCCATAGCGGTAGCCATGTTAGTTTAGTGCAGCAAAATAAAGAGAGTCCTGTGGCACTTTTAAAGACTAACAAATTGATTTATTGCATGAGCTTTTGTAGGAGAAAATCCCACTTTGTCAGATGTTTTGAAGATGAGGAAGCCTACAGGATGGGAGGAAAATAAATGCAGGGAAGTGTAAGTCATAGGATCAGGTTGTGATAAGGTCAGGGCTGAGGGGTACAGAAGGGTGCATCAGGACAGGTATGTGAGCCCTAGACTGGTGAAGGCCCTTCACCCTGATTGCAAATAAAAGGCCTCTGCAGGCTAATTACAGACAGCTGCACCCAATCAAGGGCTACTCCAGGCCTATAAAGGCTGCTTCCACTAGGAGAAGGGGGTGGGAAGTTGAGGCTGTTGTTTCAGTTTGGAAGCTCCCTAGGCAGAGGAGAAGATGACTGTTTCTCCCCTGCCTTAACCAGAGATAGAGATAAGCAGCTGGGCCTTCCACTGCTCTGAAGGCTCTTTAAGCTGGGACCCAGGGCCAGGGAAGGAAGAGAGTACCAGAAAGACTGCAAAAACCAGGGATCTCCCTGGATGGGGGCTGACTGAACTGTGACCAGTACCCCTTGGGGAGAAGACTTGAACTGTTGAGCCAGGCCTCACACACCTCTTCCCTCCAGAAGGGGGGGGGGTGACCTTGCCACAAGGTCCAATGCTCTAGGCTGATGGTGAAGGTGAGCAAATTATGGATGTGCTTGGGGAGCCAGCAGGCAGAGGGGAAGGGGCTGGGTATGGGTCAGGGAATTTTCTCAGTTGTGTCCACAATTTGCTCAGCTGCATCACCACCTTAGAAGGAATGTTGGAAGGGACCAGTAAGATCATCCAGTGACCTATCTCCTTTACAATGCAGAGTGGTGTTTTGGATTACGTTAGGTCATTGGGGTTGCCATAGTGATAGATGAAAGGGTTATTTTAGTGCTAGGGAAACCTGTCTGTCTGGTTCCCTCTGCTCTGAGTTCTCTTTCAAGAAAGATTCTATTTGGAGCTCTGAGTATGCTGCCTCTCATTATTAGATTATAATTCATCAAAATACAAAAGCAGGCCATAAAACCACCAACTCACTCTTATATTAAACTCCTAACCTATGACTGAGTTATTAAAGTCCTCAAATCATGGTTTAAAGACTTCAAGGCACAGAGACTCCACCAGCAAGTGAGTTGTGCCCCTTACTACAGAGGAAGGTGAAGAACTACCAGAGTCATTGCCAATCTGATCCAGGGAAACATTCCTTCCTGACTCCAAATATGACAATCAGTTAAACTCTGAGCATGTGAGTAAGACTCACCAGCCAGACACCCAAGAAAGAATTCTCTTTAATAACTCAGAATCCACTCCATCTAACATCCCATCACAGGCCATTTGCCTATCTACCACCATTAGTCAAAGTTTAGTCAATTGACAAACTAGCCTGTCCCACAATATCATCCTCTCCATAAATTTATCAAGCTGAGTTCTGAATCCAGCTGGGTTTTTTTGCCTCCACAGCTCCTCTTGGAAGGCTACTCTAGAACTTTATTTTACTCTTCTGACATTTAGAAATCTGCATCTAATTTCAAGTCTAAACTTCCTGATGGACAGTTTATAACAGGAGTCTCACCACATGTGGCCACTAAAGCTATTTCCTGTGGCCCGCAACAACACTATTGTTACCAATATTAGCAATATCATTGTGTGAAAAGGTTTCAGTGGTGCGGCCCTCAGGCTAACATACTACCCCTCATGCTGCCATGTACTAGTCCTCATGTGGCTCTCATGGTGATTTGAGTTTGAGACCCCTGGTTTATATCCATTTGTTCTTGTGTCCACATTAGTACTGAACTCAAATAGGTCCTCTCCCTCCCTGGTACTTATCCCTCTGATGTATTTAGAGAGAGTGATCATTTCTCCCCTCAACCTTTTAGTTGGACTAAACAAGCCAAACTCTTTAAGTCTCCTCTCATAAGGCAGGTTTTCCATTCCACAGCTCATCTTTATATCCCTTCTCTGTACCTATTCCAGTTTGAATTCTTCTTTCTTAAACATGGAGGATCAGAACTGCATAAAATAGTCCAAACCTTTTCTTTCAAGGCCACATCACATTGGTGGCTCATAGTCATCCTGTGATCAACCAGCACACCCAGGTCCTTCTCCTCCTCATCACTTTCAGCTGATGTGTCTCTAACTTTTAGGAAATATTTCTCATTAGTCCCTAAATGCATGACCTTACACTTCCACTATTAAATTTAATCCTATTCCTATTACTCCAGTTAACAAGGTCATTCACATCTTCCTTTATGATATCCAAATTCTTCTCTGTACTGGCACCACCCAACTTTGTATCATCCACAAAAAATTATTAGCACATTCTCACTATTTGTGCCAAGGTCAATAAAGAGAGTCAATAAGATTGGTCCCAAGACCGATGCTTGAGAAACTTCACTAGTAATCTCCTTCCAGGCTTCACAGTTCATCTTTCAGTATGACCTCTTTAACCAGTTCCTTATCTTTTGCAGTCTCCCCTTTAACCTGTTCCTTATCCACTTATTTTCCTATTAAGCCCCATCTTTTCCAATTTAACTAATACTTCCCTATATGGAGCTGTATTAAATGCTTTACTGAAATCTAGGTAAATTAGATCCACTACATTCCTTTTGTCCAAAAATCTGTTATATTCTCAGTGGGGGGAGGGAGAGGTTGGGTTGCTCTGGCTTGATCTACCTTTTGTAAAGCTATGTTGTATTTTATCCCAATTACTGTTAACTTTGATATCCTCATCTACCTTCTCTTTCGAATTTTTTTCCAAGACTTTGCATGTTACTGAGGTCAAACTAACAGGCCTATAGTTAACCAGAACACTTTTTCCCCCCCTTTCTTAAAAATAGAAACTATGTTACACAAGTAGTACTCCTGAGTTAACAGATTCATTGAAAAACCTTGCTAATGGGTTTGCAATTTCATGTGCCAGTTCCTTTAATATTCTTGGATAGAGATTATCCTGATTTAGTCCCATTAAGCAGTTGGAGTTTGGCCTCTGCCTCAGAGGGGGTAATTCCTGCCTCCTTATCCTCATTCCCAATAGCCTCCTTACCACTATCCCCAAACTCATCATTGCCCTCATGAAAAACAGAGGGAAAGTATTTGGCTATGCCTAGATTATCCTTAACCTCCACCCAATTCTCAGTTTTTATCTATCTCACTTCTTCCTCCTTTATTTTCTTTGTACTTATACAGCTATAGAACCTTTTATTACTGGTTTTCATTCCCTTTGCAAGGTCCAACTCTGCTTGGCTTTTTCCTTTCTCGCTTCATCTCTACATGTTCTGACCATCAAGAGGAAGCTTTCTTAGCTGATTCCTCCTATCTTCCTCTCCTTGTAGGCTTCCTGCTTTGTCTTAATCACCTGTCTGAGATGGTTACTCAAACAGCTTGGTCTACAAGTATTGCCTGTGAATGTTTCCCCCTTCCTTGGGATGGGCTTCAGATATTTCCTGAAACTTTGACTTGGAGTAATTCCAAGCCTCCTCCCCCTTTAGATCCAAGAGGTCAATAAACTTCCCCAACTAATTCCCTTAATTTTTTGAAGTTAGAATCGAATCGAATCGAATCATAGGGTTTGAAGGGACCTCATGAGATTACCTAGTCCAACCCCCTGGGGTTTGGGCCCAGGACCTTCTGCATGTAAAGCAGATGTGCTAGCTACTTAGCCCTTTTGAAGTCAAAGATCCCAATCACAGATTTATTTTCATTTATCCTTCTATTTAGTTTAAACTGAATTAGCTCCTGGTCACTCAGACTAAGGTTGTCCCCTATAACCAGTTCTTCTATGAGGTCCTCACCACTCACCAATATCAAATCTAAGATGGCATGGCCTCTTATTAGTTCAGTAACTGTCTAGTGAAGGAATTCATCAGCTGTCACATCCAGAAAAATCTGGGCTCTATTATTACTGTTAGCACATGTTCTCCAGTCTATATCTGGGAAGTTAAAGTCTCCCATAATCACAGTTCCCAGTAGAATTTACTTGATTAAAGACCTTAAAGAGTTCCCTATCCATGTCCAAATCAGACCCTAGTGGTCTGTAACACACCTCAAGAATTATCCCAGGGGAAATTCTACTAGTTTTCTTCCCAAACTGACTCTGTCTTATCAATTCCATTCACATTTTTTATAGTCAATTCCATCATTTTCTTTACAGTTTTCTTACAGTAATTTCTTTACAGTCTACCTCATCGCTGATCTCCATGCTAGTCCACCACCTTCGCCTTTCTAGTTATAGTTCTTAAACAGCACACAGCCTTCAATACTTTCATACCAGTTATGACTATTTTTCCACCCTGTTTCTGTTCTCCCTGTAATATCTGCCTTCAGTTACTCTATGATTGCTCTGCACCACCCTTCATTTAAGTGAGTATTAAACAAGTGAAACACTAGCCTTTAAGTCTGAGTGAGTGCAGAATCAGGACTGGACACTCGTGTCCTAACCCTAGTCTACACTTATGGCGCTTTTTGGCTACAGTCAGCGGCTGTGTCCACATGAGAGTTTTATTTTGAAACGACAGCTGTTGTTTCAAAATAAAACTTAAGAGGCCCAGACAATGTTTCCTCATTTTGAAATAAGGAGCTCCCTTATTTTGAAATAAGGAAGATCATTTTGAACAATAAAACCTAGTTTTATATTGATGTGAGGGTTATTTTCGAAACTGTGAAATTGACTGCAGGCTACAGAGCCTGTGAGGGCTGAGGGGAACCAGCACCCCAACCCCCGCTGCTTACAAGCAGCCAGGGGAGCCCCAGTGGGCATCATCCCTGGCCGCTTCCAGGTGGCCAGGGGAGCGGGGCGCCTGACTGGCTCTGCTGGCACCCTGGCTCACTCCACCGCCCGGGCTGGGTGCATGCCACCCAAACCAGCAGGGGCTGCGTGCGCTGGCTCTGCCCCCCGCCTCAGCAAGGCGCATGCCACCCAGGCTGGCAGGGGCTGTGGGTGTCCGCTCTGCTCATCCGCCCAGGCTAGGAACATGTCACCCAGGCTGGCAGGGACTGCGGGCGACGGCTCTGCCCCCCGCCCAGGCTGGGCACATAACTTTTTTCGAAATAACTAGCTACATGTGGACATAGCCAACCAGCATTCACACAAGGCATGCAAATGCCTTGTGTAAGTGCCAGCAACTTTGTAAGCAGCCAGGACACACTTGGGAAGCCAACCGCAAATCCCTTGCAGTAAGCTTTCACCTAGGGACCAGGACTTCTGGTGCCAACTTCTGGGAATGCAGCAGCGAGTTCATACTCGCTGCTAAGTGTCCCCAGAATGCCAGGCTGATGGTGGCAATTTTGCCACTGTCAGTGTAAACACAGCCTTGACGGCTGCTAGTTAGCAGTCCAGGGAGGCAACTTCTAAGGTGAAGTCTCCAAAGGCCAAGAAATAGGTGCCCCAAGCTGTCAAGTACTCTCTAATGATATGTCTGTGCATGTTTACAGTTAAAAGCTGAAGGGAATATGAAAGTTTATAAGGAATAAAAAATGAAATAAAACTGACCAGCATGGGCAGCAGTAAGGTGGAGATAGAGAATAGATGCAAGCGAAGATTTGTTTTTTCTTGGAGACACTTGACACATGTTCCTTTCACAGAACTAATCGCGCAGTACCTACAGTGAGATGCATGAAATGTATATTGCAATGATAGCACATTTAACAAAGCAATTCCCCAACCTCCTAAAGTTCCCAGTAACTACACTAACTCAGTTAACAAGCAAGATAGACGGATCTATTGCATTCTTGACAATTAGGACCAAGCAAGCCAGTTTAAAATTCTGCTGACTGTAACTGGCAAATACCAACCAGAGGTTAGTAAAAGGAATTAGGATATTAATGCAATCAATCAATGTTTTGATCAAATATATGAACTACTACGTATGGGATGTAGAATAGAATCTTCTCAGAATCTCTCTGACCCCCTTGGCCAGAGCCCTGGTACTGAAAAAGTAAGAGAGGTAACTGCAGCCTTCACTCAGTTGACATCTCTACTTCACTGAGCAAACCCAATTATTTTAGATAGATGAAATAAGCTTGCCAAACTGCCAACGGATGTCTTAAAATCTTTTCTTGCCCAAAGGCAGAAGGAACCCAGCTATTTTTAAATCCATTGGTTATTCTATATAAATTTCACATTAATAAAAGGAAAGTCATCTCATCAGTAAATAGCAATATACTACAGCACAAGTAGATAACTCTAAATATTAAATACTCAAATTAATGCTCAGCAATAGTTTGCAAATGATTTATTTATTTATAGTTGCCTTATGAAATGTTATAAATTCCCAAATTAAAATAATTGTATTTTTTACAGACAATTCTTAAGCTAAAAGGGCAGAGTTTGCTAAATTGTTTCCAATGAATAATACCACAATCTGCAATTTGTACTTCAAGTACTATTGTATACCCTATTAGAATGAAAAGCTTTTTGGTGTTGGCAAGCTGAGAGAACAGGAAATGGGATTAAAATTTGCTAATTTGGGTCATGTGTTCAATCATGCCTTTTTGATAGTGATCAAACTACCTACAACCTAACAGTGGTTCAGTGAACCATTGAAATTGGTATATTTCCTGGTAAACTACTGTTAGTATTAAAATGTCACAATCACACAACACTTTTTTTGTTCACAGTAGAAACTAAGAACTGAATGGTCACAGATTTAATTTCTCAATTATGAAGCACATGTTGAGGGTAATGGGCCTTCTCAATGTCTATGTCTATACTACCAAATTAGCATGGACTAATCAAGCTTAGTCTGGACTAATCTGAACCATGCTTACACTAGCCCTTGGCTAGTTCAAACTAAAAAATTTTTTAGTTCAAACTAGCCAAATCTTAGTTTGAACTAGTTAGTTCGATCAGTAACTTTGAACTTGCCACTTTGGCTAATTCAAACTAGCATGATGTAGTCATGCTAGTTCGAACTAAATAAGTATGAAATAGCTGTTAGTTTGAACTAACTTTTAGTTTGAACTAAAAAAAGTGGGACTTGTTCAAACTGAAAAAACACAGAACTGGCATGACTATGTTGTGCTAGTTCAAACTAAATTTCAAAATAAGTTTGAACTAAGCAGTTAGTTCAGACTAACCAGCTGAACTAATTAGTTTGAACTAAGCTTTGCTTAGTTTAAACTAAAACAATTTTTAGTTCAACCCAGGCAAAGCCTTGTGTAGACAGGGCTCTAAAGAACACTGAACAAACTTAATGTATTTCATGTTCAGAAGGGATCACTGTGACCATCAAAGCTCACCTTCTGTATACCACAAATCTTTAGAATCTTTCCGAAATAATTCCTAGTGTATATCTCCAGTTCTGTCTTTCAATATCCATGCATAAACAAGTTTATATCTTTATATTTCTGATTCCAGTTTGACTAAAACAGAGAGGAGACTACATGCTGTAGGTTCAAGCAGATCCCTCTAACTGAAATGACCTTCCAGATGATAAACTGCAACCACAAAATTATAGTGTTCTGAATAGGCTAATGAATTCCATAGCATGTTTAACAGCCTGAAGTATAGCCATGTTGCTCTTGCTGGGTTTGAAGCTTACCATTTTCCGTATTGTTTTCTCCCTTTCCCCCTTATGATCATGTGAAGCTAGATCCTTTGAATTTTGTTTTATTATAGAAAACCAATCTGCTTGCTTAAAGTTTGTTGCTTTTATGGAGTGGTGTACATGTGTCCAACATCAACAGTACTGCTATCTGGGGAATTAGAAAGGCAATGAATTAAACCTACCATATATAAAAAGAGAGATTGTAATTAAAGTCCATGGACGTAAAAACTGCATTATTATTATCATGGTATATCTTGAAATTAGTACGATTTTTATACTGTCTCACATAATATTCTCATAAGCAAACTACAGAAATTCAGCCTAGCTGAACCACATTCAGAGAACTTCTATCAATGGTTTACAGTCCAAATGGAATGTATAACAAGAGTGGTCCCCAGAAGGATTGGTTGTGGGTCCAGTTATATTCAATATCTTAAAAAATGATTTTGATAATGGCAATAGAGAATACGCTTATAAAGTATGCAGTCATACAAAGCTGGGAGTGGCTGCAAGCACTTTGGAAGACTTAGAATTCAAAATGATCTTGAGAAATCAGAAAAATGGTCTGATATAAGTATAATGAAATTATTAAACATAAGAACAGCCATACTGGATCACATCAGTGGTCCATCCAGACCAGTATCCTGTCTTCTGACAGTGGCCATGCAAGGTGTTTCAAAGGGAATAAACAGAACCTGTAATTATCAAGCAATCCATTCCATCAACTATCTCCAGCCACTGGCAATCAGCAATCTCTGCCTATCTTGGCTAATAATCATTGATGGACTTATCCTCCATCAAATTATCCGGTTGTTTATGAACCCAATTAAAGTCATGGCCTCCATTACATCCTCTGGTAAAGAGTTCTATAGGTTGACTGTGTGTTGTGTACGGAAATACTTTCCTTTGTTCATTTTAACCTTGCCACTTATTAATTTCATATGGCGACTCCTTGTTTTTGTGTTATAAAATGGAGTAAATAACACTTCCTAGTTTACTTTCTCCACACCAGATATGATTTTATAGACATCTATCATATCCTCCTCAGTCTCTTTTCCAAGCTCAAATGTACCAGTTTTGTTAATCTATCCTCATATGGAAGTTTTTTCTACACCCCTAATCACTTTATTTGCCCTCTTCTGTACTGGTTCCAACTCCACTATATATTTTTTGAGATGGGGCGACCACCTCTGCTCATGGTATTTATGATATGAGTGCACAACTGATTCATAAAGAGGGGATGTGATATTTTCTGTTTTAAAATCTATCCTTTTTGCTAATGATTACCAATATTCTGTTAGCTTTTTTGACTGCCATTGCACATTGAATGGATGTTTTTGGAAAACTGTTCATAATGGCTTCAAGATCTCTTTCCTGAGTAGTAATAGCTAATTTAGACCCCATGATTTTATATGTGTAGTTGGGAATGTATTTTCCAGTGTGCATTACTTTGCATTTATCAACACTGAATTTCATCTGCCACTTAGTTGCCAAGTGACCTGGTTTCTGTGAGATGACTTTGTAACTCTTTGCAGTCTGCTTTGGACTTAAGTATCTTGAGTAATTTTGTGTCATTTGCAAACATTGCCACCTCATTATTTACCATTTTCCCAAATAATTCACAAATGTGTTTCATGGTACTGGTCTCAATACAGTCCCCTAGAGGACATCATTCTTTACCCCTCTATTCTGAAAACTGACCACTTATTCCTCCCCTTTGTCTTCTATCTTTTAATCAGATACTGATCCAAGAGAGGACCTTACCTCTTACCCCATGACCTCTTACTTTGCTTATGAGCCTTTTGTAAGGGACCTTGTCAAAGGGTTACTGAAAATCTAACTACAGTATATCTACTGAATCACTTTTGTCCATACACTTGATAAGCCCCACAAAGAATTCTAGAACATTGGTGAGGCATGACTCCCCTTTACAAAAACCATCTGGACTCTTCCCCAATGTACTCATATATGTGTCTGATAATTCTGTTCTTTACTCTAGTTTCAAACAGTTTCCCAGGTCCTAAAGTTAGATGATATGGCAGCTGGAGAAAACAGAAGACTGATGTAGCATACTATTTTTCAAACTTAAAAATTAAGTCCCTATTGCAAGAACATTTCAATTGATCCTTTCTGCTCGTTATGAAAATGGCACACAAACATGCAAACACAGCAATTTTACCACATGCTTGCCTAACTCAGATCTTTGACACTCCCGCTACTCTAGTTGGACCTTCCTGATCCCCATCTCACTGCAGAGGTCATATGACACTTTGGGAAATGCTGCTCTAGTTGATATTCTAGATACTCACAATATTACCTCAACCCCAAGCAATCTAAAGTCAAATCTACTCTCCGCCCCAAAATTGCTAATAAATCATGATTGTATTATTAAATATTTTATTTTGTTTTATTTGCCATCTTGTCTGAGCCTTTAAAGTTCACATTTTCAAGCTTTTCCCCACATCTGCAAGGGCTACAAAATTCTTTTAAAATAAAAGCCAAGATTCTCACAGTCACATAGCTTCAGAAACTGAAACTTCAAGAGAAACACTAGTGGCAGGTCTATACTTAAAATGCTACAGCAGCACAAGTGCATTAATAAAGATGGATCACTGTAGTGCTTTAGTGAAGATGCTATTAGATCAATGAAAGAGCTTCTCCCATCACCACAGTTAGTCCACATTCCACACACATGGCAGTTCTCTGCACAGGGGGTTAGGTTGGTATAACTGCATTGTTTTGAGAGGGTGAATTTTGCACACCCCTGGGTGAAATAGTTATACCAGTGCATGTTTATAGTTAGAGTCCTGGATGAATACAAAAATGTGGAACTGCATCCAATCCACATCCGCTCAGTGATACCATTGGTCCAATCCAAAATCCACATGCCAGGGTTTAGCTGCATCTGCAACCACATCTGCAACAGAGCTTGGCCTCATGTGCAGAATTTCAGCCTTTGATTGGTTCATTCCCCATATGGGTCCCACCCACTTTTTCCTTTCTTGTTTGTGGTTCGCATGATGTGCTATCAATCAGATTTCCTTGTCCACCAATGAAATCTCTGATTGACAGCAATGGCTTGCCAACTGGAAACAAGAAAATGAAGAAGTAGGCATGGAAATCATAGGGAATGAGTCAGTCAAAGGCCAACAGTGAATCTCCAAGCCCCACCATGAGACTCTGATTGCCTGGCAGATTACAAGCTAGGACTGGCTGAAGCTTTTCCTGGTTCCCCTGCATGCTGCCGACACAGATTGGTGCAGGGGTTTCAGCAATGAATCACACTGTGAAAAGGTAAAAATGGAAGCTGCATCGGTGAGTCGAGCCAGACCAATGGGTCTGCAGTTATTCGCACCCACATCCGCGGATGCAGATAACCGCAGATCTGCATCAGATACCCACAGATCTGTAGGGCTCTATTTATAGTGTAGACTTGGCCTAAGTAGCATAAATACGATATCCATGAATAGGATAAAAATAGCATAAATAAATATCCATAAATAGGATAAGATCGCAGGAGCTGTCAACATTGAACTGGACTGGCAGTTAAGAGGTTTTAGTTCTATTCAGATCTACCACTGACCTACTGTGTGAATACTGGGTCATCATTCCATCTTTGTTTATCCTCCTACCTATTGTCTATATGGGTTGTAAACTGTGATGGGCAGGAATTGATTTAGGCCTACTCTACACAGTGCTTGTATCATGTTGTTATGTCTGTTATGTCTGCAATTTTTCATGGATATAATAGCACAAACCCTAATGTGGGTGCTGTTATACCAGTACAAATGGGCTATTAAGGGTATAGATCATTTAACAGTTATTATTTGGAATAAGTTCCCCAAACGTGGATGGTAAATAAGCAGATAAAAATTGAATCCACAGTAGAGAGTTACATTGCTTTACTTATTTAAAAAGAAGGGAAAAAAAGGAATCCTGTGGCACTTAAAGACTAATAAATGTATTTATTGCATGAGCTTTCATGGGACAAAATCGCACATTGTCAGACACTTGGAAGATGAGGGAACTTAGAGAATCCTTACAATTAAAATATTATGACTGATGCTTAGACAAGTCTATATGATGCATAAGTAAACCCAGCATAATATAGCTTCTAATATTGTTGGTGTTCCTGGGGTACTTCTGTAGTACAAATAAACAAGGAAACAAGTGATGGTCTTTGGTCAGGAAGACATATCATCCCACATCTGACCCCTGGATTATTGGAGAAGGTCTAGGGCCATATTATAAGACTTGAGTTTAAATCCTAACTATTACACACTATTCTGTACTAATACTCACTGTAAAATAAAAACTAAGGAAACAAAGAAACAAACAAAAAAACCAAATCAGACTGAGCAAATATCAAGGATTTTACACTCAAGCCATCCTGCGATTTAACTAGAACAATTAACATTTATTCAATTAAAATTATTACAGCAAAGAAGTGATATAACCATTCATGAAGATGTAAGTGAATTCATTTTGTGACCTCAGTAAAAAAGCTGATAAGCTTTCCTAGTTGAAATACCAATTAGTTGAGGTTGACACTTGTTCTAATTCACAAACAGCCATTAGATTTTAGTGATATCAGATTAGCTCTACTATGACTAATTTCAATTATTGTCATTTGAACTCCTGTAAAGAATGGCTGATTTTATGAAATGCAAGTTGCATAATTCTTGCATTTGCCGTTCAGGAGATCAAATTCTCAAACTTTGAAGGGTGGTTTAGAAAGTGCCGTGCTTCACACTCAAAATTTTCATGGACTTTGTCAAATCTTTTCATAGCTTTCCTAGATTCATCTCTTCAATTGATCCCATCCACTTGTTATGAAAATTCCCAGTCTAGCAAAAGGTACAACTTCCTTAATCTGAGTCAAGTCAATGGACATAGAGGGTGCTAAGTACTTTACAAGAACAGCCTCAGATTAATTATATGTTTTATTTCCAGATGAAGTTTAATAATTTAATATTAACCAATACATTTTGGCTATCTGCCAAGTCTGCTTCCAGGCACATTCTCAAGCACTATGCCAGGGGTCGACAACCCCCAGCACCTGTGCCAAAAGTGGCATGGGAGCCAAGCCTGAGTGGCACACGGCACTGCTCAGCCCTCTGCCAGCTCCTCAAGGGCCCCACTGGCCATGCTTCCCCGCTGAGAAGCATGGCCAGCAAGGACAAGGAAGCTGCCACGTGCAGCTCCTGGCCCCTGCTGGCCCTGCCCCATACTGGCCAGGGCTAGAGAGAAGTAGAGCCAGTTGGCCAGCCTGGAGCAGCTGCTTCTGGGGGCGGGTGCTGGCTGGCCCCAACCCTGACCCCCAGAGGCCGCCCACTATTTCCGGGGGCTAGTGTCAGCTGGCCCTGACCCCTGCAGGCTGCCCACCACTGCAGGGGGAGCAGTGATGGTCAGCCCTGACCCCTCAAGGCTGTCTGCCGCTTCTTGGGGGGTGGGCACTGGCGTGACCCAACCCTGAACCTTGGAGGCCACCTGCCACTATTGGGGGCTGGTGCCTGCCAGCCCTGACCCCTGGAAGCCTCCCAAAACTGTGGGGGAGGGGGGTGCTGCTCAGCTCTGACCTCCGGAAGCTGCTTTCCACTGACCCTTGGAGGCCACCTGCCACTACTGGGAGCTGGAGCCAGCCCTGACCCCAAAGCCTGGCCCCACCACTTTTGTCCCTGCCCCGGGCAGCCACTCAGGGTGCAGTGGGTGGGGCTGGCACAGGAACCAACAAAATTGCTGACCCCTACACTATGCTGTTCAGTGATTTCAGGGAATTCAGCATGTGGCATACAGAGATATTAATTTCATAGCCATTCCAGGAGATCATAAGATCCCTAAAAATGAAAACAAGTGAGATCTCAGTTCATTTCAAGGAATAAGAAAGGAACTGTATCACATATCAGACAGGCCAAAGGAGTTCAGTCAGTGGGGATCATGATGATCAGCAAAAGAGCAGATTATATTAGCCATGAGAATTATTTGATGAGTTCAGCCTTTTTTTGTTTTCAGGTTTTCCACAGACTGAACAAAGTTGAGTTTTTATCATTTCTGGTATAGTGTGTGCAAATCTGTTTCAGCTTCTGAATTGATCATGTGTTGTTCATACTAAGCATTTGTTTGATCTCTCAGCATTCAGAATTCATTATTCAAGCTGTGTGATTCATCACATAAGTCATATGTGTGTTCCTCAGTTGCCTGGCCCGACCTTATCATATACTTCTGCTTCCATCAAAACAAAATTGGTTTAATCGTATAAAAAGCTACTTTCTTGATTTAACAGATGTTTCCTACATGCCAAGAATTTACCATCAACAAATGTTCATACCACATGATGAAAACTTTAGTCATGGGAACATTTGCCAGAAATGATTTGAACACAACAAAATCAAAATATGAATCAGAGTTTGCTAAAGAGTTCATGACTGACTTCTCCCATTTTTCATCCAGCTTCGCTCAGCAGTGTTTTAGCAAATAGGCAGAAGTGAACTTCATAGTCAAACTCATGCAGGAGATACACAAAGTACATTCCAGAGCAACAGATAGATAGCCAATAAGATACATGGTCATCATTAGAATTGTTATGGGTGTCCAGTGTTGAATTTCTTCTTAACTTGACAAAATGATGACTTTATAGTCTCAGTTTTGTAAATCAACCACAAAATTTGATATAGTCATATAGAAGTTTCAGACTTCTGTTTAGATATTCAGGATGCATAGCCTTTTGATAAATATTGTTTGCTAGTGTGGTCCCAGAAATACAAATACAAGTAAAAAATACTTGTAGTTTGCAGCAACAAAATCAATAATTTGGGTTTAATGACAGATTAAATTCAAGTAGATTTTCTAAATCTGTTTTGATGAATTAATGTAATTATACACAGTATTACCTTCCCCTCAGCCTTGATACTAAACTTTGTGAATAATGTTATTAATTTTAAAAGTTCAAACTTGTTACATGATGGGGACAATCATTTGACTTTCTTACCACCTAAAAGTATATTAATCTATGAGAAGAGTTAATTTTGAAATTGCTTCTAAATCTTCAGCCTCTACAGGAGTCTGATCATGAATTCCAAGTTAACAGTTCTAAAGTAATAAAGTATTCTTGCCATACACATTTAGTACACACAAGAAAAAAATCAATCAACTTATGCATTCTAAAGATGCAAGGCTAGTTTTGCATTGAAACAGTTATGAAAGTGAAGGATTACTTTTTATCATATAGAAACTCTCATTGTTCTTTTCCTTCGCAAAAACAAGAAGATTGGACATGAGAGAAAAGGTATATCTTAATTTTTTAAAAATCTTCTGGAACTAGATTTAAATCTACCTAAATAATTTTTAATTAACAAAAAATAGAAATTTTATTAAAGAGCTCAACTAATAGTCAATTGTACTAAAACCAGCCCATAATTCCAGCATTTTACCAGAAGAACTCAGTTATTAAAAAAATGACAGGGTGTAATCATAACAACATAAAAATAAAACTGGAGGAGGGAGAGAGGAAGGAAAAGGTGGAGGCTATCTTATGGGTATTTCACTCACATTTATTGACTTGCTGCTCAGTACTATCACTCTTGAGAACTAGGTTGCCCTACAGTAGAATTCCCTCCACGCACACCTCCAAATTCCTCTTGGGGAGGCGAGGCTGCCGCAGCCGTTGAATTTGGCAGGGCCAAACAACAGAACCTTCCCACAATGTAAAACACACAAAGCTACTGCAGATATGCCTCTCGATTTAAGAATCAAGTAAAGGGCTAAAGTTAAGGGAAATAGCTCAGGTGAGAACACTGGACAAATAAATGAGGAATGTTAGCCTGATACAATAAACTCCTTCATGCTCTTAGTTTTAAAATATGAGTAAAACTGCTAAGTGAAAGAGATTAAAATATAGATTTATGGGGTAGTGAATTATACCTGGAAAATCATCTCTCTGAAAATGGACATAGAAGTATGTAATAAATTAAAGGGAAAGAAAGAATCACCCTATGTGACAGATAAAGTTGTGAGCTTATATATAATAAAAGGAATCCCACTGCTGAATATATACTTACATATGAAACAGTGAAAAAAGCAGAGCAGCCTTTTGCATCAATGAGATTGGAGTTAAGAAATGTAAAATAATATCTAATTCTGTACCCATTAAGACAGCTGAATTGGTGGGAATAATGTTAGTATTAAATTGGGTAAGGGACATACGGCCTACCACAGCTGTTATCTTTTTGGATTCATTATCAAGTACACTGGCAATTAAATTTCTGGTACGTCGGAAAGCACGAATGATCTAATAAGTAAAATATTGCTTCTGACAACAATTATGCTTGGATGTGAACAGAATACTAGCATAGATCACAGCCTATACTGGGATACCCGGAAATGAAACAGCAGACAAGGAAGCAAAAAATGCATTAAAATAGACAAATTGAAGTAAAGATTCCTTGGAGCAAGCAGGAATTTAAATCTTTAGTCTAAAAAGGATTTTAAAAAAGAATGGAAAGAACTGTGACCCAAGAAGAGAAGAAGACAATGATTCTATCAATTATTCCAAATAATACAGGTAACGTGCTAAACCAAAGCTGTATTTAATTTATACAAACATGAGCTAGGTAACATATTAAGGTTAAAGAAACAGTGGCTCATCTGATACTGGAGTGTTCCAGGAAAGAAAGGATCTTTACGAAGAGTTTAAACAATGTAAGTTGACAGAATATACTATAAGGAGTTTAGTGAAAGTATTGGGAAAGTGGAATAATATTTTTAAAAAATTCTACTACATTTTTTAGGAGTGTAGTGGTATGAATCAACAAGGATGTTAATAGATGGTGGTTATTGATTTAGTGGGTGAATCTGCTTCAGTATAATATATGGGAAGGGCTAAAACCCTGAAGAAAATAATTTGAAAATGGTAGCTGGTGTTGCTCCTTGTTTGGACTTTCTTTTAGTTTGTAAGATGTCATTGTCTACCCTCCTCTCAACCCACATTCCCTCCGCCGCACACACACACTTGCCCTTTTTTTTTTAAATTTATTGTTCATTACTGATGAGTTAATAACACATTCTCTCACAATGTGAGTAAATACTTTTTCATAATGACTGAAAATAACTTACGAAAAAAATTAAGGAGAATTAAACTGATAAGATTTTAATTGGGGTTATATAACATGGCAATATAATAAAACCTGTCAAGTACAAAGAGCAGATCCATATCTATATTTTATAAATGCTACAATGGTTTAAAAGCTGAGCATTTAAGTCTGAATGGAGTTGGAAATTCTTTATCTTGTAGAGCATGTTGGTTAGCAGTGAACTGGGCAACAACCCCTAATAAGAATCTTATGTTAATATCAGCAAGACAAATAAAGAATTCTTATTTGTTTTGCTGAAAGAGACTAACATGGCTACCCCTCCAGAACATGTAAATATCAGTACATTTTGTGTTAGTTTGGAAAAGAGAAGTTGTTAAAGGAACTACAGAGAGAAAGGAAGTGAAAAATGGACGAAACCTTTTCCCTGACAGTACCCCAAGTTCATAAACTATAGAAAAACTTACAGATTGCCAGCAAAATAAACAGTTCTAATCAGGAACTTCACTGCCCTGGAGAAAAACTCAGGGCATGGGCTCAGCCCCGCCCAGGCCCAGGCCACAACTCCTAGGCCACAATCTGGCGCCCTGGGCCCCACAGTGCATTGGGCTCCTGCCACCTCCATGCTGGCTGCAGATCCCTGGCCAAATTCGGGTGGCTGAGAGAGGCAGGCGCTGCCATGGGCATCCCAGCCTTGATCCCCCATCGGGTGAAGCAGGCGCCACTGCAGGTGTCCCAGCCTCAATCCCCAACCAGGGCCGTGGCCTGGAGAGCCAGAGAGTGCAGTGGGTGCCCCAGGTCCTGGCCCCAGTCTGGGATGGGGCCGGTCCGGACACTTGGGGCACTGGCACCAAGACTCGGGGCACATGCCCCGTGTGCCAGATACCAGTGATGCCCCTGGTTGTAATTCCTTTTATAGTTAAATTATTTACTGTATAAATGTTTGGGAAAACTTTAACTTTCCTGTTTTTGTGTTCACTTAGAAGAAAATCTTTTAGTGAACATTGAGCAGGGAGACACACTACTGGCATTTTAGAGAATGAAAAACAAAAGGTATTTAAAACAAAAGATAAATTGCCAATAAACCAATTGCTCAAAATTCTGAAGATTATTGAACTTTAAAAATCATTGTACTATACAAATAAAACTCCTTTAATCAATTAGGTAGTAAAAGTTTAATGTAATCATGTTTTGTTTAATTCATTATCTGGAGTCAAATCTAACAATTTGTTGAGATACTTGTCAAAAACTGGGAGCATTTTCCCTGACATATATTTCATTTGGAATTTTGTATCTCCAGTGCCATCTTATTAATACTGAATATTAAATATTCAGCGAGTTTGATGTTGTACTTCATTTAATTACCTAAAAAACTTGATAATTGACAAAAATGTATTGGGTAGCTATAGTGAAAAAAAATCTCAACTTAGCAACAAAGCAAAGTTTTATTTAATTGATAAGCTTAGAAGTATAAATGTGCAGTGTAAAACAAGCAAGGAGTCCTGTGGCAAGTTTAAAAACTAAAAAAATGTATTTATTGCATGAGCTGTCATGGGAGAAAAATCACAATTCATCAAATGCTTTGAAGAAGGGGAACTTACAGTTTTTCTTACAGATTAATTTACAGATTTTCTCCCATGACAGCTCATGCAAAAAATAAATTTGTTAGTCTTTAAAAGTGCCACAGGACTTCTTGTTTGTTTTGTTGAACTAGACTAACATGGCTACCCCTTTAAACGTATTCAGAGTGTGGCTAAAATGTCAATTGTTTTTATTAGACCATATAATTAAATGGGGAGAAGTCCCTGCTACCCTGCTACACAGGCAGCTACAATTCTGTGGTCAAATGTAGCCAACCAGAGAGCAGGAGACACCCATGAGTTTCTTATAGGTCATGTCTACACTAGCAAATTAGTTCTAATTAAGGAGCCTGAATTCGAACTTATTTGACCCTGTCTACACTAGGCTTTGCCTAGCTCGAACTAAAAGAAAATTTAGTTCCAACTAAGCAAAGCTTAGTTCGAACTAGTTAGTTCAGCTGGTTAGCCCAAACTAACTGCTTAGTTCAAACTTATTTGCATATTTAGTTTAAACTTGCACAATGTGCACATGTTGGTTTGAACTAAATAAGTTTGAACTAGCGATTAGTTGGAACTAAGTGCTTTTTTAGTTTGAACTAACTTTTAGTTCAACTAACCATTCTTGTTTAGTTCCAACTAAAAAGTTAGTTCAAACTAAAAAATAGTGCGGCTAGTTCAAACAAACTTTTGAACTACTTAGTTCGGACTAGCCAAGTCCAGACTAAGATTTTAGGTATAGACATAGTCATAGAGACTTAACTTTTGCTGCTTCTGTCAGGAAAAAACGTATTTAAACTTTCCCTCATGTCTGAGATAGGAAGTGCCACAGAAGAAGGCTGCCAAGGTCACAAATTCAAGTTTGAAAGGGATATTACACATATGAAATTAACTCAATCTTTTAGGAAATGTCTGTTCATGTTAGGCTTAATAAATAACCCACAATTTTAACTTTCACTGTGTTCTATCCTTATTTTATTTTATTTTGGTGTTTTTGAATGAAATAAATGTGAAGGCATTGCAGAAGTTTTGCTTTTCTTGTTTAACTTTTAAAAATTCATTTTCATCTCTGGGCATACTTGTAAATCAAAAACTTAAAATTAAGTAATTAATAGTAGTTCAGCCATTGACAGCGTAACATTGGTTTAGAAGTTTGGAGATGAGTTATTTAATTCCAGCATGATCAAGCAAGAGACTCCATTATTTAATCCATGATTATCAATGGAGTTTAGCAGGATTCTGTCACCTCCCCATTCCATGAGGTGACCTTTACACTTCTGTATAACCAACCAGTGGTAGGAGGAACCACACTCAGTGTGCTCCTTGCCAAAATCTTATTGCATTCATAGGTGAAGTCAGTGTTAAACTTAATGAAGACTAATTTTCACATGCTCCTCAGCCACTGAAAAGCCAAATGAAGGGAAAAGCTTTATGACAGAAGAATTAGTTACGTGGGACTCATGGCATCTATATGTCTTCCTGTTCTTCAACACACAGGTTGCAGGACTAGCTAGACTCTTTGGAAGGGCTGGAGCAAAAGAGTGGATGATGGGGGCTACAAGAAACTCTTGGTCATCCAACACCACCAAACATGCGCAGCTTCATGAAGGAACTCAGTAGTCAGTAACTTCCAGTGTGTAATTTATAATGTCTGACAGGAGTGAAGATTGGGGACTGCTGTAAATGTCACCAAATAACTCCATAAAGGTTGAATCCCCTTGGGAACAGATAAGAAAGCAATAAAGGCAAAGGAATTTAGGTTGTTATAAATTGACACAATTTTCCTATCAATCAGTCAGTGACATATCAGTGATCTTAGAAATTGTGTAGCTAGAGGAACGAACTCAGAATATAGCTGAATAATTAAAATATATCCACTCAGCTGAAGCTTTTAATCTCAGTCATGGTAGAAATGTGCATTTTCAGATGAGATTAGTGTTAAAATTGGTAAATGTTTATTCATGTAATCTGTATATTCCCTTTTAATATTCTAATCCTTTAGAGCATACTAAATGTGCCAAAAAGAGGCCAAACACATTGACCACTATCATTGTGCACTGGCACAGCGTTTTGCACCTGAAGAGCTCAGTGTTTCATAAGCACTGAAGAAGTAGGCACCACTCCGGGACAAGAATCAAACTGTGAAGCTCGTTGCAGAATTGGGGCCTTAATCCTGACAATGAAAAGATGTAAGGAAACATTATTCTCATATTATACACAGGGAAATTGAGGCAGTTTAAAGATTTACCAAAGGTCACACAGGAGTTCCACAGCAGCTAAGAATAAAAGTTAAACCTGCCTTCAACCTAGTACTCTAGATGAGAGGTTCTCAATCTTTTTCTTTCTGAGGCCTCCTCAACATGCTATAAAAACTCCATGACATACCGGTGTCACAACAACTGATTTTCTGCATCCAGTAGATTAAAAGCCCGAGGTAACCAGTAGGGCAAATGGTTGTGTAGAGAGGGCCCCAGAAAGCTAAATTGCTCAGATTTCAGATTCAGTCCCACATGATGGGGCTCAGGATTTGGCTTTCTGCCCTGGGCCTCACTTAATTTAATGCCAGCCTTACACTCTGGCTTATTTTGGAATACCTCCAGAAACCTGCTAGTCCCTCCCCAACGCCCAGGTTGAAAAAATCACTGCTTTAAACCCAAGACATTTCTTTCTACATTAAATGGGTAATTTAGAAAAATGCTGCTTTTATAACATGCATTTCTATTATGTTTGTACTGTGGCATGCAATTATTTTTAGATCAGATAACATGATGTATTCAGACTTAAGAAACAAATTCATTAACACCATTATATTTAATTGAGTAGCAAGTAGTTATTATATTTCTTATCCTTAGATATCAGACTAGTAACAAACTGCCTTCATTGCAATAGTATTCTCTGACTTTGGCCTTAGATGTTAAGACGAGGTAGAAAGGTCTCTTTCAGATCTCAATCATCTTTAAAATGAGCCTTAGCTCAGTTAGTAAGATATTGATTTTATTCATAAATTATAGACTATTTCTTTTGACTCTCTTGGCTTTAAACAAATTCCCTTATAATCCTCTTTAAAGCAAGAGAAAAACCCCAAAGGGCTATGAAATCTCTTTCCCTGTAATATAAAATTCCAATATTCAAATTGGGTTAGATGTTCAGGAAAGTTGCCAGTTACTGAAGCTCTTTATCTGTAAGGGTTAAAGTATAGAGATATTTTCCTGTAGCAGAGCAATTTTTTGCATTCTAGGCTAGACTGCAAAGTCACTGGGAGAGGAAGTAACACAAAATGGAATAAGAATAGATTGGTCGATATAGAAAACATCTGCAAATACTGCTATTGCACTAAATCAGTGATCCCCAAATGAGGCACATCCTCCATGGAAACACAGAGAAAAGTTTGGAGGACTTGATAGGACCTATCCCAGTTCCTCTGAAGAGTGGGCAGGGAGTGCCATCCACCCCACACTCTGCCTCCAGCTCCAATTCAGCTCCTCCCCTACCTCCAACTGCAGTTCCAGCCCTGACTGACTTCCCATTCATGACCACAGATCCAGTCCTGGCTCCTTTCTACAGCTACACTTGGGGCCCTTGTTCCAGCTCCCAACCAACCCCAGCTCTTGGGAGAGTGTAAACCAGGACAGGAGGGACACAACTGAAACAGTCTGAGGGCCACTGCTCTAAATCCTAGATAAATTTGGCTGATGGCACAATTTTTCCTGAGCTACACAGAGAAAAAGAATAAAAACTGGTGATCTGAACCAGAGACTTCTGCCACACATTTAAGTCAGCAGTCCAACAAAGTCAATGATATTACATTGATGTAAATATGGCATGAGAAAAAATCCTACCCATCATCTTCATCACAGATTCCCTTTTGTTGAACTCTGTGAGCTGTAATCACACAGTGACTCTGAATAACCTAGAAAAAAATGCCAACCAACTCTAACTTACCCTCTCTTTGATCCTTACGAAGTTCCACATACCTTCATGATTACTGCATCATATTCTCTCAACAACCTGAATTCTGTCTCCAGGTAAAAACTGTCATGTGGTTTCATATATCCCAACTGGCCATGCCTAAATTTGTATTGATTTAGATGGACTACACAGGCCCGAGGAATCAACATGGTTAACACAGAGCTGTCCACCATTAATGAGTTTTGAACAAGACTCAGAATTTATTAGAAACACCTCAGCCTACTTAGTACCATAGCAAACACTATGAAATTCTTGCTGAGGGTTAGAAAGGTATTGACTGAAACACACAGAAGGAAAGGAATCACAATAAAGCAAAAAGCAATTAAATTAAATACAATGTTTATTTTGCATAATCAATCAGAATCTATCAATGTCCCCCTTTAGTGACAGGGAATATTGGTTACACTCTCGTATTCTGTTAAACAGTCTTTCTTTGGTATGAATGAGAGGGACTAGTTCCATTGTTTCAATTCTGAGTCAAGAATGATAGTCACTTTCCTGTTGTCAACAAAATAAGCTGGGTAGTGTTGGGGGGAGAAAGAGATGAGATGGTAAGGAGAGGGGAGTTATATGGCTTTTATTGACAATTTCAGGATACAAGACAGCTAGTCAGTCACAGATGGATTCTTTGAGCTAGCAGGTTGGGTAGAATAGCTGTTGTTCTGGATCCTAACTCTCCTTTCTTGTCAGGCTGAGTAGAACTGACTGTGTCATTTCATCCCCCACCTGTCCCACCCAAAATCTCACTTGAAGAGCTTCAGATGCCCTCATTACTTTGTCCACCAAGTAGGTCTAAATTCTGGCCCCACATTCCTCTTTTTTACATGACTTTAATACTCCTTTGGTATCAGGAAATCTCCCTATTGTAATTAATTCAGTCTTCTTCCTTCTTAATTCTTTTCTTAAACAACTGTATATAACAAGGCATTGTGACATATCATGAACCACACTTTTCACAATTTATGTTAATAGTTAAAGTTGGCCTGCTATGCCCCAATTATTATGACACTGCCCTATTGGATTTTTGCCTGTATTGCCTGGTCACATCTCATCTGAAAAAGGCCCTCAATCCAGGGAAAAGGGGTTGCTTCATGCATTTGACAGTGGAAGCTGGTATAGCAAACATACATACTAAACATTCCCTCTCTCCCATCAGTGATCTGCCCAGCTCCAAGGATTTTGTAAAAGCAGTACATTAGTTCAGGGGTTCTCAACCCCCTCGGCCTCATGACACAGCTGGGCAGAGATTCCCACACACCCTGCACCCCTGCCACTGCCCTGTGGCTGGGAAAGGGCCACGGGGCACCCGGCTACTTCAACAACTATCTGGGCAGTGGATGAGGGAGCCAGCGCACCCAACTTACGGGACTTGCTGGCTGCTAGCTGGCCAGTGGGTGCTGGAGCTGGTGCGCCCGGCTTGCTGGCCTTGCTGGCTGCTGTCTGGGCAGTGGGTGCGGGAGCTGGCATGCCCCCCTGCCCCGGCTTGCGGGCTGCTGTCCAGGTGGCAAGTGAGGTAGCCAGTGCACCCAATTTGCAGGGCTTGCCGGCTGCTGGCTGGGTGGCGGGTGCAGTAGCCGGCACACCCGGTTTGTAGGGCTTGACGGCTGCTGGCTGGGCAGCAGATGTGGGAGCAGGCACTAGTTGCCGCCCAGCCAGCAGCTCGCAAGCCAGGACAGTGGGGTGCCGGCTCCCCCTCCTGCCGCCCGACTAGCAGCTGGCAATCCTGGCAAGCCAGTTGTGCCAGCTCCCACACCCACCACCTGGCCAGCTGCTGGCTAGCCAGAGCAGTGGGGCATGCCGGCTCCTGAACCCGCATGGAGCCAGCTGCTGGCAAGCTGGGCACACTGTCTTCCCTCCCCACCTCACCCCCTGCTTGAGGTGGGGGTGAGCCCCTCGGCCCCTCTACACCTCCCCTCCATCCCTTGCCAGAGTGCTGATCGACTCCTTGGCAAGGGTGCTGGGGGGGTGGGACTTCCTTCCAGGGTGCCATGCACCCTGGGAGGAAGGTCAGCTGTTATATCAATATGTGGGTCATATAGATATAACAAAGCCACACAGGGTTATTTCAAAACCACAGTTTCAAAATAGGTCATTTTGATCTCAAACGAGCTTTTATTATATCAAAATAAGGGAGCTCCTTATTTCAAAATAAGGAAATGTGTGGACATAAACATTTTTAAATTGAAATAATCAGTGTTATTTCGATTTAAAATGTGCATGTGGACATACCCCAAGTGTTCTTTACTCCACCTCAGAGTACAAGCATGAAGGGTCACCAAATAAAAATAATAGGTAACAGGCTTAAAATATATAGGAGAAAGTATTTCTTCCTATAACTCACAGACAACCTGTGGAACTCTTTGCCAGAGGATGTTGTGGAGTCCAAGACTACAATAGGGTTCAAAAAAGAACTAGATAAGTTCATGGAGGATAGGTCCCATGAATGACTATTAGGTGGGGGTGGAGGGAAGGATGCAAAACCATGCTCTAAAGCAGTGTTTCCCAACCAGTGTGCCATGGCACACAGGTATGCCATCAGGTCTGAGCAAGTGTGCCCCAAAATTTTTTGAAAAACTACTCAAAGAGGTCTGGATTGGCTCATTGGCTCATGAATATTCATGAGTTCATTTGGAAACTATATGGTGGTGTGCCTCAAGTTAATTAAAGGTAGCAAGGTGTGCCATGACAGAGAAAATGTTGGGAACCACTGTTCTAAAGTGTCCCTGGCCACTTTTTGTCAGAAGCTGGGAACAGGTGACAGGGGATGGATCACCTTGATGATCTGTTGATTTCCTCTGAAGCACCTGTGATTGGTCACTATCAGAAGACAGGATACTGTGCTGGATGGACCATGGCTTTTAGCCACTATGGCCAGTTTTATACAGGTTTTTTTTTTTGTAGCAGTGAACACTGTATTATAGTTATAGTTTATTATGCATGATATTTTGTATTATTATTTTGATTCCATCCAAATTTTTCTCCTTGTGCCCCTTGTTAATTCTCTCTACCTTGCTAAAGTTGGGTGAGTATCTTTTTTTTTTATTTATTCATGTTGTGACTGCATTTCATATTTAACATTCCCATATATTTATTAATAAGTGGACATATTTTTATCATCTTATATGATTCCTCTAGAAATGTTTTACTAGCTGGGGATTATGAATTAGCCTCAGTTCCCGTCACTGTCATTATGTAACCCAACCTCTCTTAAAAAAAAATCAATAAAATTCTTTGAATGAACAGAAATTTTACTACCATGAAAGGACCTCAGGAGAAATCAAGTCTGTCATTGTTCAAAAAAATATATTCTCACTGGTACAGTGACAAGTGCTATAAAAACAAGATATATAGATGTCAGTGTTTTGGAGGCATCTGGAGATTGGGTTTCAACTCCTGTCTTATCTGTGTCTGTATTGATTACAACTCTGCAATACAGAGAGCAGGGAGGCATGTGCAGACAATACCTCCTATGTATTCTTTTTATCTAGCACCAAAAACTCCCAGATTAAAAATCTATGGTTCATTAAACAGGAAGGGAGGAGTACATTGCCTTAGAAATACTGCAGTCTTTTTGGATTGTCTTGTCCTAGACTGGGGACTTAACTGTAAAACCAGCACACAATTACTTTTTAATGATTTTTTATTTTGCCTCATTAGGAGAGCAGTCACCACTGAGATTTTTAAGAGTAAGCATGCAGATATACCTATAATATGGCTACAGTACATCCTGGAAAAACATCGCAACATTTACTGATCCGAGTTCAAAATTCCAGATATTGTAGAGGAAAAAAAAAGCAATGTAACCTTCCATGGCATGACCATGATATGGTATATCACATCAGCAGCAATGTATTTTAGTTAACACTTTTTAAAATATGGTTATTTATAAATGTATTGAACTGGTTTGTTGAACAATCTCAGAATTAGATACTAATATTTTGAATTATATACCTGATTGTGAGCCAATGCCTGCTTCAACCAGGACATTTTTTTATGAAATTCTCATAATAGTATACAATGGCATTGTCAATCTATTTGGAACATAAATAAAAGTCTTAAGCTCAGTCCTGAGAATTCAGTGGCATGTAGCTGCACTGTCCTAAGAGAACTGGGGAGTTTCTACTGCCTTCTTGTCCTAGTGAAGTAGAAAGACACTGAAGTGGTATTTCCAAGAAAACTGTTGAACTGTGTTAAGTTTACTGTCCACCACATTTGGCCAAGTTTGCCAGCTGACACTTAAGGATGATGGAACCATGGCTCTGATCTCTCTTCTCTTGCTGTAGCAGATATGGGCTAAACCGTCCTCTCCTCCTTTTCCAGAATCCTAGCCACAATGACCATAACAGGACCATGAAGAATGCTAGAGGCTTATTTCATTCCCAGTTGCATTACAACTGTAATATAGAACCTAGACTTCTATAGTAAATATCTTATTCACGGAGTAGATGAACTCAAAACACACTTGAGAGCACTACAGGGATCTTTAAAAAGGAAACAAGAAGCTTTGGGGACGATGATAGAGGAGAGCCAATGCTGCAATTGCAATGCAATTGTTGATCCCAAGCATTCAAAAGTCTTGAGTCAGGCCCCAACAATTCATGAAATCAGCTTAAGTCACGAGATTTTGTAGAAATAAATCTGAAACTTTGTCTTCTATTTACTTGCATTTGTGTTTTCAAGCTTTTTCCTTGTAACCAGTATTTAAAAAGCTTAAACAGCTGGGGCTTCAAGAAAAACCAAGTATCAATAGATTCATAATAAAAATACAAGAGTTAAACTATTAGTAGTTGGATGGTTTGCTGACACTTCCCATTAAGTTTGCACATGCTCATTAGAGAGTTACTAATGATTAGTAGCTAAAATCCCTCAAAAATTTACTCCCACTGAGTGTGGTCAATCCTCATTCAGCTCCTAGTGTTGATCCTACTGCACATGTGCCACCGCTCAGAGAGAAACTGAGCATGCCCTTTCCAGCTCAGGGCTACCAGGGCAAAGCCAGACTTTCTCCATAATGGCTATCCTATTGGAAGACTTGTGCACCCGTCCTTTTCTAAAGCCCATCCTCCAGCCTAAGGGCAGATGGCACGGGTCCCAGTTCCAACTGAGTTCTGGGGACAACTAATGACTAACAAGGACAGGGGAGGAGCTCAAAGGTTCAAAATGAGGGACTCGGAGGAGAACACCGAGCAGAGAACCCAGACAGCTCCCGAAAGGTGTCAAGGGAGTCAGCAGATGCTGCCCAGAGGAACTCTGCCCAGAGACGTGAGCAGACAAGGGACCAGAAGTAGGCCCCACAGTTGCAGGCCCCTCCCTCAGCCAACCTCCTCTCCCTGGTCTTATAGATGGCTATCGTTGCATAAACCAGGAGGAGGCTGGTGAGGAGGTGCCATGACTTTGTGGGGCCACAGATAGGGAGTGCATATATGAACAGGTGTAGGGAAAAGTGCAGCCAGAATCTCAATAAAAGGTTCTGGAGAAGCCGGAAGAGGGGTTGCAACATGGCGTACTCCAGGTACATGTGCGCCAGGGTCTCCCTCACACTGTGAAAGGGGCAGGTGTCGGGGTATGAGGCAAACTGAGCCAAGTACAACTCCGTGCTTATGGCTCCGTGAAGGAGCTGCCAATTGATGTCCCTGGTGGGCCGTAGGGTCAGGGTGGAGTACAGGCTGGCCCACCAGGGGTCCTTGGCCACAACTGGTTTAATCGGGTTCTACCATTCTGTATTGGGGTGGGCCACAAGGGCGAGGAAATGGATGGTGTGTACCATTAGCATTTACAGATATTTGTGGGCATGGTTCGGAAACAGGCCATCTGCAAGTCTAGCAGCTGGCTAGGTGCATGGGTTGGGGGCAGCTGGGGGAGCTCACAGGGCTGGGCCCTGATGAAAAGCTCCAGAGAGCCAGCACTGAGAGGGGGCTTAGAGTACACTCTTACAGGATCTGCTTGAGATAGGCTTGAGCAGCGGGGGCAGGGCCGCTTTCACCTTCTGGAGTACATGCTAGGGGATACAAGGGGTGGAGAGCCCCATGCACCAAGCCAGTACCTGGGGATCCACCCAGTCTCCCCGGGCATAGTCCAGGAGGTCTCTGACCCTGGTGATGCCTGCCAGGACCAACCTCCGCCTCACTGAGGGGGCCTCCACCACCTGCACACCGAGATGGGGGTTGTATAGCAGGGGCTCCACAAGGAGGTCCCCTCCCTTGGTGGGCACAACTAACCTGGAGGCTGAGATGAGCCTCCAGGTCCAGAAGAGGTCCTGGTAGAAGACCAGCAGCTCAGAGAGGTCTAATGGAACACCTCTCAGGTGGATGTAAAAGAGCTGCTGGTCATAATGGAGCCCTTGGTAGTGGCGGAGGAAGATGTGCCCCAGGTAGCTCCATGCCAGGTTACCTGCACCATAAAGGAGTCTCTGCAGGGCCCAGAGGTGGAAGGCAGGGACCTGGCTGTGAATACAGCACAGATCCTTTTCTCCCTCCTCCAGGGGAAGACGCAGGATCCCTGCAGAGACCCAGCGCAGTCCTGGCCAAAAGATCTCCAGAACTGTCTTCTTGAGGTTAGCCAGGAACGTCAGGGGCAGGACCAGAGTGGGTGTTGAGTCAATGCCAGGGCATGGACAGGACGAGCTGGCTGATGTCCAGTGCATAACAGTTGTTCCAGGCTATTCACTGGAACTGAGAGCAGGGAGCACATACAACTTTAATTCTAACTCTCTGTGCATATGTCTTATCATGCAGGTTAATTATGTGATCTCACACTATTTTTCCACAGGTGCTATGCCTTATTCAGTATATAGGATGGACCTGCACTAAGGCTAAATTGCAGCTGTGTAGCAAAGGAGACTGTTGTCTGTAGAATACTTCCTTGGTTATTGCAGGAGTTGAAAAGTGTGAAATGAATGAGACAGGCTACTGCATGACCAGAAAGATAGTATATTGATTAAGGCAGCTGAATGCTGCCCTAGAGAACTGAATTCTATTCTTGTTTCTGCTACAGATTTCCTACTATACAATACTGGGCATGTCACTTAAACTCACTTTTTCACAGGTGATCACTACCTGACTTTTTTTTATTTTATGTACATCTGACTGGAGACCCTTGGGTCTGACAGAAGCCTGAGCACCCAAGATAGCAACTGAAGCCAATGAGAAACCCTCTTTAAATATAAAAAGTACAGAATAATGCTAAAAATGAAAAACTATGAAAAATATGGCCTGAGGTGTGTCAAATTGGGCACAAAAATTAGTGGATACTTTTAACCTTAACACTGTGCCTCAGTTCCCCCTCCTTAAAATGGAAGTAATAACCAGTCATCTCGCAGTGGCATTAGAAACAGGACTGCATGTTTGTGATACACTCAGATGTTATAATGATGAGTGCTATTGAGACAACATGCAGGTGCATTTACACTACCCCCCTACACCTTCACAGGATGTTGCTAAAACCTTTGACTTCAACACCTCTTGCCACCTATCTCTGTTACCACGTGTTTGTATCTCAGCCCTCCAACCAAGTCATGTAAATTCAGACCCCTTCTGAGATATGAAGTCCCAAGACAACTAAAGAGTTCTGCTTTGTGAGGCTACTTAAGTTTTCTTTACTTACAAACTGTATCATGGCTTCCTTTGCAGGAGCCTAGGCTACACACTTTTGCCTCCATCTGTGTATTCTAATTATAGACTTTTCTCAACCAGGGAGACCTATCACACCTTTTCCTCAACTGTCTATTTAGAATGGCTTAGTTCCACCCCTTCTGATCAGTAACTAATTAGCTACTTATCTCCCCAGGTGCATTCACTGGTCTTGCACTGATGGGGTTATACCTCATCACAGTCATAAAAAAGGGTCTTAGAGAATTAATAATTCCCTCTTCAAAGCAAAGATTGAACAGTAAGGTCTAAAACTGAATGCTGAGTAATGAAAAGAAAACAAAATATAGAATAACTGCTCATCAAGGCAACACTATCCATTCTGTGCATGGAATGAGGCAGATGTCCTTTGGGAAACAAATAGTAGGTGCTCATGTAATTAATCTGTACCATAATGTATACAAACAAAAGGAGGCCAGACAAAGGCATGGAAGGAAATTGTTCTCTATGACAGCTCATTTGCTTTATTGATGAATGAATGAACATGAAGTAAACAATGGAATCAATTGTGCACTGTTTTCCTGATTGGAGATCTTCTAGATAGTAGAGCTCAGCCAGTTGAATAGGGTATTTTAAAAAAAGTTTATGGCCACACTTAAATAGACTTTCACCTGGCCTTCTGTAAACATTTCTATTTGTGTTGGGCATAAGTACAGCAAACTTTAAGAGTGAAATTTACCTGCAAGAAGAAAGCCAGCAAGAGTCCTATGGACCACTTAGGTGTCTGCTTAATTAGCCCTCAAGGACTTAATTGGGTTTTTAGTGGTGGATAGGCCTCCAGATGACCTTCTACATACACTGAATTTCACCACTAATTCATTCAAGTTCAAATTCTTGTCAGAGTAAATTCATTCCAGTAGACAGTTTTCCATCCCCATGGCACCACTCATGAAATCCATGATGATAAAAAAAGCCAAACCTACTAAAGAGCAACAGACATATGTTGCAGGTGTGCTGCTACTTTTCAGATCTGCTATCAGTAATGCAAATACCTGGCCTGAGATAGTATGCCAGAAGTGAATTCTGTCCATGTAAGCTGTATGATTGATGGACAGCATATTGTCTCATAATTCTGCTGCCTAAACTCTTGATTTGTTTTACAAGCTCTGTATATGGATCATCTACATCTGAATTCAGTCATACTGACTGCTTTTTGTAATCCCATCTTAACTGGCCACCAGAACGCAGGGTTCTGCTGGTAGAGGTGGGATTTGGCCATATTTGGTCCCCTACTGCAGTCCAGAAGACAAAGTTGATTGTCCAAAAGGTGACCTGCACCAGAATCATCAGTGCTCCACATGATCAATCTGTTCACAGTCTCAGCATATAGTAGAACAAAAATATTTTGTATGTGATTCAATAAAAGAAAAGATATTAAATCAGGATATCCTGACTCATGGTTAATATACAGTCAGAAGTCAGCCTGCTTTTACCTCCTGCAAATAAAAATGTTGCCAGTAGAAGAATCAGGTTTGACCAAGTTTTTCGGCCACTCAAGTTGAGCAAATGATACTCTTCAGCAGTTGATTGGCTATGTCTACACTAGAGGGCTCAGGTAAGTTGACTTAACAAGGTCCACTTACAGTCAATTTTATTAAATCAGCTTAGAGATGCCCCATTTGTTGAAGTTGACTTTATAAAGTCAATTTGATCCAAGGGACCCATTTAAAGTCAACTTTTGATAGAAATGTTAGTGAAAAATAAAACACTTCTGAAATGAAATTCAGTTTCTTAGGTGTTTTCCATTCTTTAGAGTCTTTACTGGTCAGAAAGACCAACAAAGATAGTGATCAAATTCTCTACATGCTTACAGCACTTTCACCCTTATCTTCTGACAAAATGCCTAAAAGTTGAAACAATTTTTCCTTTTTGACAAAGATTTTTGACATTTTTAGTTCAGTTGAAACTATTTAGCAAACTCAGCACAAATTCACAAAGAGTGAGCACACAATGAGATGCATTTTTTGGCAAATAAACTAGATCTGAAACTTTTTGCCCAGCAAAGTATGGTACAAATTTTGCCCAATTCAAATATCTTAGATGACATCACTGTAGTTGGTTTCTAGACAAAGAATCTACAGTCTTCATATGTAAAATTGTGTGAACGAAAGAAAACAAGCCAAAACAAAAATTAACACTCCCCCCCCCCCAAAAAAAAATTCCAGAAAAAGAAGCAGCAAAAAATCCATATAAAAAAAAGACACAGTAAAAAGCAGCACAGAAACATGGAAGACAAAACTGAAAGACAGACCATCATTGCAAAAACAAGGTGTTAGTAATTACTTATGAAAAAACCCACAAATATTATAATAAGAACCCAAACAACTCCCAACTCAAGCATGAGGCTAGCAGGCAAAGGAACACTAGAGACAAACCAATTCATATTCTTGGGCAGGGGTATGATTGGCACTGGGGATTTTCAGAAGAAACTTCTTAAATTTGTAAGACAGCAGTTGCACTTACTAGCTTAAACTAGGCTGAGTTATAGAAAATCTACAACTTAAAGACAAACTTAAAAATCTTTAACTTGAATGTTACAACTTAACATCTGAAAGTTGGAACTCCACCAAAAATATAGACATAAATACCTTGCAAACAAAGACTCAGGGAAATACTAAGAATTAAATGGAATGAATTTATAACAAATGTTGAGATGCAGCAACTCCTTATCTCTGTAAACCAGAAATGAAGTTGGGAATATCTGGGTAATGCGTTAAGAAAGAATAAGAGCATTTACCTTTGGGCAACTGAAAGAACACATAAAAGAACCTGACCAAAAGAATCCCAATGAAACTGTATTCAAAAAGATAAAAGGCATGGGGCTTACCAACACAGAGGACATAGAAGGAGCAGCCCTGTATAGACAGGGAAGGCAGAACCTTGTTTCATGCCTTAAGTAACATTTCATGGTGTGGAAAGCATTCAAAAAAGCCTAATGGGACAATATATGCAAGCTAAACATGTTGTATTTAGTGCCAGCTTTGTATTTGAGGCCAAGAACTTCTTTAAAAATGGAACCAAATACATGAATGCCTTGTCCTCTAATGTATAGGAACCTGGAAAGAATATATAAACATAGCTTTAATCATTAAACACTAATGGATAGCTACCTAATGGAAATTTTCTTTTGGATCAAGTAGTAGGGCTGGTTTTGGATCACTGAAGTCCCAGGACAACAAGATTTTCAAGGAATAGAGGAAAGTAATACGTCTTGTATTGTTCAAATTCATTTCATGTGGGGAGAAGAAACATACCAATAAGGTACATGAAAGTAAATGGAAATAAGCAGGTTCAACAGGAGCTATGCAAGATATATACATTTCAGTATGTATCTCCCATTGACCTACTAACTTTCCCTTACCCTTGTGCGGCATCAACAGGAAATGCTTTCCACTAGACAAAGCATTATTCTTTTTTTAGTGGTGTGGATTTACTGTGCCCACTGGAGAGCACTTCAGGATTGACCATGCGAGTCTCCACAGCCTGCTCAATCAATCCCGCTGCATTAATTTGTAAAGCCCAATGCAGCCTGAGCAGTGTACACATACCCTGAGTTTTAGAACAACCTAAGCCTGATCCCTTCACATCAGAAACCATTTGAATAATAGTAATAGATCATCAGGATACTTTGATTTAATATAAGTAGGTTTTGCTTTTTATCTATTAATTATTATTCTTACCAGAACCAAAGACAACATAATTCAACATGTATATTATTGCAAAGTAAATTATATTAACGAGAATCATATTTTTTCTACTACAAAACATTTGTTCTACATTTTAAAATAGGTAGCTTAAATAAAAAACAGCATACAAGGAAGACTCTTCTTAGAACAAGTCCTATATGTAGAGAACCAATACATTTTGTAGGCATCCACTCCATGTACACCAGAAAAATACATGATCCCCAATACTTGTGCCTTACCTATTTTACCCTCCATGATGTCACTGATGTTCCAGACAGTTATCCCAATGTACACCATTTTAGGTCAGAGAATCAGGTCATATGGAGTTATATTTCAAATGGAAGAATTAAGTACTGAAATTAACCTAAATTCAGGAATATTGAAAAAGCAGATTTCATAGCAAATTAAATTCCAAACAAACTAGCAAAATAATAATCTTGAAAAGCCTATTTTCATAATTTTGTCTGTGAATTGTATACATAGTCACAAGAGAATTTGTTCCTTTTTTCATATGCTTCAAAGATGTTTAAATCATGTGTTAAATTCTGTATTTGTTAGAGTATAATTTGTTCACAATTTTCCACTATTAGATCAGTTCTAGTCTAATATTTGACCCCTTACAGTTATTTAACTGTTTGCTTCTATCAGTAACAATGCACATTAGTTTTAACCTTCCCATTTTTATAACCATCCTGTATTTTATTTTCCCGATGTTGAGTAGTTATGCTTTTCTTTGAACAAAATTCTAAATTGCCTTACTGCCACAGGTTAGTCCCATACACTCACTACAATACTTTGAATAAAGGAACATTTTCTCCTGTTTAATTGGAAAAGTCACTCAATATTTTTCTCTGCCATTAAGTCATTATATAAAGGTTACAAGAGTATAAACATATTAAAATATGTTTTCAACATGTACTTTTTGTTTTTTTTATTGTAAAAATTAGTTAAATTACATCATTTTAGAAAATGGACCTTTTTTTTTTTATTAGCCCATGCAAATTACATTTATTTTCAGAAGATATTTAACAATTGTAGTCGGTCATCAGTATCTAAGCAAAGTGAGCTATTAAAGTGTAATCAAAATAGGTTACAAAGAAAAATACCAAGTTTTATGGTATTGGAATGCCAAAGATTGCAGTAGTCTGGATATAAAAAAAAAAATTAAGAAACTTTTATTTTTTTAAAATACACAACTTTTTCAGGGTGGGGGAGCTGTGTGTTCATTTGTCTTTTATTAGTCTAATGTCTTTCCTTTTTCCTTTATGGAATACCTAATTCAACTTTACTTCATATTTTCTAACTGGGTTTTTGGTAGAGCTCATATACCTAATAATATCAAACTTCAATATATTTGATTACTTACTCTAGATTGCATGAAATTTGACAGGATATTGTAATTTACAATTTCATAGTAAATAAATTATTCAAGGCAGAATGTTCAACTGAGTTAAATAATTTACAGCCTAGAAATGGTGCAATAGGCAAACTCTTAATGGAAAACATAAAATATTGCAGCATATCATGAATACTTAATCATTGTGTACTTAACATATCAAAATCCATTATTAAGCTATGTTTGTACATGTTATCAAACACTCATTGTTTTTGTTTTATAAGCGATAGTATAGCATGATGTACCTAATGATAGTACCTAGTTCTTAGGGAAGTGCTGTTTCAGACAGCTAGGATCCATTTTCATCATCATAAAATGAAACTGCAACCTTCTAAGACAGTCCCTTCTTTAAGTCACTTTAAACAGAGAGAGGTCAAACACTGAGAATATGATTCTGTGTCCATGTATTATTTTTAAGTGTTATGTTGTTTCCTGTATAATTGCAGGCAGGGGTATTAATTTGTTTAAATTACTCTCAACAGTCTATCTCCATAAATTAGGTAACTGCTAAATATTATTTCAAGGAAACCTTTCAGTGTGAAAATGTGCTATAATTGTGAAGCTAGGTGGTAGCCCTAGGTTTTCCATTCAATTTGTATTTAGCTCAACAATCTTAAAAGCTCACAAGAGTACATGAACTATGTCATATGGTTTTAAAGTTCTGGTGAATTATTTTTTATCATCACTTAAAATAATAAAGTTGCTTCCAAATAAACATAATTATACGCTTATATTTGAAAGGTAGCATACATAATAAATATGTTTTCATACACAAAAGGCAAAAATATGTATTCAGTATCAAATGATTTATTTTTGATTAAGGAAAACAAAAGAAGAAAAATGAAATCACATAAGGGCGCAATGTATGTCTCTTCTGTAATAGGCTGCAACAGCTTTTGAAAAAGAGGAATAGCTACTGCTTCTGCCCTCAGGCACAATTTTTTGAAATGTAAAGGTAGAAACAAGCTCCCAAAAAATCACAAGTATAGCAGTTTCGCATTATCGTTATTTAGTTGTTTTACCATAGCACCCAGGAGCTCTAGCACTGGATCAGGACTCCATTGTATACAGAATTGTACAAACATAGAAAAAAAACCCCAGACCATCCCCAAAGTGTTAACAATTTAATTTGTAAAATTATGTTCTAGTGTTCCTATACTCCATGGAGGGTTTTTTTTTTTCTTCCCTTTGGTATATAATTTGAATGTAAGGAAGTCCGTGGAGATGTCTAGTTTGACTGGTTAAGATGAGAAAGAAATTACAGTAATGTGGTAGAACTCAGGCCAGAGTGCCAACACTAATTTCTTACCTAGAATAAGAGAGTTGGTATTGGTAATGAGGGGTGTAGGTAAACCAATGCAGAGCAGAAGATATATGGATTATGTGTGAAAGAAGTGAATGGGTGCAACTGAAGATTCTATTAATTTGCAAATCACTAGACATTTGCCAAAGCATGTAACATGTAGATTAACAGTCATGTGAGCTACCCCTGGTGGCTTGCAGATAAGTTCCGGAGTGGTAATTGTATTAATCTACTTCAGAGGGTAAAAAAAACAAACAAACAAACAAACAAAGAAAAAAAAACCCCAAAACCAAAAACCAAAACCACCATAACCAAGGTGTACTGTGATGCTTTCAAAAAGACTAATAAACATTTTTGTCTCCTGAGATTTCATGGGTAAAATCTTACTTCATCAGACATATGAAATAAAAATCACAGTATGGAAGGGAATATATAAATGCAGAGAAGGATAAGTTGACAAGATCAATTCAGATTTTTTTCAGCAAACCACACAAGGGCAGAGGCCAGATCTGGCTCTGAGCTACTTGCTGGTGGCAGCTGGGGACAGATTGGGCCCCTGGAACTGGATTGGGCCATGGAGCCAGATTGGATCCCTGGAACTGGTTCAGGCCCTGAGGTGGAGCAGGGGGAAGGGCAGGGCCTGGGCCTGGACCTGGGCCCAGGAACACCCCTGGAGTATACCTACACTGGAGGCTCTGTTAAGTTGACTTAACAAGGTTGACTTAACAGAGCCCTCCAGTGTAGACATACCCTTAAGCTGACTTAAGGCTGACTTTAAGTCAACTTATAGTCACCCTTGTTAAGTTGACTTAAAAGAGCTCCTAGTGCAGACATACCATTAGAGTTTCTGTTGTATGTTGTTTAGTTGCTGGTAAGTATGTAGTTAAGGTTGGGGTCTGTATTGTTTGTACAGACTTTTTATGGGGCTTTCTTATAGCTATTGTCAAATGACAGATCATTTCACATGAAAGTCACTTAAAACAGGATAATTTTTCAGCTAGATTGACACCTTCAGAGTAGGCTCAGAAATGTCAGGTTTCATTAAAAACACTAACTTACCCCCCAAAAATGAACATTTCACACTTTGTGCACAGTGATAAGAATTTCTTGCTCCCTTAACTGTTTTCCTGCTAGGATAAGAAGAATTCTGAAGTCTCATCAAAGAGATAGAGAAAACAAGGAATGTTAGGAAAGATCAGTATTTGTTCTTTCACACTATGAAGTATCAGCTATGCCAAGATATATGTTCATAAATCAAAAGATAACTATCAGAAAGCAATTAACAAATGTAAATTTTTTATTTGACTTTATGATACTGGATTAAGTGCTGACGGGAGCAATAGCTATTAAAAATGTTATGTATCTCGGTGCTCTGCAGCCTTAGAAATACAATGATCAATAATATGTTTCAACTTTAGCTACTGTAAGATTTCATCCCGTTAACTTATAAATCAGGTCATCTGTAATTAGAGAGTTATATTGGTTTAAAAAGACCAAATGGCTTTTATAAAGGCTTCAGTTTTCTCCCAGTCCCTCCAAAGAAGGAGAAAGTTTTCGATGCTCTTTCTTGCACAAAGCTGCTACTGCATGTTCTTGGGACTTTGATTTGGAATGGCCCATTTTGTGTATTAATGTTTGTGAAAGACAATGGTGTTACTACTTCAACCATCAATTTTATTTTCTAACACATAATAGCTAGGTACAATGCTAAATTCCTATTTTCATTTTCTTAAGGTACCCAAAGCCTTTTAGAAAGAAGAGAGAAGTATATAGAAATTATCTTTCACACACAGTTCTGCAGTTCCTAAAGGGGAGGGAAGTGACAAGGAAAGATGATATACTTTCTCACTTTTTTACTCTCATCTACTTGCAGTGACTTTAGACAATGCAAGTTCAACAGAAAAGAATATTTTCCCCTCAACAGACATCTCTGAAAATTACATTTTAAATTGTACTGAATATAGCTTTTGCCAACCAAAAAATTCTTGAATGCCTATTTGATTTATTTGTATACAAATGAGTTTCAGTTGTACTTGAAAAATCCACTTTAGTAATGAGCAGCTGAATAATAAATTTATGTTCCAGATTCACCAAAAGTATAGGTATGTGGTTAATTTACTCACATGAGTAACACCATTTAATCAGTATGACTATTCCGTATTCTCCCACTAAATCTTGTCTCATTATGGTTAAAATTATCAGAAGTGCCTAAGCCCCATTTTAAAAAAGAAATGCACACTTAATTCCCATTCATTTTTGATTAGACAAGATCTTAAATACCAAAACCCTTTTTCACTTTTGGAAATGACACTATAATCTTTGGTCACTTAGGAAAATGTTACCCTTTGTGTTTCTAGAATCAGATATTTAAAGCATAAAGTAAAGAATGTACAAACTCAGATTGAAGCCCTTGGACCATTTGTGTACTTATAGTCAAAAATAATGTTGTTCTTAGTAAAACAAACAAGAAGATGGGGAATTTACAGCATGGAAGTGTAAGTCATAGAATCAGGCCAGACTGTTACAGCAAATCAGTGAGGTAGTTTAGATTCAAACACTGGGAAACAGCATATAGAGGAAGATGAAGTCAAACCACCTGTTGTAATGAGAACAAAAAATCCAAAGTCCTTATTTAGTCCTGAAGAGACAGTCATATTTTCATATGAATTTCTATTCTGTGGTTTCTCTTTGAAGCCTCAATGGCTGTGTTCAGATGACAGTTTTATTTCGAAACAACACCCGTTGTTTCAAAATAAAAATTCTTATGTCCACACGATGTACTGTTATGTCGAAACAACAGGTCTTGGTGTTTCGAAATAACGGCTGTTATTCCAAAACAGTAAAACCTAGCAGGAAATCAAAATAGCCGTTGTTTTGAAACAACATGTCTGAACGGCCTTATTTTGAAATAACCATATTGAAATAACAGCCGTTTTGAAAGCAGGCTTTCCCTTAATTCAAATTAACATTTTCTTAATTCGAATTAATTTATGTCGAAATAAGGACTTTATTTCGAAATAACTTATTTCAAAATAAGTTTAAGTGTGAACATAGCCAATGTGTTATTCATTTGTTTCAGCACAGCTATTAAAAAATCATCAATGGAATGATCATGAAGATAAAAGTGCTCACCTACTTGTAGAATTCTGTGATTTCTGATGTCGGTTTTGTGCCCATTTATTCTGTTGCACAGAAACTCTCCTGTTTGTCCAACATATAAGGCGGGGGGCATTTCTGGCACATGACAGCATAAATCACATTGGTGGATGAGCAGGTAAATGAGCCCTTGAAGGAGCACCTGGTTTGATTACGTCCTGTAATGGTGTCTTTTGTGCAGATATGTTGGCAAATTTGGCAGTGTGGTTTGTTGTAGGGATATGTGCCTGCTGCAATGGTTCTGTTGTTTGATGTGTAGTTGCTGGTGAGTATCTGCTTAAAGTTGGGGGGCTCTCTGCCAGTGAGAAGAGAGGTCTGTCTCCCAAGGCTTGAAAGAGTGAAGGACTGTCTTGTAGAATAGGCTGTAGATCTTTGATGATGTACTGTAGAGGACTGACTTGGGATACCCGCCTGTCTCTTTCAATCTGTTGATCTGATTCTTCACTTCATCACGTGGGTATTTCAGTTTAAAGAATGTCCCAAGTGTTTAAAATCCCACAGGACTCCTTGTTCATTTTGCTGAACTAGGCTAATACAGCTGCCCCTTTGGAATTTGTCCTCGTTTTTACCAAAATTTTAAAGTGAGTAATATTAATGAGTAATAATAAGTACTACAACATTAGACTTATTTATGGACTATTTAAGAGGGAAATGACTGATATACTAATTTGTCCTCATTTTAGATTTATTCCTTAAAAGATCCATGACGCTCCAGATCCCATTTATGTTTTCATGCCTTGCTTCCTCGATTTGTTCTTTCTTCAATGATTACTTTTGCATCATTATTGAATAATAGTTATATAAAAATGAAGAGAAGTAATGGAACTGGAAACGTTAGAAGATGAAGTGAATTCATGTATTACCTTACAGAGACAGCAACCCAGGGTCGTAGCAAGAATAATTTTATCTATTTACTCATAAGGATTTTGCATTTCTCATTTTCTTCACAACTTTGTAGTTCTTTAAAGGTTACTTTAAAAATATTGTGCTCAACCATTATTGAATGAAAAACTAAAGAAAATTATTGAACTTGTCAGAAGGAAATAGTGAGTTGAGGATTTATCAGTAAATTATATTACCCAGAAATATTAATTAAGGAATATTTATCTGTTAGATTGTGTTTTAGCATAATATAAAAGGTATTAGAGAAAGGCTTAGCTTTCCCTTTAATATTGTCCTTTGGTTATTTAAAGAAGTTTTTTTCCCTCTTCACTGTACTACTATAATTTTTAATTTCACTATATTAAATCTTGTCTGTATACAACACACTTATTTAGTTTGCAAAGCTAGAATATAAATAAAATGTTTAAAAAAGACACAATAATAATGCCATAAAATTGAATTGTTCTTGTCATGTAACATTAATTCTACATTAATTTCTTTTTTTCTGGGGAGAGTATACAAACATCAGCCTCTAGCCCATAATAGACTGCTCAAGTCTGAAAAATATTCTATATTATTTTTTGGTACTCAGCTTAAAACTTAGAAACCAGATTCTGCAATGTTACACAACATTCAACTTTGAAGTCAAAGTTTCTATGTCAGCACAGAATTTTCCCCATTCTCAAAAATTATTCATTAATATTGAAAATACAACTTACATTACAAAAATTTAGGGAATTATGTTGTTAAGTCTTACATTGTTCCTACTTGGGCAATGAATTGTCTAGTCAGTTTCTGTATCTAGCCAATTTTAGTTCCAGGTTGCACAAGACTGTGATATTTGGGTTGTATATACTGGCTATGTTTGAAAACCACAAATATTATTAGTGATCTTTGATTTTGTAAGAGCTTATTTCTCTAAAATCTGAATAATGAGTCAAAATTTGACTTACCCGGTACATCCCATTAAAAATTGTATGAATAGTTAGGTGAAATATGTTAATGGAAATATTCATATACTGAACTGTATTTTCATTCTTATTGCATTACTACAAATCATGTGTTCCAAAATCATTAAAACTGTAATGTTAAATATTTCAGCAGAGAACTTAATAGTTTGCTTTTTCCTTACTTATTCATGATTAGAGCTGACTGAATTTTTTTTAATTTATTTGTTTAACCAAAAACTTAAAAAAAATTGTTCTGAGTCGAAGAAATCCTTTTATCAGATTTTTTATTTTTTTTCAAATTTTCAGGAGAAGGGAAAATTGTTACTCTTAAAAATAAATTTAGCTTTAAAAAAACATTATTTTGAAATAGGCAAATAATTCAGTCTCAAAATGTGAAACCAAAACACTGATTTAAAAAAAAAAAAGTTTGTGGGACTTTTCAGTTGAAATTATTTGTTAAAGTCAATCTGAATTTGCCAATATCTATATAACTGATCCAAAACTGCATTTTTCAGTAAATAAGCTATTTATCTGAAAAATTTCACTCAGTTCTACTCATGAAGTAAAATGTGCGGTTTTAAAAAAATATTTTTATTAACTTTAAATATTTCAACTCCTTTACTAGAAGTTGAAATGGAAAAAAAAATGCTATCATTTACAAAGTGATCATACTGTAATTACAGGGAAAAATGTCATTTTTTACATTAACTTTTACTTGGTATCATGTAGCCAAATATCTGTCAGATAAGCTTCACTCTCAAAATGACCTTTACTGTCAGTTCATTTGAAGATTCTTCAGCCCATTCTTCCATGGAATATTTTTTATCTATAGTACATACTGTGTGCAAACAACTCATTTTTTTGCAGTTCATTGTCCTTCCTCTTCTTTCCATAGATACAAGCTGATATTTTTAATTATTCCACTTTACAGACAGCTGCATAAAGTCAGGTGGAATACAACTATTCTTAACAAGTATTTAAAGTAAAATTATAAAAGGGCATTAAATTTCAGAGTTAACTGTGCTGTAGATAGCATTATCAGTAGGTCCTTGGTGCAATATTTTTAGGATGAAAAAGCAAATAAGGTAGTCTTGGAAAGACACAGTGCATGGATAAACAAACATTAGAAGAGCAAACAGTCTTTTTTTTGTAATAGATTTCAAAGTATAAATCTAGATACGACTCATTAGAAATTCCATTATTTACTAATTTTTCCATAGTTTCTGAATTTCATGGAAAACACTGCTGGCTGTACAAGTCCCTCTAGTGGCATCCTATATGTAATAGATAACCATAAAAGCTAAAGTTTTAGTTTTTCATTCATTAGCTCCAGATACATAGAATCCATTCATCAAAGGGATACCAAATGCCTATTTTTTAATAGAACAACGCTTTTGAATTAATTTGCTATTTCCTGCAACAGCTCAGAGAGTTTTTCTCTTCATGTATGTGCCAAACATACTACAAGTAAAAATCTATTTTAATAAAGAAATTAACATTATTGGGATCACTGGACATTTGCCTGAGGAGACAATATTTGAAATGTCTTTTAAAAACTATTAAGAACTGAAAGAGTCCCCATGCTTACCATCCTGTGGCCTCTGAAAAATACTAAAACATATTTGCATTTGGCAAGTAAATTAACTGGTAGGTAAAGAAAATATAAGATGGTGCAAAGTAGTGAGAAGGTAATTATGGTACTGAAGCATCACCTTTTATCACTTAACATAAAACTTGATGAAATTCTAAACGCTTTTGGGCAAAGATTTTCAAGCTATTATGATTTGGTGTGCACTGTTTTTTCTGTGTCAAAGAAGCCTGACTGTGAGAAAGTGGATGCTTAATATTTCAGAAAAACAGAGCCCTTTAAGTTTTGGGGACCCTAAACCAGACATTCCAAGTCCCTAGTCAATTGAAAAACAAAAATCTTGCCTCTTAACATTTCCAGAAGAAAAAAGTTAAGTTCTGCATAATATTTACCTTCAATATGATGATGGATAAAACTTCCAAAAGCACCTAAATGCCATCTTCGAAAAAGACTTAGGCATTCATGATATGTCTTCACTGAAGATGCTTCACTAGATCTCCAGAACCACATGCCAAATAGGAACTCATTTGAAACTGATCTGTCTCAATATGATAAAATGTAAATTATATTAATTTTTCCTTCATATATTTCTCTTTATCATGTACCTTCCCTTTATTTCTCATTCTTCCTCCCTGATCTGTTATCTCTTGAATTATATATAGCTCATATAATTCTAGTTATTTAAATTTGTGGTAAAAAAAAGTATCTATTCGTGGATACGGGATGGTGGGTGAAACACACACACACACACACACACACACACACACACACACACACACACACA
>ML682018.1:14156510-14239786 GCA_007922195.1 Podocnemis expansa | reverse complement strand
GTATTATTTACATGAGAGGAGCTACACAATTGGACCCTATGCTTACACTAGTAAAATCTTTTATTAAATACCATAGGAGACAGAAAACAAGAGGTCATGACCACATAAAAAGAATCAGGTTCCAAAGTGAGCTAGGAGGAAAATTTAACAAGCTTGAAGAAAAGGACCTGACAATTATCCTAATAAATTGTGAATTTGAATAAGCATTCATATTTTCCAAAGCTATTCTAAACTGAACTTTTAAAATGTCTAAAATTTAACCATAATTCATTTAGAGTCTGATTCCCAACTGTTAGAAGTTTCATGACATATATCTCTAGGTATCATGCTGAAGATATAACTCCGAGGATCCTGCTTTAATTTGTAAAGTTAAAGATATATTAAAATGGGTTGACACATTGTCTTTACCTCTTCTTACCATACTGATTGTGCAAAGCCAATGAACTGTAGTTCAATGTAACATCAAGCACTGCTCTAAGATTTTCCAATAACTAGGCATGAATCTAAAGCATTGCTTCCTCATGTTTTGTCCTCAGTGAAACTATTTACAATAGAATTCATCTTTTCAAAGTTATTAATATAGCTTTATTAGACATCCTGAATAAGCACAAGTCTTTTAACGCAGTACGTAGAATAGACATGATGATTATGGTGCCCAGTCTTCTATTTTTCTGAAAATAAATAAAAATGCTATCCACCTTGTATTCGGGAACAGTTCCATAAATACACAATCAGTGTGTGCTTGTAATCCAAGCTAGATGCAATTGCAGTTTCAAGCTTCCAAGAGTTTATCACTGGACAAGAAAACAGATGAAAAATACCATGTCAATAATTTTTAAACAATGCATATATATTTTTAGCCAAATATCCTGTTCTGCCTTCTCTTTGTAACAAAGAAATCAAGCAATATATTAATAAATGCTCTGTTAGTAGGTGTAAACAGATTGCAGAACATTATGTATCTACACACATGCATGCTCACAAACACTTCTCAGAAAAAAAAAAATGTTTGTATGGTCCTCCTTGTCTCTGAGAGGACCTGGAGGATGCTGTCCTCCTTATCCTTCAATAATCTTTTGCCAGCTCTCTCTGGATACTGCTAAATCATGCCTGCCAAAGATGACATATGCCTATGTTCAGAAGAAAAATACTTCAAGCAAAAATATGATGCCTTAATTTTGGTTCAGATTGCAAAAAAAAATGTCAAGGATTTTCTAAGCCTTTACTTAGGGAGGATATCCAGGATCATCACTCCAAACTGCTCTCTTCATTAGCTTCAAATTACATAATTTGAACTCTGGTATACTATTAATAGAACACTCTATATCTTTTTTTAACAGTATACATTATTTTACAAACGGTACTCATGGAAATTCCAGTAATCTCAACCAGGTTCCTTCAAATGTTTTCCTAGTTTCTAATGTATGTACCTGTGGTCCCAAGCATAGTACTTCACTTAGATTTCTTTTATTCCAAAAACACTTCCCAGCTGAGATCAGATGAAAATTTCCACCTGGAATGTCTATTCATATATTTATTAAATAGCGTTTACAGTAATCATCTTTAGTATTTATTTATGTGATTTTCTATTTCAGGTTTTTTGACAAACAAAAACAAGAACTGAAAAATAATGTTGCACTTCACAAAGTGTTTGCTGTGATCTTTTGTTTTAATACACAAGAATTCTGTCATTAATCTAGTGTTGCATAAATTCTCATAAATGTCCACTAAATATACATATTCTGTTATTCCTTTTTTTCCTTTACATCAGCAATTGATTATAAGCATGATTACCACATTTAGTTCCACCTCCTGCATTTACCAGAGTTATTTCATTCTATTCGATTAAGATTGGGTGTATTCAGAGTAGTTTAACATATAGTATTTATTAAGAAGGTATTATAAATTATTCTCATTATACTACATGATGAATAATTAGAAATAAAATCACTTTCAAAACATTTAACAGGAAGAGCGTTGGGAATGTGGTTGTTCCAAATTAGGTAATTTAAGGAATCAAACACTCCACTGGGTTCAATCTGATTCCCAGCACATGTTGCACTGGGAGACAATAAGCACAGAGTAAAATATTCACTGAGACTTGCTCACTGAAGCATATAAAAAGAGAAAAACATTACTTTTACATCTTCAGCTATCCTAAACTTGGGTATGAGCCGTGGGTCTCCAATCAATGCAGAATTGGGCTCTCTAGGTGTTTTTGTTTGTTTGTTTTCCCTATAGCTCTATAACAGTATTATAGGGAATTAAACCCCAGTGAATGGAATCTGCCATGCATCTAGGAAGCAGGTTGCTAAAATTTTGTTCCACATTGTTAGGCAAATCCTGCAAGCAGTTCAGAAATTGCAGAGAGGCCACCGGCTAAAACTGTGGCTGCAAACAATCTTAACAGCCTGATCCATTGGTAACTGTCAGGTGGATACTCCAAGGGAAATGTTAGGGAGTGCAGTAAAGAAAAATGAATCATATTCCCTGACATAGGGGCAACAACTGCAACAAAGGTGTTCAAGAGATTGCGAAGGTCCCTAGATGGCCACCATCACTAATTTCCTTCTTACTATAGGGTCCTCATTCTTTTTGGTGTGGAATTTTGGCTATAAGAAACCTAAATCTCTTTCTACTTCTTCTGTGGACCTGAGGTAGATCTTCCAGTTTGGCCTGCCTTCCATTTTAAACTATGACTTCTGAAAGTCATCTTTCATGGTTTTCATTAATGAAATTGTCTGTGAGAGGTTATTTACATTTAGTGACAAGGTTTTATGGTTAATCTTGCTTCCCTAATGCATGAATGAAAATGTTATAGGTTTCTTTGGTTATATGGCTCACAAGTCTGGCCCAACATATCATGATTTCCTACTGAGACTTTATTAGGCTTTTGCATACAATGCAAAGATGGTAATATTTCCTCCACATTTTAGGTAGAAGCAAACCTCCTGTTTTAAAGACAATTTCAGCTCTATTTTCAAGCTTTGAGAAAATTCAGAAAATTTTTTTAAAGTAATTGAATACAGAACTTTAAAAGGTAGAACTTGAAACTACAGAACTAAAAAAAAAGAAGCTTAAAGCTTAATGTTTTTCTCTTGCTCTCTTTAAAAGGTGTTAATCTGCAAATTTTCCAATGATCAATTTATCCTCAATATTTAACCTCATTCAGTTGGTTGTCCCTGCCCTATCTACTGAACACCACCCAGACCCTGCTCTGAATACAGAATTATTTGTTTCTTCATGAGACAAGGTGGGTAAGGTAAGACCTTTTATTGCAGCAGCTTCATTTAGTGAGAGAGATCAGCTTTTGAGCTTACATAGAGCTTTTCAGGATTGGAAGAACAGCTTTGCGTAAGGTCAAAAGCTTGTCTCTCACCAACAGAAGCTGGTCCAATAAAAGATATTACCTCATCCATCTTGTCTCTCTAATATACTGGGACCAATAAAACTACAACACCACAATCATTTCCTCATGATCTTTTCTGTGGCATTCAGCATTGTAGTATCTAAATGTCTCACAAAAAATGTATTAATTGTGTTTCCACAGTGAGACTAGAGCATTATCCCCTTGAGGAGAGTGAGGCAAAGACATACGTGCCTGAAGGCACACAGTGAATTAGTGGAAAAGCCAGGCTTTCATAGAAATAGGATCTCCTGACCTTGACTTTGAACTCAATGTGTCCTGGAAGCATAAATACAGCTTCACTGATATATGTCCCGAGTATCCCAGAGCTCCAAGTAACTTCAGGCATAGCTGAGTATTGTAGTGACAATCCAGAAAATATGGAGCTTATTAATAAACATGTTGTATTTATCCACACACAGACCAGAATCTTTGGAATAATTTAGGGCTCAGCCTTTAAAATCCTAAGCAGCCGATGGTGTTTCTGTGTTTCACAGACATGATGTAGGTTGAGTTACAACAGCTAACTAGTTGTAAAGTCAAGCTCTTGTAAGTTACACAACTCCTCTTATCTTTTCTTTTTCTTCTAGATTATACACTTCATGCCTAGAAGCCTGCAGAAGAGCTCAAGGTGTACTATTTGACATAGTATCAAAATGTTGTTATTATTACTAGATATAGTATCAATGTTATTACTAAAGATATCTTAAAGGTATAATAAACATTAAAGAAACTGTATCAGAAAATTAAAGCTATCTAAAAGCACCCTGTAACAGAATCCTTTAATTCAAGTAAGTTTAATTGTCACCCAACCACAAAATATTGCAAGTTATTAGGACCATACTATCTATGTTAAATAGAAATCTGATCAATTATATTTATATCTAATCTTTAACAAAAATATATCCAACAAGAAATGTTTATTAAAAAACTGTACACATTCAGTTAGCATGTTGACAAGCCAATGAAGTGTAAACTTGTAAGGTGAACTAACATAAATGTAATAAGCCTACAAGTCCTGATCAGCTAGTTGATTGGCAGTTGAATGGAGTTGCATATATGAAGCAATCCTACTAACTTTATCACTGAGGTGGGGCAGAATAATAAAGTACTGCTGCACAGAGGTATACAACTGTTTTCTCCTATGAGCATGAATAAAGCAGGGATCAAATGAAAAAATAGTAAGTGATAATATTATAATAAAAGAATTAACAATACCTGTACGCAAGGCAAACGAAGGTGTTCAATAGGCAACCTAAATTCTAACATTTTATATTTTTGGTCCTTGACTTTACAACCTAACTAACATGCTTTAATTTTTGTAAAATGTTTGATTTCCAAAGTTTTTAAAATAAGTTTTAAAAAATTCTGTTATGTATATCTGTAGACAGTCTGGATCCTTTGTCTTTTTGCAGTTTGTGGCAAAACTTCCTTTGACCTCCATTGACTTCAGTGGGACAAAGATCCCATTGACTTCAATGGGACAACAATCAACCTTTCAAATTTCTGGTAAATTTTATGTAATATTTATTACATAAGGATGTGCTGATGGAGGGCAAGTTTGTTAGTGTATCTATAGAATTGGAATTTTTTTTGTGTTAATAAATTTACTCATTGTGCTGTATTTGTAAAATATTCTTTTTGCAAGTACACTGTAGAAGATAACTGTGACATAGTGAATAATTCTGGATAGTGTATTGTTGCTATTTTACATATTTTACACAGTTCAACTCACTGTTTTATCAGGTTTTGTTTTTTTTTTTTTTGGGTAGATTTAAGGGGCAAAGTTCTGATTGACTAAGTTGTATAAAGTAGTTTTGGTGATTAGTGAATGATCACTACATATATTGTGTTGGGGAATTGATTGGATACTATAGTCATGTATTTTTTCACTCTAAATGGGGTTTTATGCATTTAACTTGGAGACTTAGAAGTATTTGGTCCATGTTAATACCTTTTCAACCTTAATTTAGTTAAGTATTGTGTGTGGGATAGAGGACAGAGTAATTGAGCTTGATTTTTGTCCGTGCAGAAACTGAGGCCTAGTCTACACTGCAGGGCTAAGTCAATGGGAGACATGCAATCTGCATGCTGCAGAATGCGTATCTCCCGTAGACGTAGTTAAATGGACTTACCGTGCTGTCTTCACTCTGTTGCATCAACCAGCAATGCTCTCTAGTCAAAGCAGCGTTACTCCACCTGGTGGGATGGAGTTACTGCATCAACAGGAGAGCTCTTCCAGGATTGATTAAGCAGATCTACAATTGCTGCTCAGTCAAACCCACTGCGCTGATCCATGAGCATCTCTGAGCAGCTGCTCTTCGTAGGCTGTTGGGCAACCATTGGTAGGACTTCAGTGGCCTTATCCAAGCCAAATGAACCCAGTCTGTGGGTTTAAAGAGTGCAATAACTAAACAGTATCTTTTCACTTACTAAGTCTTCAGTTCTAGCTCCAAGTCCAAGTCCTTTCTTCAGGCTTCCAAATAAAGCCTCTCCTCTTTGGCAATTTACACCCCTTTATTTTCTAACTCAGGAACTCTGTTCACAGCAGTCAGGTCCTCCTTACTCCAATACATCACAACTATTTCCCTGGGACTCTTCCTACCTGGCTCCTTTTATCACCATCCCCCTCTCTGAGCCCATAGTCTCAAGTCTATTGCCAGACCAGAGAGAGGCATGCTCTTCTCCCACTCTTCTGCTCCAAACCAGAAACTGAGCTGCTAAGGCCGTGAAGGTGTTTTTTCTTTTTTTTCTTTTTTTTTTTTCCCTCCTGAGCTTTCTGGGCATGGACTGGCTGTCACTATCTCTTCTAGCCCCCAGACCACCTGGTCACTCTATCTTTCCAGATGGCTGCTCTATTGGAGCCTCTTTTGGCAGGGTTGGAGGGCCCACTTATCCTGTTCTTTTCTTTCTCCACTGCTGCTTCCTGGGGTGGAATGTAGCAGAACTGCAGGGTATGCAATGGGGGGCCACAAAGGTTTGTTATAACCTATCACAAGGATTCTTCCACATAACTACAGAATAGCAGAATATGATCTTTTACTTAGATTAGTAGGAAGAGATTGTATCAGCCAAGCTGTCTCAGTTAGGAATAATTGCTTTCTCTTACCATGAACCAGCTCAACATCACATCACACCAGCTAGTAAGATAATACAGGTAAGACTAGGGATAATGTTATTGTTTCAACAGAACGTTCATCTGTGACGATAAACATTTCTGCTCCTGTGCCTGGAGCAATTTCAGTTGGATAAAGGCGAAAAGATATGTCTTTGTAATAAGTCCGGTTGTTTGCATCTCTTGTTATTTGTACTGTTTACAAATAACAAAAACCCCTGTGTTTTCTCATTTTCATTTACAAGGTAGCAGTACTGAAAGAAAAAACCAATCAGGAAGATTCAAATCTTTTAGCAGACATAGTATTAGTTTACAACAAACAGTAAGTAGCCCCAGAGTTTGATTTCAGAAGCAATATATATATTAACAAAAAACAAGTTTCCCCTATTTTTCCCTCAGGCATTGCAAACCTCAAGTAAAATATTTAGAAACAGCTTCCGTTTGTCCCTAACAACATTCTGAGAGCAATAATCAGTTATCATGGTATACAAGGTAACACTGATAACCTATCTCATCTAAATTTTGTTTTTAATATTTTATATTTTTCTAGTGAATATTTTGTTTTGGTGGAGGAATTAGATTTCCCCCCGAGCTCTTATTTTTTTCCTAGAGAAGAGAAAATAAACCCCAGACTTTTCAAATGTGAATATCAAATGTTGCTGAATTTATTTATGTAAATATATTTTGAATTATTATGCAGCAGGCACTTCATCCAGCATTGTCAGGCTTGGGTGCCTAAAGGTCTGTATCTAAGGCTAGTTAGTCTACACTTACACTTTAAATTGAAATAATGACGACTAAATCGATTGAAAGTCATGCATGGCCACACTAGCTTTCCTTAGATCAAACTAAGCCCCTCCCTCAGTTCGAAATAAGGCAAGGTTATATTGAAATGGTAAAACCTGCCTTAAAATCGAAAGAAAGGTTATTTCGATCTTATTAGTTCGAAATAACCCAGTGTAGCTATGTTAAATCAAAATAACCATTATTTCGATTTAACACAGTTTGCCCTTCTCCTTCCCAGGGTGCCTTCCTCTTTCTATATATTGGGTAGGGGTATGCCCCTTCCTGGGGGCCATCTTGCCACACCTCCCATGGTGCCCCTCTCCTAAATTGAACAAGCAAGTCCAATCCGTGGATATGCTAGTTTGATTTGGGTTTCTAGTGTGGTCATTTTAAATTGATTTAACTTAATTTGATTTAATGATTTTTATTTTAATTTAATTAGATTGATTTAACAATCTAAGTGTAGACATAGCCAAAGTGTGAAAATGTAGCCAAAATGTTTATTGTGTTATAAATCCAATTGTATGTTTTCATAAACAAATTTAATCGACCCAAAAATTCTGAAAGTAAATATTTCAGTATACTTAATAATTATTTAAATTGTAAATGTTAGGTTGAGATATTGTTATAAAAGAAGGTACAAAGTCATATACTCAGTAGAAGTGAAATACAAGCCTATATGATAGTATACCAGTTCACTGTAAATTAAGAAGAGTCCAAATTCTTTCTGAAGTGACACTTTGGCTTACTTAAATTGTCTCACTGAAATCAATGGGAGTCGCTGGGTAATGCAAGTGGAATTTGGCCCATTGTCCGATATCTGGGTAGTTTATTTCATTGTCTTAACCCAAATCTAGTGCCATCTCCATCCCTCCCGTGCCCCTCCCCCAGGAAATAAATACATACATACATAAATAAAACCAACTGCCAACGATTTTGATTTCTTTGTGCATATAACAGCTTACTTTGGACTCAAAAGGAGTCTTCTCATTAACTCCACTGAGCACTGGAACACATTTTCCCTCTGTGAAACTTCGTAAGTACAAACACTGGCTCATTCTTAGATTTCATTTCTAAAGGCTGTGCACAGCTATGCCCTAAGCTGTATCTCCCAACTCCTTTTAACCCTGCCTTCATTCCACCAATACCTGGGGTCAAATTCTAGACCAGTGACTTTAGAGTGCTAGGATTTTCACTCCTACATCCAAACATTCCCTTCTTTCTTTCTTCTAGTTGCATCCTTGACTCATTCTGTACTGTCTTCTGTGCCCACAACATACTTCTTAACCCCATGCAGCAAGCTTCCACTGCCTTCTCTCAAATCCCTTCTCAAAAGACCCTTAACCATTCAGCTTTTTCAGTCTTTACATAGCACTCCAGGCAATGTTATTCTTCATTTATGTACTCTTGCGGCATGTATCTTTGTTGTATGCAGTGGGGTTCTGACCATATCGCTCCTAGGATATTACAGAGACACAGTAGGTGAGGTAATATATTTTATTAAACCAACTTCTATTGGTGAGAAAGACAAACTTTTATTGGTAAGTTTACACGTAAGTGGTGCCCAATGAAAGATTTGATCTCACCCGCTTTGTCTCTGTAGCATGTGCCTTTGGTATGTATCCTTTGGTGAGTTTGTTAATCCTAATGACTAGAAAATAGCAAAGAAAACTGCAGGTGAGAAACCTGTTGAACAAATTATCTGCTATTTTGTATACATTGCCGTCTTAAAAGTGGCATGTTGGTCAAGACTGATTCCTACAGTTAAAGCAGCATTGTGTCCAGACTTCATAAAATAGCATAACAACAATATAGAAATAATGGAGTTGAACAGAGTCCTTAGGCATGCTCTACAGTAAGATAATAAACATAACATTTCATGCTATGTGTGAAGTGAGAAAAGAATATAATATCCCACTTAGTCAGTAGTTACTGCGAAAATGATGTTGGGCAAGCCTAAACTATATGGTATCTCTCTATGAGATGGTGTTTAAGCTCCCATACCTCACATTGTACCAATAACTGTCCCCAGAGATTGTCCAATATAATTGGTTCATTGTCACTTAATTAAATTACATCCTCTTACACAGTGTATAGCCTAGAATTAGCATGCTCAAAATAAGTCCATGCTATATACAAGTCAACCTTAATGAAATAAGTGGCCCAGCTACATATCTAAACCCTTAGCAGACATGACTTTCAGCAAACAACTTTCCTTGTAATTGTGTATACAGTAATTGTTTCCTATGCTTTCTTCTGTAACATAACAGACTATTAATTGTAATGTTCATTTTCCTGCTGTTTCAAATTAGAGAAAGGTTAAAAAGTCTTTACAGCTAACAACATTTTGCAGTGTCAGAATTTGAACATTATTCTGTCTAAACTTAGGTTTGTTTTTCCTTTCTCTTTTATCTACCTTTAGATCACTCAAAGAAATGTTATCTTAATCAAATTGTCTTTTTTGGGAAATGTGTTGTGCTTACTTATCACCTTTGTGTACCATCAATATACTTAATGAGATGGATGAAAATGTGTTTTATGGTCTGCTTTTTAGGTTTTGTGAACTTAGAAAACTATTAAAATCCACACATACTGAACAAAAAAACCCCACTTGTCTTGTGTATTAAATTTTTACACATTCAGCAGCAATATTTTACACTTTCACAGAGAATCCAAGCATGGCGGGGGGGGACGGACGACTAGTAACAGTCTACTATTGAATGATAAGAGCTCCATTCGCTACAGCAACAATTCTACCTCTACACAACAATAAACTCGCATAAAAGTCATTTGTGTGGAAAAGTGTAATTTTAGAATCTTGAACATGAAACTGTTCTGTAAAATAGTTGTTAAAGGGGCTAACATCAACAGTGCACTTTACTAATTAAGGATGCTAATAGTTCTGACATTTTTATGGAACCAATATATTAGATATAAAGCCTTATTTAAATTATGTTAGCTGTGTTTATATACTCCAAATTTATTTTTATTTACTACATTCATCTATTTTTTATCCTTGATAATTATTTAAACTTCTCTCTCAAATATCACAATATTTACAAAATGCTAAATCCCATCATCTCCCCGAAAACAACTTCACTTCATGCCTACAGTAGTTCTGTCCTCAAGTCACTATCATTTTAGTCAAGTTTCTCTTTAAGATTTTAAAAAGTTCTGTACATAATTTACATCATACCAGTTCAAATGATGCATGGATCACAAAAGACCAATATAATACAGGACTTTGAATCATATGGAATTGGAAAAAATGAGAAATTATTATATTTATATCTGGGCATAGTGGCGTGTTGCTAAGAAAAGAATGTAGGCAAATCTTGCTTTGTAGCTGCCTCTTCTGAAACCAGCTTGTTAAGATAATTCCAAACATCAGTAAACAGTATTATTATTCTGTTAGCACTTCTTAAAAATCACACTTAAAAATCTGGAGAAAATAGTACAATATAGATTAAACTGTAGTATGACTTCACAGATATTTGTAAGGTACATACTGTAGGTTTAAAGTTATTTATTTATTTACTAAAGAGAAAGCTACGCTTATCTCTTTTATTGTATTTTTATGAAATTTAATTTGATGTTATCTTAGTTAAATGTTTCTTTTTGCACTGCTCTGATCAGAAAGAAAAATAATCAGTTTTGCAGGTTATGTCACATACTCAAAACACAGAGGAAAAAAATACAGGTGTTTTTCTGTTAAAGTCATTGGCCAAATTCAGCCCTGGTTTGAGAGTGGGGGGGGGGGGCTCCTTTGTTCCCACCATAATATTTTCATCAGGAATCGTTTAATTTGGAAGTAGCTCTGAAGTTCAAATCCCCTTCCTCCCTGGTGCTTTACTGTAGTTTTTATAGTGTAGTGTTCCACCTGTTCCAAGCAAAATGGACCAAAACAATGAAAATGATAAACACTCTTTAAAATAGTTGCTGAGTTCCTCTTCAGAGATCATGGAGTAGGCAAATTGTAGGGACCCTATCTATTTATGATTAGTGTGTCTATATTAATTTATTCTTTTATGCTTTTTGTTTGTGTTTAAATAAAGCAAAGCATCTGCTTTAAGACTGCACTTGAAATTCTTGGCAATACAGATTTCATCTAATATTCATAAGAACGTTAGGTTTGCCTTCACAGTAGTTTTCCAGAAATTCAGCATCTAGGTAGGAATTATTTAACAGAGGCTTCAGATAAAGTGTTACCCCTTTTGGCTGTTCTTTCTTACATAACTCTTCCTTGTAACTTGTAGAGTTCAAGGGTACCTGGAGGTCAGGCGGTACCTGGCATGTTTAAGAAAACATTCAAAGATTTTGCAGGGATAATATCACATCCTTTACTGCTTTTCACATTATTTAACTACAGCTTGGAATAACATGTACAAATGAAAAGGTTGTAGACAAGAATTTTTTGGTGTTTTTAACTTCATTTGGGTTTATTCTTTACAAGTAAGGACAGATGTCATCAAGCAGTCAACCTCCTTTTAAGTCATAAACCCCCCTCTGAGGAGAGCATACAACGGTGTGTATTTTATTTTCATATATACATACATATGGTGTGCAAGTGGTACTGTCTGAGAAAATCTAATTTAAACAGCCAAAATCTGCACATTTTAATCATATATGCTAGAGATGGAAGCCCAATTTAATCATGATTTTTATTGCCACTGATAATATTTTTTAAAATATATTTTAATTGTCCATTATTAAAATATTTCAAGTGTGTTTTAATTGGCCACTAGCAGACAACTCTCATGGATATGAACAAGGCTAAGTGACACATCTTCATCTAGAGGCACCTTTTTATTTTGTGTGAACTAAATTCTTCCTCTGCTAATTTGTTTGGAAGGCATCTTGTTGGAACAAGAACACAAGCAAACATGAATTTGAAATATCTAAGGGATCTAAATTCTCCTGAAAGAACAGAACTAAAATTTTATTCACGACTACTATTTCTTTGTGTTATTACAGTTTGCTTTAAAAAATAGTAATGATATAATTGCAAAGCTACTTTAATTATAGCTTCCATATGGCAGATGCACTTCTAAAAACAGAATCCAACTTTCTCCTCATACACCCAAAATGAAACTACAGCAAGACACTCATTATTTTCCTTATTGTTGAGAGAATGTATTCTTAAGCTCCCGTTAACTTTCTATTGAACAAGAATGTAACTTCATAATGGGTTGTTACCTAACCTAATGACATGTGAAAGATTATCTTAGTTTAGGCCAAACTTGTCTCAAAAGCATTGCCTAAAAGACACGGATATGTATTTTAGTTCATTTACACTAACAGAAAAAAATATAAAAAACAAATATAAAAATATATTACTTTAAATAGTGATTTTTCAAGAAAACCTTAGGAAGATAACTGATTCTGAATGTAATTCTTTCCAATATTTCAAATTTGTTTCAAAACAGTTATGGTTTCCTGAAACACATTATTTTCTTAATCCACACTCAGCATGTAAGTAAATGTTGCCGGATTTTCAGCTGTGCTGTTCACCTCTACTTGACTGGTGCTCAGCACCTTTCAGCATTAGATTGATGGGTTAATATGCATTTGGGCACCTAATGTTAGGCCTCAGAATCTGAAAATAGGGACCTATGCATTTTTTGTATTTTTTTTTTTTAAATCTCCAGTAAGGCAGGAAAGCAAAGATTTCCTTTCAAGCATGGATTAATGGCAAAAACAAATAACAGGGCTGACCCTGTTATTATATGTTATTTATATAAAGGGATTATTTTTAGGTACAGTAGTTAAAATATCAAATACACCTCCAAACAAAAGTGAAGGTATTGCCTCTTGTCACGGGCAGGGATATACTGAACTAACCTCTGAGGGAAGCAGGCTCAGCTGATCAATATTGACCCATCTCTCTAACTTATTTATGCTTCAGTTTTTAAAAGAGCAGAAAGTAGCATCCCTTTTTATTGCTGTGGGGAAGATACCCACCCACATACTAGGAAACCGAATTAGGAAGAACCTCCAATTCATTTTTCTTAAAATGAACATGGCAAACCTATTTCTAGCTGGGATGTACTTGTGTTGAGTGAATAGTACTGATTGCTTTCTTTAAAAGGCAGGGTCACTCAGAAATAGTAAGCACAGTTTTCCTCAAATGCTTCCTTTCATGGTAGTTGGGGAATTATTGTCCAGCCCTCCATACATCACTTTCCCTTGGCTCCAAATCCATTAATTTAAAAAGAAAATTAAAGCAAACCACAAACCAAACCAAACCCAAAAAGAAACCCAGAAGCAGAAAGAAAAAAAGAAAGAAAGAAAGATAGATGTGACCTGTGGGCTGGCAGTTTAAAAAAAAAAAAAAAGTTAAAACAAACCACAAAACAAAACAAAACAAAACAAAAAAACCCTAGAAGTGAAAGAAAGAAAGAAAGAAACCAACCAACCAACCTGCAGGCTAGCAGTTTAAAAACAAAACAAAACAAACCACAAAACAAAACAAAACAAAAATCAAAAGTGAAAGAAAAGAAAGAAAGAAAGAAAGAAACCAACCAACCAACCTGTGGGCTGGCAGGTTAAAAAAAAAAATTAAAACAAACCACAAAAACAAAACAAAACAAAGACCCTAGAAGTGAAAGAAAGAAAGAAACCAACCAACCGACCAACCTGCGGGCTAGCAGTTAAAAAAAAAAAACCAAACAAACCACAAAACAAAACAAAACAAAAATCAAAAGTGAAAGAAAGAAAAAAAGAAACCTGCAGGCTGGCAGTTTAAAATGAAATTAAAAAAAACCACAAGACAAAACAAACAAACAAAAAAAGAAACAAGAAAGAAAGAAAGATGTGATGTGTGGGCTAGCAGTTAAAAAAAAAACATAAAACAAGCCACAAAACAAGACAAAAACCCAGAAGTGAAAGAAAGAAGAAAAGGAGGAAAGAAAGAAAGACGTGAGCTGTGGGCTGACAGTTTAAAAAAATAAATTAAAAAAGCCCCAAAACAAAACCCAAAAAACCCAACCCCAGAAACAAAAGCAAGCAAGCCAGCCGCCGCCACCACAGCAGCGACTCTCTCCCCTGCCAGACCCCAAGCCGGCTTCCAAAGGGGCCGCCGTGCCAGTCTGGTCCACCCCAAAACGCAAGGACTGAGTCGTGTGGCGCTACGAGATTTATGTGTCGCCTGCGCTGCGGTGGGAGAAGATGCCACTTGGCAGCCGCCGGAAGAGGGGGGAACTTACGGAGCACAGAGGCACCTTAGCGCGCTTGCTGCGGCCGGGCGGCAAGGGGTGTGAGGGAGGCGAGCCGCTGGGCACGAGCGGGGCTGGAGGCCGGAGTTAAGCCGAGGGCAGGCGCCTCTCGCAGGCGTGGGAACGTCAGCGCCCGCCCCCTTCGCCGGCGGAGCGATTTTTGTCTTGTCGACTAACCCCCTCTAGTGCCGACGAGGCTGCATTTGACCCGCGGGCTGGCGGCGGCGCCAGCTTCCCTGCCTGCCGCACACGCAGCCGCGCCTCTCCGGCGTTTCCTCCGCCCCGCCGCCCTTGCACCTGCCCGGGGCCGCTGGCTTGGCGGGAGCCATGCCCGCCGCTCGGCCGCTGCCCCTGCGCCTGGCCGGGGCCGGTCCCCGCCCCGCAGCTCGGCCGCCCGCGCGGGAGCGGGAGCAGGCGGCGGGCGCGCGGGAGGGCTGAGCGCGCAGAGGCGCCGCGGCGGCCGGAGCCGAAGCGCCTCCCGGGAGCCATGGGGGGCTGCGACGCCGGAGGCTGGCTCTGGAGATTTGGCCTCCTCTTCCCCTTGCTGACGGCGCGCCCGGCGCTCTCCGGTAACCAAGGTGAGGCGCTGGGCTCGGCTCAACTTTTCTTCCCCTCGGCGTCTCGTCCCGCGGGGCTGGGCAGCCGCGCTCCCCCCCTCCCCAGCGCGCCACGTCGGGGCCCCGGGCGGTCCAGGGCTCCCGGGGCAGGATCCGAGAGGGGCTTGAAACTTGCCAAGACCTCGGCTCTTCCTCGCCGGTCACACAGGCTGCACCTGGAGATTTCAACCCCTCTCTGCCCTGCAGGGCTTTCTCTTGGGGGGCTTGATTGTGTCTGGGACAGAAAAACGTGTGTGTGGGGGGGGGGGGAGAGCACAATACCTGTCTTTCCCATCTGTTTTTGGGGTGATTTGGCAGCTGACGCCTGCAAAGTCAAGAAGGGGACTCTTAAAACTTAGTCAAGTTCCAAAGGGGCAGCCGTGTTAGTCTAGTAAAGCAAGGAGTCTTGTGGCGTTTCAAGCCTAACAGATGTGTTTACTGCATGAGCTTTCATGGGAGAATTGGACAGTCTCCCACGAAAGCTGTTTAGCGCATGAGCTTTCATGGGAGGATTGGATAGTCTCCCACAAAAGCTCCTGCGATAAATACACCTGTTAGTCTTGAAGTGCCACAAGACTCCTTGCTTCTTTTAAAACTTAGCGTTGGTGGGAAGGAAGCCTAGGGTGTGTTTTCGAGATGTGGGTAGCTGGAGTGGAGCATTAGGGAGGTTTTCTTATGCACCCTGTCAAGTCCACAAAAAACTCACCTTGATCTCAAGGGCTAAAACTGAATCCTAAAACACAGCAGGTTGGAAAAGGTACCATCCTGACTGAAACTGGTGCAGTATTGGAGGGACCTTTTTGCTCACTGATAGCAATAGCAGAGCATGTAGCGGAGAAAGGAATTTGTTAGTCTGGCTGTAGTTAAGGTCATAATTGGCTCTCTAGATCAATGTCTGGTTTCACAGATTCATAACTGTACAGTGGAACTTTCTCTAGACCCAGTGTTAGCACACAAGATGACAGAAGGGAAGCTGGTCTTTATTTACAGGTTTAATTTTAAGTTAGGTTTTCCTCTTTAAAAACACATCCCAAATGGAGCTTTGGAAGCTCACAGCATCTGAAATGAGATAAATACTCCCTCTGTTAAGAAATTATATAAGGATTTCAAAATGGCATTTTAAACCTTGTTTTGCATACATGGCAATTTTTGATTTCTCAAAAAAAAAAAAAAGGAAGCTCATTTAATGCATTGTAACAGGTAAAACGTCTGTTATGCGTTACTTGACACAAGATATATTTATCACCTTTGTTACAGTGTAGTCCAGGCTAAAATGTAGTTTCTGTGCCAAAAATGACTCTACACTATTCATTCTCTTTAAAAAAATATAGAAAACATATTGTACATTCAAGGAAATTTAAGGTTGTGGCATAAAGAAATTAAAGAAAAAAGAACATAGCTGAAGGTGAAACATACTGTATTGCATGTCATCCAACATCTGGGTAGAACAGAGCATTTCCTTAACTACTTCCTTAATATACTTTTTTTTCTGCCTAACTATTGGAGGGTATGTGTGATATGTTTAATCCTTAACTGCAAATAGCCTTGCTGCTTTGGATTTTTTCAGCATAACTCAGCTGCTTGTGATGTAATTTTAGTGTGGGTGTAAAATTAAGTAATCGAGTGACAGTTTTAAAGGGACGCATCCTAAAATGACAGTTATGAACTATTCTATTACCTGTTTCATTGAAAGGAACACTAAGATTGCCACAATAGAAAAATACTAGAGGAAAGGTATTTAAATCATGTATTTCACAGTACTTTGTATATAATTACTTTCATGTTCCCCCCCACAACAAATTTTTAATTGATCTTTATAACAAAAAATAAAGAAAGGAAATACAACTTTTAGAAACAGGAATATATGTTCATAAAACACCGAAAAAATAGTACAGAGAATCAGGGACAGGCGAAGTATTGCAAACTACTTAACACATATTTTAAATATATATCTAGATAGTGTTAAAGATAGTGACTAGTGTTTAGGTTGATAATGACCTTTTAACTTTGCTATAAGAAATTTCTTAAAAATTCAATGTATGCGATTTTTAAAATTTATAACCTTACCAAAACAATTTAGTATATATTATCCTTTTTTTTTTTTTTTTGCATGCAAAACACAAATCTTTCCTGGTACCACAAGGTAGTTTGGGTTGCAGCTCGGTTTATTGCAAGTCTACTAGACTAAAAGGCCTATTCAGGCACAGATATGTATATATGTTAATAAAACAAATATGTAGTCAGTTTGAAAACATTAAACCCATGTCACTTCAACCAAGGAAAAAGATATTTTTGTAGAATTCAATTCAGATTAGATTAATATCTAATAATTGATGTGTACAGAGATAACTAAGTTGGTGATAATGTTTAAATGAAGCTTATCTTTACAGGAAAAAAATTATGGGAGAAGATGCTAATTAAAACAACTTATCTCAAAAGACAGTTCCTCCAGGATGAGTTGCTTTTTTAACAAATAAACTTTCAAGGGTTTTAAAATGGTTTTCAAAAAATTTATGTAAAGGAAGAATATAGCTTGCTAATAACTGTCATTAGTGAGGTTGAAATATCTCCCGGTAGTTATTTGCTGCGGTATCGTGGAATTCCCTGACATATTTCATAGTTACTTGCTCTTTTTAAGCTTCATTTGTGAAGATTTTCCTTCAGTACCCTGGGAGGTCATTCTTGAGCATCATGATTATTATTACGAAAGTCTCATAGTTAAAATAAAATAAAAAAAAATCATACTCAATCTAATATTAATCATGAACTAAAAATGACTAAAGAGGTCCAAATGCAAAATGCACACGTAACAGCATCTGCTTAATAAAATATAGCCAGTGAAGTTTAGTTTCAATGGAAGTATTCTCGAAATAGAGTAAAAAGTTAAGAAATTCTGTATCAACCAAAGTAGAATTGAATAAAAAATCTGGATACATTGGGGAAGTCATCCGTTGCATCAACATACTCAAAGGGTGAGTATTGAAGTACCAGTTACTTAAATTTTGAAACCCAAACGTTAATCACGTTTAAGGAATTTTCAAAATCCATTGTACTGAAGTAAAGAAAAAAAATAAGACATTTCTGTGCTACACGTTTTCATTTGGCAACATTTTAGAATATTAATTTTGAATATGAAGTTAAATAAATCATAATCAAAAAGGCTGATGAACTTCCATTTGTTCTTCCTCTATTAGCTATGATTGAATTTTGAGTTTGGCGTTACCATGTTGTGTCTTTTGACCTCTTGTCTTTCATTTGCTAATGGTGAAGACTTAGGTCAGTATTAATATTGAAACTCTGGAAGAATCACAAAGAATATTCTTAAAGAAAAAAACAGAAAATTAAATAAATTATTTCACTCCACTATGGCAAAGAAAAGAGCTTTTAATGCAGTAGTTGCAGTTAATCCTTTGAAAAACGTAATTTGAGTATCATATCAATAATATACTCCAGTTTTTAAAGGTCTAAGTAAATCCATAGCTTCAGAATAGGTAAGAGTTCTTTTCCTTTTTAAGAAAGACAATGAAAGCTTTAATTTTTTCATACAGTTCCTAGACTCTTTGGTTGTTACCCTTCACTCAGTAAATCAATGCATGGTGTCTTGTTCTATCTGTAGCAAGGTAGACTGGAACAATAGTATTGACAGAGGAGTGAACTTACTCATTTATCTTAATGGAGTGGCAAGTTCAAAAATAAATTGCAACCCTCCTAAGAGCTAGTTTCTACTGTTCAAAAAGTGATGAGATAATTGCCCACAGATCTCACTGCACAAGCAGAGAGAATCAGAAGTCAACCTCGAACAGACATTCTTGCAACGTGGACCTCGCTGCATAGATCATGGATGGTTGGATTTCCAGACTCATGTTGATCAGCCGCCAATAACTCATCATTAGCTAGCTGCATATTTAAATTTTGTCCTTTATTACTGCTTAGTTTTTGACTCTTAAATTCAGAGCAGACTTCTTAATTATTTTCTAACCCACGTACAAAAAGTAGAATTCTAAAGGCAGGTCATTTTATCAGACACTCACTTGTGTCTATGAGATGTGGGTCACATCAGATAATTCAACAAATAATGCCACATTCCCAAATAACATAGGTTTTAAAATATCTTTTGTTAGAAGAGAAGAATTTCCAACAGTTCCCGGGCAGCACCCTCTGTTATGTTATGTTTACTATTTTCTGTCACCAAAAGTAAAGATTACCGTAAGAAAACTAATGGAATTGTGGAGTTTTGTAGTATGTTTCATACATGTCAGCAAACCGTAAAAGCAAGTCAGATAACTTTTTTGGATATTATGTGTCAATGAATTTTGTCATCTTGAGAAGTGTATAAACTTGGTCTGATTCATGCTGTTTTTAAAAGGAAACTGTATCCCTTTTCTTCATAGTACAAGTGAGCAATATCAAAATGATCTCAAATTTTAAGGGTGCAAATAAAATTAAATAGCATGCTTCAAGTGTACAAAAACTACTCTTTCAGCTCTAAATCACTACCTGAAATCTGTGCTGGATTAGTAGTCACCCAAAATCACTATCATCTGAAGGTCGTTGGGTGTGTGTGTTTTTTTTTTTTTTTTTTTTTAAAGATCCATTTCCTAATGGATAAATATTTATCTCCTAAACAACACTGTCATAACTGCACATGATGAGATCCACGTTAGGAATAATGAGGGTCAGGATTGCATGGATATAGATACTGAGCTATTCATTTGCTAGTGCAGGGGTTGCCTCCAGGTCAGGACTAGAGACAGAATGAGGAAAGCTGTGCTGTCAGCTGTCCACACAATAGTTGTCCTGTAGGCGGTATGGAAAAATATAAGGGGAAAATAGAGTGAGGGGCAAAATAAGTATACCAGTTTGGGAGGAATGTATCGCTTTCCTTTAAGAGACCGCAAAATGAATGAGAACAAGATTATTTTTCCCTCAAACTATCAATGTTTTTCATGGAACAAGTAGTCTGCCAGAGTGTCGTAGATCCATATAATAATCTGAGTGCTAATGACAACATTGGAACCTTCTGCGTAGCAGATATGGGTGCAATTTCATGTATTTAATAGGCTAGAATGGTATTTAAGTATCTAATATAAACAGATTTGAAGAGAATACTTCATAAAATACTAGTTCTAAATGATCTGATAATACTTTCAGTCCATTTCCATTTGGCAATAGTGAAAGTGCACCTAGTATACTTCAGTTTCTCAGCACCTTCCAATCAACATTGAGTAACTCTTTTTGACTCCATTATGCTGGGTAAAGAAGAATTTAATCAATGGACTAGAATGAAAAAGCAGAATGATGTAGTTGTATCACATGAGGATGATGAAGTACTTGCTAGTTTACTGTTAATCAAGGAAAACATTAAACATCATCTGCTATGGATACCGTTTTTAAATCAATATCCCTGGATGAATTGCATCCAAGAATCCTAGAAGAGCTGGTTGAGGAAGTCTGTGGATTGCCTATTTTAGTTATTAATTAATCTTTTAATACCATGGAAATTCCAGAAAGCGTATTAATTTGCCAATATTTAAAAAAGAGCAAGTGGGATCATCTAGGTTACTGTAGCCCTGATATCAATCCTAGGCAAAATAATGGGAACGCTGTTATAGGACTTCTTTTAAAAAGACTTAAAGGACAGGCTTATAATGTCAGTCAACATGGCTTATGGAAAATATGTCTTGTCAAACAAACTTAAATGTACTATAGAACTTTTAGTGCACAGTAGCAGGGTAATCCAAACTTCTCTTTCCCACTGCCCTTTTTAATTTTGATTGACATTTTTTAAACAATTTTATACAAAATAATTTGTGAATGCACTTTTCATGTCCTTTCTATGTCTAAGAATAACTCCGTTCATAATTCGTAGCCATTGAGATTCTGTTCAGTTATTCCTGTGAGATTACATTTGATTTAAACATTACTTATAAGATATACATAGCTGAGTACAGTTCTCTGTCAACTGCTGCTTTGATTCAACCAGTGGTTAAAGTATAATTTGGTGGGCCTCAGAGCCCTCCTAATTGGTGGACCTCCTTCCAGTATTGTCCAGGCCCCTTCACGCGTGTGTGGGCCCAAGCCCAGGTAGCCATTTACATCAGATCTCTCTTTCCCCGTGTTCTCCTCAGCACCCTGCCCCCAAGTCCCCACTACAGCCCTCCTAATTCCCCACTCCCCAGCTCCGCATCTTCACTCCATCCCCCCTTCAGCTCTCTAGCCCCCTCCAGGCTTCCCCACGCCCCTTCAGTCTCCTTGTCTCCATACCCCCACTCCACCCCCTTCAGCTCCCCAACCCCCTCGACACTTTCTCAGCCCCCTCTGTCCCTTGCCCCCCAACCTCTTCCAGTCTCCCACCCAGTCCCCACTCTAACCCTTCATAGTCCGCTCCACCACTACCCAGCCTCTACAGGGAAGTGAGAAACAAAGCTCAGCAGGGGGGAGCTGGAGCAGGCCTGACATCCCTGGGGTGCACAAGGGGCAGCCTCCACCATGCCTGGTTGCAACACGGTGTCCCTACTGAGCAGAAAGGCCGAGTCATTGGCCCGCAGCGCCAGAGTGGGGTAGTATGGTGGGCAGCGCGGCCGTGTGGGCCCTGGAGCTGGCTGAGGCCTGGTGGTGGCTGCTGGAGGTGGAGGTGCAGCGGCGACTGGTGTGGGAGCTGGAGAGCCGAGTACAGCAACTGCATCACATCTTTGTGCAGGCTCAGCTGCACATGGCCAGCCGCACCGAGAGCCTCGCCCACCTGGGCAGCAGTGCAGGCTACTTACCTGGCTGTAAGTTGCAGCTCTTCGGACGCCAGGGCTGTCCCTCTAGCAGGTGGCCTTCTGGCCCCTTGGTGGCCGAGGCCACACGCAGGTCCCTTCTTACTAGCTGTTTAGCAGGGCGAGGCAGCTAAACACAGTCTGGGCCTTCAGCCCTTCCCTGGGCAAGGCTGTATATAAGAGTCTTCAGATGGGGATGAGGTAGGATTCAGGCGGGGATCAGTAAGACGGGATTGGCAGGGCATTCGCTGCAGGGGAGGGAGACGCAGGCCCACTCACTCCACTGTGTCTCAGCCCAGCGCCCTATCTGGTGGCCACAAGGCCACCATAAAACCAGCAGTGCTCCTGCCGAAACACACTCGCCTCAATTGTATACTCTGCAGGACAGGCCTGCACTCCCCTGGGCTACTTCCTCTCTTTTTTCCCCACCTTCATCTTCCCCACTCAGTCCTCAGGGTAAAACACGAGCAGGATCCTGGTCAAACCTTCCTCTGCTGGAGGCAGCAGGTCTGGTAGGTTGTCCAGGTCCTCTGCGAGGGGTAGCTCCTCCAGGCCATTAGTGTTAGGGCTCACCGGGTCCGTGGCATCTTCTGCGGAATGCAGCTTCTCCGGATCATTGAGTTAAAAGTCCTCCGGGCCCACAGCATTCTCCGTGGAAGGCAGTTCTTCCAGGTCCTCGCCTTGGGGAGGGGAGAGTATATAGGAAAGTCTAGCCAGAGGTCAGGCCTCCTATTCTCATGCAGGGGTTGACCACTCTCAGGCTCTGCTACACATCTCCTTATTGCCACCCCGCGCCCCACCCCCACACACTTTCACTGCCTGGTCTGCCCCTTTATATTGTCTTCCCTTCCCCTTGGCCCGCCTCCTGAGTTCCAGGGCCAGGCCCCTGCAGAGCCTTCTTCTGGCCAGCTGGAGGAGTCCTCAACCCCCTGGACAGTTGGCCTGGAGGAAGGAGGTGCTTTCTGGCTCCCCTCCCTCCTGCACTGGCTACCCACGGGTAGTGCCTAAAGAAGAGTCTGCAGTGCTCCTGCAAGAAAAAACTGCATGTGCTGCTGGGCTGGGGCAGCATTTCCTGGGTTGCTGGCAGGCTGCGGCATAGGTGCAAGTGCAGGCATATACTGAGGGAAATGTCCACATGGTAGTTAAAGTTCTGGTGCATTCTTCTATTTTAAGGGGCCCTGTAATGCTGGTCCCTAAAAATAGTGGGCCCTGGAATGGCATTCCAGTGTGCTCCCCCTTACTTTAACCTCTGGATTCAACTGCCCATTTCACAGTGTCTTTTACCTGAGACTTGTTTATATATCTGAGGGTATAATTCAGGGGTCTCAAACTCACGGCCCAAGGGCCACATGCAGCCCCTGAAGTTAGTTCATCTGGTGCACAACAACACTATCACTATCAATATTTGCAATACCATTGTATGAAAAGGTTTCAGTGGTGCAGCCCGTGGGCTACCATACTAGTCCTCACGTGGCCCTTGTGATGATTTGAGTTAGAGATCCTCAGTATAATCTACCTTAGTCTTTTTTCTCAACTCTGGAATGCTTTGCTAATGTATATTTGCTATGTATTCTCAACATATGCCTGGTATATGATGTCTAAGCTCTTCCAGTAGTTGTTGTCTCAAGTCTGTGTGTTTGGTCTAAATTCCAGCAGTCTATAAAAGATAGAGTTTGTTGAATAATTTGAAAATAACCATTGTAACTATTGGCATTGTTTTCATAGAACAATTATTAATGACTAATTTTGTTCACTATTCAGTCACCTGTATAAGCAGTTAAATAGCATTAGCTAAATACCTCACAATTTTTCTACCACCTTGGTAGTTTTGGAAACATTTGTTCGCTGAACAGCTGGCTTGACTGTATTTATGTTGCTTCAGTCTTTGAGCAGCACCTTTGGTTGCCTTATAAGTTTTACCCCATTTTTAAAATGAATCTGTTCTGAATGTGTCGAGCACAGTTTTTTCTCCCATCTGTTTGAAGTAAATGGAGGTTTTTTGACACTTCGGTTTTAATAGAAGGCTACATAAATTTCAGGCACCTAATTTGCCTTTCTTCCTAATTCCATAGTCGTGAGTGTGAAGGTCTTTTACTGTTATATTTTTCAGGTAGTCCCAGAGTGCCAGGTATTGTACATTTATAATTTAAAGTGAAGCTGATGTGCACTTAGCTGTAAAATTCACAAATTCCTTCGGTATGCAAATTGGAACTGGCCATACCAAAAACATGGACTGATGTAGTGCCTCCCCCCAACCCCAAGCTTCATGTCTCCTCACGTATTTAGGGTATAGGTTATAACCATCTCTCACTCACTCACTCACTCTCACTTTATCCTTTAGCTTTATAGTGGCTAAAGGTCCCAGGCATAAGTATGCTAACCTGCCTTAGCTCATAGATGATATAACCTGTAGCTGTCTTGTGTTTCAGCCAAAAATACTTTAATATAAACCAATAAATCTATTATAATAGTACAAGCAATTACATTGTTTGTGTTATAAATTTATCATTTCTTAGGAATTTAGTTGCTTGTTTTATTATAATAGTGTTCAGGTTACAAAAGGGGCAATCCACTATGTTAAGTGTTCTTAGTTTTCCGCTTAGTACAATTGGGAGTTTTATTCTTAGTTTTGAAGTGCTTCTGCAGCTTTTAGTCAGTCCTCTAGCATTGCCTTAGCTTTCCATCTCCAACTCAAAACCATCACCAAACCCTGAAGATCTGTACATATGGGTAAGGCTAGTCCTTTGTTTCTCACCACCAGCTTATCAAAAATGGGTCAAAGTATAACAAACAAGGAGTCCTGTGGCAGTTTTAAAGACTAAAAATTTTATTTATCACACAAGATCTTTTTATTTAAAGTCTTTAAAATGCCACTGTGCTTATTTTCCTTAACTAGACTAACATGGCTACCTTTCTGGCTGTCAGTACAGTAATCCAAAGTTTTATAGTGTATCATACTATGTGTATCTCTAAAACAATATTATTGCCTGTGGTAGTCTAATTAATTAATTATCAACTTTTATCTCAATGAAATGTCTTTAAGGCTATATTTTGATTCTCAGTGCCAATTTAAAAAAAAAAAGTATTATCTTTTAATCAGATCAGTTGGTGAGCCTATAACCCAATTCTGTAAACAAACCACTAAGCACCTTAAATCAAGTGACATGTCCTGCATGATGTACTTTAATTCTCTGTTAAATTTAATAGCCAGCTTAATGTTAGACCTCTTTCTGTTTTCAGTTTTGCATTTTTAGTTTTAAACATCTCTGATTAGAATTATCCCACCTTTTTTTTCTACATATTGGGTCACATTCAATACATATTTTTGTGTACTGACACACTGGTTGTTGAATTTAGTATTGGAATATTATCTGCATGCAACAATATTGCAAGGTTCTTTTGCCAGTTTTATTCTTGCTCTTTGTTTGCTTTTATAATCCTAAATCTCTAAAACTAAGGAAAACCATTGTGGTAAATTTTGGATATCTTTGGCCTTCGAAAGGACCCAATCCTGCGGCCACCTATGGCTCTAATCAACCTCATTCACAGGACTATGAGGAAGTGTATATGTGCTTGTTCCTTAGAATCTGTAACAGAAGGTCAAGATGCATTAGGGACTGAGGAAGGATCCAGATTTTTAAAACAAACAAACAGACTCAGCAATGAAACAGACTTTGGTAGTTTGAGATATTTTAATAAAATTCCTTGTCTTTTGTGAGAAGAAAGGCTATGGCTTCACTAGCAAATTAGTCTGGATTAAGGAGGCTTAATCTGGACTAATTTGATCCCTGTCTACACTGGCTTTGCCTAGTTTGAACTAAAAAATTTTTTAGTTCAAACTAAGCTTTGTTTAGTTCAAATTACTTAGTTTGAATGGTAAATTCAAACTAACTGCTCAGTTCAAATTTATTTCAAACTATAGTTCGAACTAGAATGGTGTAGCCATGATAGTTTGAACTAAATAAGTTCAAACTAGCTGTTGTTTTGAACTACCTTTTAGTTCAAACTGGCCACACTTTTTTAGTTTGAATTAAAAAGTTAGTTCGACTCAAAAAAGCACAGGTATTTCAAACTAAACAGTTAGTTTGAGCTAAAAAATACGTGATTAGTTTGAACTAACTTCAAACTGCTTAGTTCAGACTAAGCAAGTCTGAACTAAACAGATGTAGACATAGCCAAAAGGACAAGTGGGAAGATTTTCGTCTTTTAGCTCTTGTTGATCTTCTTGAGAAAGTGTTGAATGGGTTCTTTTGATTCACAGAGTGTATTAGATATAAATGAAGTTGGATTTGGTGTTGTGGAATGGCACCTAGGCTAAGTCTACGCTAGAGGCTGAAGTCGACTTAAGCTACTCCATGGCCGCATGTGGGGTTCATTAAGTCAACTTAAGCGCTTGCTTACGTGTATTTAATAACTCCCGCCCTTAAAGTCGACTTTAAGGGTTAAGTCAACTTAAGCCAACAGAGGCATTTAAATTGACTTTATAAAGTCAAATTAAACAAGTGGGGACTTTCTAAGTTGCCTTAATAAGGTCAACTCTAAGTTGACTTTATTAAGTTGATTTAAAAAAGCCCTGTACTGTAGACGTAGCCTTAAAGTGTGGAATTGGCAAACCCAAAGAAAGAACTCTAGGGACAGCCAAGTTATATGAGAAGGTTGGACTCGAGTGTTACTATATTGATTTCTTCATTGTGAAAGCCAAACCTCAGAATGGAAGAGTGAGCTTTTAGTCTCTAGATCACTGGTTCCCAACCTATGATCCATGGACCAGTGGTGGTTCACAAACATTCTTCAGGTGGCCCATGGCGGGGGGGAAGAAAGATGATTATGCATGTAAATGTACTGCAGCCCCTAGTGTACTGTGGCAAATTAAATATGTTTGTGAATAAGCATGAAAATTATTTGAAATAGCTGCATTTTTAATACCCCTTGATATACAGGTTTGACTCCTGTCAACCACAGGGTATGTTAAAAATTTTTAAACAGCTTGCTTATATGGTGGTCTGCAAAAACTTTTGATGACATTGTAGTGGTCCACATAAAGGAAACGGTTGGGAACCACTGCTCTATACTACGTATGAACTGTGATTTTTGTAAAGCAGTTTAGGAAAGATGCTTATTTACATTATCTTCACTGTTGTCACCTTGCAGTGAGTAGTCCAATATAATATAAACTTTCTCACCTACGCATGGCTTTAGGAACAGGCTTTGCATATGAAAATTCAGCTGATATATAATATTTATATGCACTTTCTTTGTAAATTAACTTTCGATAAAGTGACAAAAGTTGTAAAGAAAATTATGCAGAGTGCTTCATTAAATTTTACTTATAAATTTATTATACACATAAATTCTTAAGAGGCAATGAGAAAACAGACTAACTGTTTCCATCCCTTCCAAGCATTTGCAAAGCAATGTTTACAGTTCTTCAATGTATATGTATATGGTATATGTATAATTATTAAATCCATCCTTCTCAATTAGCATCTTCTCCCAATGATTAGCTAAAAAATGTCACTTAAATTCTACAGCTTAGTTCTCAAAATCATTTCTAACATGCTAAAATCCTATATTTCCTTTTATGTGTACTCTGATTTGTTTAGGTTTTCTTAAAAAATTACAAAGGCTCCATTAATTGAGTTAATCAGAATTTTTTTAGTTTTGGTGAATGCTTAATTGTCTGTCTGGCAACTTCTTTGCTTTATTCCCAGATATACAAAACCCATTCTTCAACCTGAAAAGCTTTTATTCTGTCTTTGCCTGAAAAAGCTAATTAATGTTATGTTTACTTCTGACATTTATTTCAAATTATTTTCTGCATATAAGAAACACCTGATACAAGTGATATGTGTATTCTGTGGTCACACCTAGGGGTATTTCCTAACTAAGAGGCTTATTGTACAGGGCCTGTTTTACAGGTATGTATTGAAGTGGTGTAAGGATTTTCCCCACCCATCATCTGGCCCTCCATAAAAAACAACAGAAGTGCAGTTCCAGAGCTTGTGAAAGTGCATGTTATTTCCTTTCTAATCCTCTGTGGGAGTATGGCACTAAGACAGTAATGAAGGGGTAGGGAAACAGACATAATTCTGTCCTCTCCTCACAAAAGGTATTAGCAAATTATCAGACTTCATTCTTGCAGATGCTCCCCAGGGAGCAGTGAGCTCCATGCTTCTCAACGAAGGGCTGAGCCTAAATGACCCAATAAAATAGGCCTTAATTAACAGCGGCTTTTGGGGTAGGCAAAGCAGATGGCGACCTAGGGTCCCAAGCAGTAGGTGTCCCCATATTGTACATGCAGGGGCAGTTACCTGCATTGCCTAACTCAAAAACTGAGGTGTCCAGAGCCAGCTCAAGGGGTTGTGGTGCACCATGTGTGCCCCAAACCAGCTTTTGCGCCACTGGGGGTGGGGGTGGAATCTGGGCCCTGCTCTGGGCTGGCTCACCCGATCCCCGGGGTGGGGAACAGCCAGCCGAGGGGTGGAGCGGGCCAGCCCTTCGTCCAGCAGGGAGCTGTGCCGGGCTGACTCCGGTGGCCAGGTAAGGGGGGGGGGGGAGGGCCCCTTGGAGTGGCCAGGGATTGGGAAAGGGCATGATGGCAGTGGAAAACCAGTGCAGAAGATGCTGGGGGGTCACAGAAGTGGCGGGCGGGCAGGCAAAGCTCCATCTGCCTTGGCCTTCAGCAGAAGGAGGAGCTGGTGGTGGGGGAAAGCCAGGGCCATGGGGAAGGGGGGGGGGGCTCCAGGGAGGAACCTGAGCTGTGGAGGGGGCAGCAGCCAGGAGTTGGGACTGGGGGGAGTGGTTAGGGCTGCAGGGGGAGCTGAGGCCATTGGGAAGGCAGCAGTGGGGGCCTATGGGGTCCCCACAATGGGCCTTCGCATAGGGCCCCCAATTACCTAAGGCCACCTCTGCCTTAGAAAGACTCTCAGCCCCCACAGTAATTTTGGATGGACATTTATTAGTCTGTTATTTCCTCATTTCCGCAGGTTGTGGGCATTATTGCACTTCATGGTTTGGAGTGACATCACATCTTGAGGAAAGTAAAAGTGCGCAATCAGTAATAACACACTATGCGAAAGCATAGACATTAAACAAGAGCATGTTAAAAGCTGTATCTACCAGAAACCCTTAAAATTTCCATTCATTTAATGGTTTCTAAACCTAGAACAGAAATGGAAAAGTGGTATATACTAAATACTATCACTGGGTCCTATCATGAGAAATTGCCTTAGCTAAGGCTTTCTGGTTAAAGAGAAGTAGCTGCTGTAATTTGTGGTGTCAGACTGCGGGCAACTTCTGTGTTAAAAAATTGAAACAACAGAATGAAAAAGAAAATACATAGCTGTAGAATAATTATAATATGATAATATTAAAACACACAGTGAAAACGGTAATGACTAACTACAAAATTCTCAATTTGCTATGGCAAATTGTTCTAAAAAAGAACTCAGGCGGGCAATAGATTTGTCACTAAACAATACTACTTACAAATCCAGAAATGTATCATTAAAATAAGTCTTAGTCCAACAACTTATTGAACTAAATATTGAATTTTGGATCCCAGCTTCTCACAAAAGAGCTGGAGGGCTAAGTGACGTTAGAAGAAAAAAATGTTTCCAGTGCATCACGTCAAAAGGAGGAGGGTTCTCTCTCCACGGAGGCCAACCCCACTAGTGTCAGATGGTCCGTGGCAAATTTGTAGAGCTAGGAGCAGTTGCACAGAGGACTGGCTCCACACTTCTCTTTGTGACCACTGGTGTGCATGTGGAGTTCCGTTGCCAGTCATGCCATGCCTCACTCCTCTTAAACCCAAAAAGGAATGGCAAATCTTACACAACAAAAATCTTCTGCCCTTACCAGATTGGCAAGTGGATAAGAGAACTTTATATTCACACTAACAAAACTGCAAAATGTTCAGGTATCAGAGCAATGGGTAAGACAGAGATACTTTGATGGTGTGACCAAGGTAGGCCAACTAGGGTGCAGACTAGTTGCTAGGTCAGTGTGTTCCAGCTTTTTCCCATCTCCAGCTGCCCCTTCCACCAATTACTCAGAAGCTGTGGCAGCAACACCAAACATCCGCAGAACACTTGGGCTTTCTTCCCTGGGCCAGTTCCTTCAACTTACTTTTCCCAGTTCAGAGCATGGTCAAAAACCACACAAATGATTCACCAAAAGTTCAAACAGAGTTCCCTAAACCTAGAGAAAGGGCAGTCCCTCCTTTGGGGCTTCGGGTAGGTGCAGGCTTGCATACCTCACCCTGAAGTCAGGATTTTACTGTACCTTACTCAAGAAATGACTGCACCTCAGTGGAGATAGGAAGCATTATTTGTGTGTATTTTATTGTAACATTTTAGTATTTAAATATTTACAGTTTAATAGAAAAGTTTAACTATATTCTTAGTGCGTTTTTATCTTCATACCTTGTAGCTACATTCATCTTTCATGTTTGCCATTTCCTGTTTCCCATTGATACTAATAAACTGTTGTTACAGAAATTTCACTACCCAGATGTTATACACAGTGGTGCACATGCTTGCAGAGAGGACAGGAATGGACTGGAGTATCTAGTTATTTGAACAGGTACATCTATCCTAGCTGTAATCAAGGAAGTAATTGACTCCATTTGGCAACCAAATGTCAAAGTAAACTCCTGGAAACGTTGACTCCTGAGATGGAGTGAATGTCATAAGAGGAACAAAGTGCACTCTCAGCTTTCCTTCTGATTTGTGGTAGTATATTTTAGCGAGAGCCTCTGGCATAGGGGATTGTAGCATGACTGTTAAGTTCTGTATAGCAATTTTTCATGTATTCACTAAATGAATTTACAGAACTTACCCGTTTTTAATTCATATATACCAAACCTTCCTTGTATTAATTAGGATAATGATGCATGATGTAACTCACTTCTCTTTTCCTTTAAGTTCTAATCCTTAAATAATGCAGCATCCATTTTGTTGCCATGGCACATTACAATATCCTGTAATATTTTGTCTATACATTTCACTATTTATTATTTTCCTTCCCAATTTTGTAGCAAGTAGCTTTCTTTTTAAGTAATATCCCAGAGCTTTAATGTTACTGGTTTTCCATCATATTACAGTAAACTGAGGAATTATTTTTAATAACTACAGCCTGATAGATCATGTATTTTATAATTGTGAGATGTGCCTCAAGAAATATATGCTGATTGAAATTGGTGCCACAGATGGGTATTTTGAAAACAAAAAGAAAATCAATAATAGATTAGGCTTGATTAGATGTTGACATTTAGCACTGCACATCCAGAATGTTAAAATTTACTGACAACACAGTCTTTCTCCTAATTTGCAATAGTACCTCTATTCTCAGTTCATATATATCATTGTGCATATATTCTAAAGGTTAATGAACAAATGATAATAAAATTAGCAAAAAGCTCATTTTATTGTTAGACTTTAGCCTAAAGGGTTGAATGTTTATAATCTAGTTTGTCATATGTGGAATCTAATTTAATATTTCTGTTATATTCAGTTTTGTATTGTTAAATGTTTGTGTGAATCCAGAACCCTTGGCCTCATTTTTTTTCCTCAGAAAAGGTTTATTTGTGCTATAATTCTACTGAACCGAATGAAGTTACTCCTGACTTGCATTGTTTTTTACTGGGAGAGAATCAGGTCTAGTCAAAATAGCATTAAATCACTGCTCATGCTTTGAATAAATATATCAAACAGTGGTCCAAGTATGGAATCTTATGGCATCTTACAGTTATGCTTTGCCATAATGAACAGTTACCATTATCCCTAGTCTTCTTTTCTCATAACCAGTTTTTGATCCATGACAATACTTCACCTCTCACTCTTTAGTAGTCTGTTGTAAAAGACTTCGTCAAAGCCTTCTAGGCTAGTTTTTCCAGTAGATTGTCAAATATGGCTGAAGAAGCCACAAAGCTCAGCTTGGCACTTCTTCTATGGGTGATGTTTCCTCATTTGTAAGACTGCTTCAGAAAATCAAGAATATTTTTCATTGTTCTGGTCCTCAAGCTTCTTCCATATTTTCGCTATGAAAATATCTTCTTGATTTATTAAGTTGACTTCTGGTGTATATTGGGGACTGCCTCCAGGTTAGTTCTCAGGAATAAAAAATGCCACTGAACACTCTTAGTTTTAACTGTGAATGCTTTAATTTCACCTTTCCTGAGCCCTAATTCTATTTGAACTGAACTCTCAGGTGTGGTGCGCCAGGCAGAGTACAGTCAGGTGCGTCAAGCAAGATGTACCTTTATCAGTGCTTTTTTATCAGTGTTGTTCTGTGTCCAGTGCTGATATGAGTTTGACTGCATGTGTGAATGTATGCATGAGTCTCTGAAGGTGTGCTCCCTCAGGATTACCCCTGGCTCAGATCTCTAGTGGGAACTTCATTAGCCCAGTGATCTAGATCCTGGCTTAGATCTTAAGCAGGGTTTGAGTTAGCCTGGTGATCCTAAGCCGAGGTGCTCCTTTGGTTAACACTTTGGGTTACCTTTGGCTCAAATCTCAAGTAAGGACTCAGTTAGCTTGGTGATTTGGAGCCTAGGCGTACCCTGTGTGCAAGAGGTAAACTGAGGTAACACTCATGATTGAGGAAACCACACAACCACGGATCTTTGTAGAAACGAAGGTGCCAGGCTAAGCTTTATTGCAATGTAGCACTATGGCAAACAATCCATATCAACAGATTTCTTGGCAGCATTGGTGCTCTCAATGCAACGGAACAGCTTAACTGACAGCAGGACTTGCTGTCACCCTCTTGGCTGCACAAAGTCTGAGCTTTGGGGTTCCTGCTTTTATACCTTATCTGCCTTTACATTAATTGGTCTTTGCACCCTTTTTTTGATGCCACCTCTTAATTTGATAGGTCCCTGGGCATCACCATCCATCAAGGTGTCATGATTTGGCCAAATCTCTCCTTTGCACAAGTCACATATGCACAACATACCTCCTTATCTCTTTTGGCATCAGACCAGCCTAACACCACCTTTCTCCAAGTACATTCTCATCTTTATCCATATTATTGCAGTTTCAGCTTATTTCGTGATGAGGTTATATTTTTGCAACCTGTCTCATGGTCCCTTCAGTTCATGCCCAGTGTGCACGCCATTCAGGCCCACTTTCATGGATTACTTTGTTAGGCCTTGAGCGAATACCTAGACGCTTCTATTTATCTTTCTTAACCTTTTACTTTCTCCTGCATCAGGGTTTTCATGGTACTTCAGTTTCTTGCAGCAGAAAGAAAATATCTGTAGGGAAAGACAAAGAGGGACAGGTTTTTAAAAACTGGTATAGAAAGTTACAAGTTGATCTGCCTTTGACACTAATATCTCCTATGGATAGTTTTAAAATTAGCTCAGAAGCAAAGGGTGTACTTTACTCTTGCCTAATATATTATAATGGGCTTAGGGTTATAGTTTTTTGCTTGAGTAAAGTAGTCCCAACTGTGTATCACTTTGAATTGCTGTGCAATCATGACATCATCAAAATATCCGAATGAGCCAATCAGACTGCACCTTCAGACAATCAGCGTCCCCAGTTAGACTCTAAAAGAGTAGCTGTGTTAGTCCAGTTCATCAAAACAAACAAGGTATCTAGTGGCACCTTTAAAGACAAAGACATTTATTTATCACATGAGCTTTCATGGGAGCATTCCACTTTATCAGATGCTTGAAGATGGGGAACTTTAGTCTGATGCTGTGGGATTCTCTCCTGTGAAAGCTCATGTGATAAATAAATGTCTTAGTCTTTAAAGGTGCCATAGGACTCCTTTTGTTTTTCCAAGGAGACTGTACCCATTCTCAGGAGGCCCTCATTTATAGGTTGCATAGACATACTCCTTGTCACTCTTCCTGTTTAATGTGCATATATAGCTGATCAAGATGTTTTAGCCAGTCACCTCAAAAGGATATACAGATTGACTTTGCATTACATTACACCTGGTGATCTCCAAAGGAGATAGGCAAATGAGTATAATAAAGCAATTTATGCTTAATCCAGAACACACGAAAGCAGAGATGATAGAGAAGGGGAAAAATTCAAAAGAAATGGCCAGGAACTGTAACTTTTCCTATTGCTGACTCTCAACTTTTGTTGATTCACACAATATTTTGTGTTCTTCTTAACTGCTGGAATCAGGTTATTACCTGAGAATCTCATCTTTCATTAGGAGCAAATACTTTAAAAGCCTTCATGGTTGCAGGGAAAAGCTTGAAAACATGAAACAGAAATATTCCAACACCCAAAGGCAAATAAATACCCCAAATAATTTTAAAAAAGCTTATTAATTTTCAGCCAGTCTTGGAAGGTTAGGAGGAAACTAACCTGATTTTTGAAATCTTGAGTAGGGAATTCCTTTTAGATATCTTTGACCTGAGCTGGTGTTTTGTCAATAGAATATATGGTTATGTTGAATCTCTGTTCTGTAGACATTTGCATTACTATTCCTTGTGCAAGCAGATGTATTCGTTGGGGTCCACATGTCAGAGTTGGCAGAGACAGATTTTCATTTAATGTAAGGCAAGACACCTGTCAAATATGAAACTCGTAGGTATAAAACTTGAGACAAATAAATGGAAGGAAGGTAAGACCATGGCTCTATGTTTAGATTTAGTCCTTCATAGCAGAAGTTTAGAATTACTGCATGATCGTTTGCAAACCTGGGTGCCAGATTAGTCATAAGCCTTTATTTATGAATATAATTAAGTGGCCTGATTCTCATAGTTGCTGACCACTGGCAATTCAGATTTGACAGTTGGTTAGCACCTTAGAAAATAAGGCTATTCCCTTTTGGAACTTAGATGCATTTAACTAATTTTAGGCACAAAAATACAAAAATTTTGGTCTAAATATAAAATATAGGCATTTTGTGTTCTAATTTTATGTGCATATAAAAGAAGAAAATATGTTTTCTGGAAAAAAACAGGAATCAAATTTTAACATTCAAAGGTTTATGATGAGTTATCAAACTACCACTCTATAGTAAGTAGAGACAGTTAAAGAAAAACAAATAAGCTCAATTTAATTTACAAATCTAGCAACTCAGTGAAGTCCACACTTGTAAGCATCTCAGTAAGGTGCAGGACTTTGTAAAGATGCTATTTTGAAAGCAAATGTAAAACTACATTTATGTGTACTTTAAGAAACATACTATTTTTTAAACTTTTATAGCTATTCAGATATACAAAATTTCATCAATAAAGCTGCCAAAATGTAAAGAGACTTTTGTTTTTCAGACAGTAATGTGTAATGGTAATAGATGAGCAGATAGAAAGAAGAGGAAAGGATTAAGTTCATCAGTTTCTCTTAAATGAGTATTCAAATTTGCAATCTTTTATTTTTATTAAAATATTTTGAAAAAGATCTTCACCATAAGTGTGAACACCTTTATGTGCCATCATGGTATAGCTGTGTGGATTTCTTTGCAAAGTTCTGAGCCTGACAAAGATACACATGCAAATAATTCTTGTTTTAAAAGTTTTAACTGGTTTTAACTTGAGAGGGTGGGTTGTCATGTGATGACAAGGCTAATTAAGTAGAAATGGAGATCACCTGCACTTATGGCAAACTTAGCTCAGTTCCCTGAGTGAGGAATGTAACAAATATAGCAACCACATGCAGAATCTTTGGGACAGTATATTATAAAACATTTTCGTAAACTTAATGTAACATTGTGGGCAACTGCATGGTGGGGGAGAGTGTTGTGGGGAGTGGGTGCAGGGGGGACGATCCCCACACTGCAAGAAGGAGTTCTAATCGAGAGGTCTAACAAGCTACATTCCATAAGCCAGGCTGGAGTTTGGCCATAGCAACAAGAAAAACAAGGAGGGGTGGAAAAATCCACCTCTCACAGCCCTCCTTGGCCAAATATAAGCCGAAACGGAATGCCCACAGTTCGTGTTTTTTAGGGTAAGTGGTAGCATAATTTACTGCTCTAAACAACTAAACTTGCGCTTAACTTAACAAATTTAAAAAACAGATAAAAAGGATATAAAAACCACAAAATAACACAATAAGTATAAACAAACTTAAGCACTTATTAAAACAAAACATAGGCAAAACTAGGTACAATCTTTTTGGGAGACAGTCTAGAAAACAGTTTATGGGAAGGTTATTCCCATGGAAAAGGCCATGAGCATCACTGCACTGTTCATTACAAAGATCTTCTGCAAAGTTCCCTATAACATTCCACCCCCTGATTCTCACAGCCTGCCCAAATGGGTCACAACAACCTAATTCAGGGCCTTTACCTGCATTTGCACCTTGCATAGCTTGTAAAGTATTTTTACAGTTAAACAAATAGCTGTGGGGTATGCAGATACAACTGCCACACCATTTGGTGGTATTGGCTGGAAAGGGAAACCATATTCCCTTTAAAACCCAATAAGGGAGTTCAGGTATACTGCCAATTATTGACTAGGACTCTAGTGACAATGGCTAGGCATACCAATTTGTTATTTTGTCTAGCACTATAATTTGATTAAAAAACTGTTTGTGCTGTGCACAAGGCATAACTACCACTGCAATGTGTTACAGGCTTTGTAGTACCAACCAATATGGGTTTAGGTCTCACCATATCTGCCATTGTTCTTTCCAATTTTGGGCCAAGCCCCCCCCCCCCCAAAAGGGAAGATGGTCATTTTACAACTTAATTACTTTTATATAAAGGCCTAATAGTGCCTTAACATTGCCATAATGCCAAAGGTCTGTTCCCATTTCTATTCCACCCTCAGGATAGTGCTCGTTGCTTTATGCTTTCTTTATTACCCTGAGGCGAGGGGAACAACAAATGCTCTCCACTACTTCCACAAATCACTTGCTCAAACCAACAGCTCACATTACAAAACCCAACCAAAATTTTACCAATATCAGTATTTGCATTAATTACATTAAATTGCAATTGCAAAATAACTAGGTTGCATGTGTTTGGTAAAGTTATTACAGGTGATACTTGTTAACTGCTATTTTAAAATGCCAAACAAGTAAAACAATGCTAGATTGTTAGTACCCCCCGACAGGGAGCTACATTTTCAGAGCCCCAAACTTGTTCAGGGCCTAGCCAAAGCAAGTCAGTACAGTTCATACACTTGTATAGGTTCAGCAGGTGGAGTTTCCAGCAACTGCTTCAGAATGAAATCCTGAAGTATGACGAGGGTTGTGGTGCCTGGCATTAAGCTAAGACACCGCATGCAGGGCAGGGTGCGAATTACCATGACTTCCTAGGGCTGCTTGCCAGGACAAACAAGGCTTCCAGTGGTTTAGCTGGACCGCACTGATGGGAAGGTCAGACAAGTGGTGCCTTTGTGAGGAATGGTATAGTTGTGGTTTTCCAGCTCTCACCATGTCCATTGGTTCACTGCGTAGGGTTACCACATACACACCAAGCATGGTTACCTTTGTATTACTTTGCTCCTATTAAAACAAATAAAATCATTAAGTTCATTAACCCTGACCCAATAGGTATTCCTGGGTTTCCTGGCGGTGACCTACTCTGACTAGAGGCATTGCCCAGGGTACCATTTCCAAACCCAGTTATTCTCTTTAATTGCTCTGTCTGTGGACTCCAACCCTTGAGAGTCCCAGGTGGTCTTTGGCTTCTCAGCCTTTCTAGGCTCAGTGCCTCTGGAAAGGACAATTCACTTACAAGTTGATCAGACCACTTTGTTGCCAGGCCGCACCTGCACAGAATCTATTCCAAAATTAAACAGCAGTATTACACCTCTTTCCAGTAATTAAGGTACACCATTCCTTCTTGTATGTACACTCTTGCATGTAATGTCAGTCGAGGGGGAGAAGGTACCCCTCCCCCCCAACATTTCTTGGGTAGCTGTACCATATTCTAGTGGAGTTAATATTTATGTGCTGAAATCAGTGACATTCAGAGTAATTGCATGCAAGTCCACCTTTGCTGGATCAGGGGTTTCTTGGTCAGGAGGCATACAGCACAGTTGCAGCAAATCTGGGTATGGCTGTTCTGGGTTCTCTGCGGTAGTTGGCTCCTCAGTCACTGGCTGCATGCTCACACTGCCATGCTAGCATTCCGCTGGTGTCAGGCTATAGCGCTGGTGAAAATTCAACTGCAAAACAGCATTTGTTAATGCCCCAGACCCCCACCCCTGAGCATTCGGTCCGGTGATAGGAACCACAGTTGCTGCTTCAGCAGTTAGCTGTAGCAGTCCACTGTACTTGCTTCGTGAAAGTTAACAGGGGATATGGAATGCAGTTATAATCTTTGGTGAGCATAAAAGGTAGAAAAAAATATGCCCAAAGGTTGTGCTCAGCAAAATACTCTTCTTGGACCTAAGTGTTGTGAATGGGTGTGTACTCAGCAAGCAAAGACAGAGAGGCTCTCCGCCTTCTCAGCAAGGGTCACTATGCATTTGGCAACATGAGCCAAATGGTTTACTACAAAGTTCCAGGGATGTTAAAATCAGTACAGCAAAATAAAAATCCTGTCAAGTGGAGGTGCTCACATGGGCTTGCCATGGATGGCCCAATTCTGGATCTTCTAGCACTCCATTCAAGTGGCCAGTAACTGAGCCACGGGTCAAAAATCAGTATACAATTTAGGAACGTTGCTGACACTAGGCACTCAGGACAGGAGCCCTGTGCATCCCCATTTAGTGCCCTAAATCAAAATCTAAGCAGCAGCACAGACACAGAACCTGCCTGCTTGAAGCAATAAAAAGAACTGGCAGCCCCCCTTCTCCCCCGCAGCACTCAGCCAGGCGCAGCTGTGCTGGGAGTATATGTCTTATATGAAAAGCAAGGATGATCACGCAGGGGGAAGCTGAAAAAATCATGCCCAGGATCTTAAATCTCCTTAATCTGTGGCTGGATGTAAAAGCTGGGGGTCACTCAGAAAAGTGAACAAAGCACCCCAACAAAAAAGAAAAAAGAGGTCTTGGGGGAAACCTCTAGAGCTGTTGCTCTGTCATCCCTCTCTTTCTTGCTGGCTCTCTGCTAGACAGCTTCCAAAAGTTTAGCGAGCAAGAAGCTGTTTTTCAAAAGAGCTCTGATAACAGCCTGTCTCAGCTCTCCAACCTCAGTTGTTAACTCTTTCACCACAGCATTACTGTCCTTGTTCAGAGTAGCCATTTCCAGACCACTGCTTTTTCCAGCAGATCCTCAGCATATTATCTGAACAGTTTTTCTCAGGTCCTGTGCTAACATTTAAAGAGACCTGTTTCTTTTTTCTGGTACACTGAGGAGGTATCCGTTTTAACAAACAGCTTGTTAAACTGGGCTATCACTTAATCTGGTTCAGGATTAGCCTCTTGGACCTGGGTCTCCTGAGTGGCTGCCGGCTTGCCCTTCAGGTCCCAGGCTGTTAGCACCCCTCCTTTTTAGGAGGCATCAAATGTCCTCTGCTTCCAATTCTACCTCATAAGTGTGTTTCTTCTGAGTGGACATTAGCAGGTTAACTACAGTGCCCATTTCTCTTTAGTTATCATGGTAATAAATCAGGTGTTATAAGGTTTGGCCTTTTTGACCCTCGAAGGGACAGATCTCTCAGTTTTACCATCCTGTTTGTGACGCCATGTTGTGGGGGAGTGGATGCAGGGGGCACGATCCCCACACTGCAAGGAGTCCCAATCGAGAGGTCTAACAAGCTACATTCCATAAGCCAGGCTGGAGTTTGGCCATAGCAAAAAGAAAAACAAGGAGGGGTGGAAAAATCCACCTCTCACAGAGAGTTGCCACAGCTCCTCTGGGAACTGAGAACAGTGGGGCAAGTGTTTAATGTGAATCATTCAATTTGTAAACACCTCCAGAGAAATACCACCCTGTGGACAGACTTGTATAAACTGGTTCAAACTGAATTTTCTAAAGGTTGATACAAAGAAATGGGTTTTGGTATAAAAAGAGATGGTTTAAACTCATTCAGGGCCTCCTTTCCAAAGCAGCAAACAGAACTTTCCTTCCCTAGGAGGCCCCAGATCTTGCAAAAAGGTTGGAAAGACTGATTCACAAGGCCACGTAAGATGAGGGATGAACTCTGGTAAGTTTTCAGCATAGATATAGGAACTTTTGTTTTCTCTGTAATGCTTTTGTTTTGAGAATAAGTGTGCTTGCTAGAAAGAGCTACATGGCAATACCTTATAACTGTTGCTTATAACGTATAGCTTCCAATGGTGTTTATAACCCTGGAAAGGGAGCCACACACAGGTGCTGGCCATTAGGCAGACCGTGATGAGGCAAATGAGTAATGAATGAAGTCATATAACTAATTCAGGGTAATACAGAAAGGAATCTGAGGAGTTTGTGGGTAGAGGCTGCAACACTAACTTAGTAGGGCTGGGAGTACTAAGCAGGATAGAGTCTGGGAAGCAACTGCAGAAAGTAAGTCTGACTTACGCAGGGAGTAAAGGGAGTGTTTTGGATTATAACTCAACTAAAAAGGAGGGCTTGGTGAATCTTGGTTCTCAGAGAGTGAGACCATTTGGATTAAAATTCAGTTCTAGGAAAAATGAACAAGGAGTCCTGTGACACTTTTAAAGATTAACAATTTTATTTCATGAGCTTTCATGGGTGCAGTCCCACTTTGTTAGACGCATGAAATGGAAGCTGTGGCATGTCAAATGTATAAACAGAAAAAGGTAAGTCACAAGGTATCTCTCAGCAATCCAGTTGTTTTGATTCAAACGGTGCGGAAAAACAGATGAGAAGGTAAGAATGTTAAAAGAGGGACTTCCCTGCACGTTCTGTGAAAAACAGGAATTACAGTGCTTAAACAGAAACGTTTTAAAAAAAGACTCCAATGTGAAAATGAAGAGTTAGAATCCATATGCAAATTTGACACAATTACCTTAGTTGTGAATAGAGATTGGGGCTGACTCACTGATTTACTAAAGGTGATTTTCTCCTCTTTTAACATTCTTACTTTCCTATCTATTATTCCACACTCTTTGAATCAAAACAACTTGTTTGGTTTGCTGAAAAAGACTGAATTGACCTTATTGATTTACCTTTCTCTTTCTTTATTCACCTGACGTGTTACAGCAGGAGTCAGAAGCCTTTGCCAGCTTCTATGCCAGTCCTGCCCCTGCAACCCTCAGCCAGTGCCAGGAGTGGGGTCAGCAGGTGCCATTGGTAGGTACAGGAGCTGAGCATGCATGGCGGCTCCTTTTCCATGCTGGTTCCACACTCCCAGCTGGGGAGTGGGGTGATCAGGAGACAGGAACCAGAGAGCTCACATAGTTTTGTGGCCCCAGGTCCTTCTGGGGGCAGAACTTGCAGGAGGGAGCAGCCACGGCACTGCAGTGCTGGGAGCCCTTCGTACCCCTGTGAATAGGCGTGTGTGCCAGCTTTGGCATGTGTGCCTGAGGTTGCCAACCCCTGTGCTACAGCATCCATTTGATGCATTTAATGAAGTGGGATTACACTCACAGAAGCTTATGCAATACAAAATTAGTTAGCCATTAAAAGTGCCACTGGACTCCTTGTTTACTCTAATGAACGAGACTAACATACCTACTGCTCTGGAACACAGCTCCAAGGAAGAGTTCTAAGGACCTGGGAACCTAATTGGGGGTGAGAGAGAGAGAGAGATCTAAACTAAATCTAATTCTACTAAAGAGGGCTGACTTCTGATTTAAGCTGTGAAGTGCCATTGTGTGTGTGACCTAGATAAATCAGACCGCCTCCAGGAGTGTGTTTTAAGATCATTTTAGATGGTGACTAGGTGGAGCCTCTGAGGAGCAATGAGAGTGACAGAAACTGAGACAGGGTGCTACAGAGCGGCCCCAGGCTATCAAGGGACCTTGGGAGATAAGTGTCCCATTTACAGGAAAAAAAACAATTTGAAGAATTTATTCTACTTTTGTTATGAAAAACTGTCTTGGGTCACAAAATTCAGTTTTATGGGCATCAGTCCAGATTGTGAGCTATATCTTTTGCAGAGTTATGTTAAACATCAGTAAAGTAATACCCACAGAGACTAGATGTTTCTGTAAGGGAGTTCATTCTGTATTTCTCTAGAGGATGTGTGGGGATGCTTCTAAATATGTGTGGGGATGTTTTTAAATTGTGATTGGTATACTCTAAGTTAGTCTTTAGCAGCCCTTAAGATTCAGGAACAGAATTTAACATAGAAGGAGATTGTTTACCATTACCAAGGAAATGGCTGAATCTCAGGAGAGATGGGAAGCATTATTGCTATGTATTTTATTGTAACATTTTAACATGTAAATTTCTACAGTTCAGTAGAAAAGTTGAACCACATTTTTTCTATATTTTTATGTTCATATCTTCTAGGTACCTTCATCTTTCATGTTTGTCATTCCCCATTGATATAAATATTGTTACAGAAATTTCACTACCCAGATGCTATATACCATGGTGCACATGCTTACAGAAAGAACAGGAATGGATTGGAATATGTAGTTATTTAAACAAGTACATTTATCCTAACCGTAATCAAGGAAGTAATTGACTCTACTTGGCGAACAAACATTCTAAATGCCAACTGCTGGAAATGTTGACATTTTTCTGCAGGAGCTGTGTAAAATGTATTGATTGTATAGTACAGTGCTTATCACATGTAATTAGGAGTGTCAAGGCTGTTTCCCCGCTCTGGCACTCTGAGTGCAGAAGGTGGGGGCCTGCAACAGGCCTTAAAAGCCACTGGCCTTAAAGCCTGATCATACAACTCTCCAAGGCCTCCAATTCCTGGCCTTGGAGTAGTATCACTGCCACCACCCAAATGCAAAAAACCTCTTGAAATCCAGGAAGGTGCACTTGGGTATTCCTTCCTGTGAGGTATCCTCAGTCACTTATTCTTCTCTCAGGAGAGTGACTAAACCCCAGCTGGGATATCAGCTGTAAATGGAACAGAATCCCCTTTAGCAGCTGGCAGTGCAGTCTGAGGCACATGCACACAAACCTCTTGCCTTTTGGGACACAGAACCAGAGCTCACTTAAAAGGTAAAAATCTTTAATTAAAAAGAACAGATAAGAAACACAGAGAGTTGCTTCTCTGGGATATAACTTAGGTGGTTACAGGGTAGTGGGAGGGGTACATGTGCACAGCACAGAGAAATCCAAAACCAAAGACATATCCTGACCGCATCTGAGTAAACATTCCCTCTTCTACTCACACCTCGTCAGTAAAATCTTGAGCTTATCTTGGATAAGGATGTTGCTGGATCCTTCCTCAGACCCCTCTGGCCTCCTCCTGATCCTCCCAGGAGCTCTGCTGCATCCAAACAGGAACAGGCAAGGCTGCTGCCCCAATTCAAAAAGCTGTGCTTTGTTCCTGTTGGCTGTCCTGGGACTCACTGATCAGAATGTTAACCCCTTTCTCCCCAAGGATTATTACAAGGAGGGGCTGGAAGGCCTGTAAGTTGTTTCATGACGGTCGTCCCCTGTGAAGAACAGGTTCCAAAAGCAAGATGGAGCAATTATGACTTTGCATCAAGAGAACTGAAAAACATAGGAGTACTAGGGATAAATCATCTGTGGCAGAGATGTTTTGGCAGTTTCCAGGGATGGAGTGAGTGTTGTACGAGAAACGAAATATATTTTCAGTTTCCCTGCTGTTGGGTGGTAGAATTTTAGCCAGAGTCTCTGGCAGAGGAGAGCCTAGTGTGGCTGGCAAGTGCTGTACAACAATTTGTATGTATTCATTCAGGAGTAAAAGTGGGCCATAACGTCCTGGAATGCTGTTCCAGGGCCCACTATTTTTAGGGAATCAGCGTTGCAGGCCCCCTAAAAATAGAAAATGGTGCTGGAGCACTGCATTCTGGGGCCCGCCATTGAAAAATAGGAGGCCCCAGAATGCAGCATTCCAGCACTATTTTCTATTTTTAGGGGCCTGAATGCTGGGTCCCTAAAAATAGCAGGCCCCAGAGTAGTGTTCTGCCACATTCTGGCAGGCAGGGGAGGTGGGTGGGCTCCCTTGTGCATGCACAGCCTGCAGTTTCCTGGCCCAGCATGCTGTTGGTGAGTACCAGGGCAAGCCGGCTCCCTTGGGGCCGGGGGTGGGGGGTATTGGGGGCACCTGAGCTATGGGTGGATATTGGGGGCTGGGGTGGATTATGGGGACAGGAATGACTATTGGGAGCAGTAGCTGAGGTGCAGTGGGAGGCCGGGATGTGCAGGAAGGGGCCCTATTAGGAGGGTTCTGGGGCCTACCAAATTACACTTTAACCCCTGTGTTCATTGAGTGAATTTATAGAACTTAACAGTTTCTGGTTTTCTGAAAACTATTGCTATTCAATATAATCTTCGTTTAAAAAAATCTTGAGTTTACTTTTAGTTGGAAAGGGCACAGTTGGTAACTTCTGCCACATCACTGGACAAGTCCCTATGGAGCAACACAGTCTCTGTAACTCTATGTTATTAAACAGTTAGTCATAGGGAACAGTATTTCATTTGTAATACTAAAAGTGTATTGGCCTCTTGTTTTCCAGCCTCCACTCACCATTTGTTATGGTCAGTGACACGCAGTTAGTGTGTGTGTGCAAAACTCTCTCCTAGGGAAGGGTGCAGTTTAATCTGTATAATATTAGTGTCCATATTCAGCACAGTGGCATTGGCGATACTGAAATGGGTTTGTCCTGTGTTAAGTATGTATATAATTGTGAAGCGATTATTCTTATAATCAATGTACACAGTGAATGAGAAGTAGCAGCAGAAACTAAGGGGATAAAATGATACAGCTTCGCTATTGTTTAAATACCTGTGGATCATTCTAATAGTTTAAATACTAGTGGGTTATTCTAAAAGTAGCACCAGGAGCTTGACTTGATTGTTACCATCTAGTGGTTCTGCTAGTAGTAGATCATAGCTCCTTGCTATTAAGGAAGTCTTTTGGCTAAGCAGTAACTTTATTTAAAAGTGGTGTGTCTATTACTTCTGTTTCTACCTGAAACAATTTTCATTTGGTTACTACCTGAATTGTGGCTAAAATCTGTTTCTTCTGTAGCTACTTGTACATTTTACACGCACCAGCACCAAAGAACAAAAGAAGTAAAATTAACATTTGACTTCTAATTTGCCTGAATGCTTAATTTACCCAGTAATCTTCACCAGTTCTTGCCACAGGGCACTTGGGCTTTGTCCCATGTTTGGCAGCCACTGTCATAACTGCATTTTAAGATAGGCTGCCTTTAAAGAACTGCTTCTTTCTTCCAATCTCTTTACATACCATGTGCTAAACAGTTCTGAGCAACCATATATTCGAAGAAAAGTTTCCATGTTAATGGAAGTTGCTTAGTTGTGTAACCTGATTAACTGAATTGGGAAGCTGAAATACTTTCTTTTCCCTCCTCCTCTTCTCCCCATGTTGGCTTTATCAGGATGACAGCTTGTGGCTAATATTATGCTGTACTAAATATTCTAAATGACACTTGTACGTAACCAGAAAAAGGAATTGTGAATCTGATATTAAAAACTTTGAACACATATTGTAGTTCCAAAATATGCAAAACTTAACCTTTAAGAGTTGTACATCTTTATTCTTAGCTCCTAAAGAGGGAGACAGTCCAGGGAAAAGATACGAGTAACCTAATGAGGACATCATTCATTACCCTTTCTAACTACATTTTCAGACTTTAGGAATAGATGAAAGAAGAGTACAAGATTTGTCCCTTTTTAGTTTGCGCCCATTCTGGTGTTATATTTAACACATTTTGACCCAATTTTCCCATCCCACTTTAATCTGTGGAGGGGGAACTACATTAGCAGGGCAGGGTATGCCTAGTATATGGATGAGACTCTTCCAAACATATGCCAACTCAAATCTTATTATTTTCTTAACTCCAGACTCCAGGAGCTAGGGTGTTCACAGGTTTCAGCTTTCATTACCAAAAAAAAAAAAAAGTTCCTAACATTCATGGTTAAGCATAAAAGCTTGAAAATGTGAACTCTAAAGGCTCAGAAACCAGAAGCAATACTGCCACCCTCAAAATATCATGTGAAGTCCCAGAAACTTGTTTTTCTATTCTTCCTTCCTTAAATTCTCCCTCCTTAGCCCTAGTGTATGTGACAATTTTAGAGCTGCCAAATCTCCTGAATTGTAGAGCAAAGTGATTTTTTGGCCCTTCCTGCAGGAATTTTCACCAGAAGATCCAACTAAGATCAAATTACATAAATTTATATATAGTGTGCCTAATAGCACAGAACTTCTAGTTTCTCCCCAGACTCCAAAATTCTAAATAATTTGTCTTTTAGTCCCATATCTGCTGATCCCCTAGCCCAGCAATAAACTACACTTTCTCCCCCCACCATCATGGTTGTCCCTCAACACACCTTTCCTTCCGCCCCTCCATATGTTGTTGATTCCTCAGCATCTCTGTTACCAGGCCTGACATAGCAGCATTAGAAAAATGACAGACTGACACATTTTGCATGAAAGTAGAGGAAAGAACAGAGAGGATGGAGGTGGTGGGCTCCTTCTGCTCACTTCTTGCTTGTCAAAATGAGATCTGCTGGTCAAAAAGCCTGCCTGAGAGGAAGGGGAGACAGCCCTTCCCCCCCCCCATTGCAGTGCTGATTTGGTTGCCCTTCCCCAGGAGGTAGTGAAGTGGAGAAGGCAACCAATCAGTCACTTTTCTTCTGGGTGGGAAAGAAAATCGCATGGGGCCAGTGATGACTTAAAATTGCACAATTAGCAGTTAAATTGTGCAAGTTGGCAGCATTGCATCAGGATTGATTTAAAAAGTCTTGTAATTTTAAACTAGTCTTATGATTTTAATGTCTGTCTACCAAACACTCCACACTGACTGTAAGTCAGCTTAGGTGTGTGTGTTTGTTTTTGTTTTGTTTTGTTTTGTTTTGTTTTTTAACAGAGGTGGTAATATTTTTGACACAGTTTTTCTGGTAACTAGCTGTGAGCTGTGCTTTCCCTATCCAGATCTTCATGCATGGCCCTCTCCAGGATTTAGACAGAAGGAAGACTAATACTGTACAGATAGCAGATGACCCCTACTGTGCAATCAAAGATGAGCATAAGGAGAGAAGACATCTCACCCATATAGGTTCCTGGGGTCACAAACTAGTCCTTAAAAAAAGACACACTAGAAGTGTCACTCATTAATACACCTTTGCCTCACAAGTAGTAGAATAATGTCCCACTAGTGCATGGAAACATTAATTTTACGAAAATTACTCACCAAAATATTTTTTTCTCCATGTGATTCTGTATAGGAAAAAATGAAATATATAGTACACCCAGTGAGATTACAGCTGATGTTTTATCATGATGTAGTGTAATTGTAGTGTCCACTTTTCCTATGATGTAATATCTCCTGCTCATTAGAAAACTTGCTGTTTTATTGCTTTTACATCAAATAAATAAGCAATTGAACAATATAAAAAGTAATCTACATTGCTATGAATTTGTCATTTACATGGATAACATTGTAAATTCTCCCCTCATCAGTTATATATTAGGTATAAGATCTAAATCATTTTGTGATTTGTAAGTGTACTAGAAATGCAGTGATCAAAAAAGCACAATGATATGCTGATTAAAATATCTATTGCTGTTGATAGGGGAAAAAAGTATAGACAAAGTGCTAATTTTAATTAATAGGTGGTCCGAGTAACCTAGAATGACATTTTAATATTCTTGAATGTTCTGAGAAGAGTTTTGAACAGTTAGGAAAGTTGAACAGAATCCCAATAGGACATTGGTCTGTCTCTTTGGAAGTGCTTGCACTGATGTAGTTGCTCTTAGAAGAACAAGAAAGTGTCAAATCTGACAAGGCATTTTATTAACTTGAATCTGTCTTACCATAATCATACTTTTCTTTGAGGTTAAATAAGAATCTAGTATTTTATGCCATTTTCATCAATCAGAAAGATATTTGGTTAGATATTTCATTAAAGGGAAAAATAGATGCTACCTGAAAATGTTTAACTCAGGATAGGGTTTTCTCTTGTGTGGTGGGTTTAGCATATTCTTTCCCAGCTCCTTTGTATTTAACTAGGATTGACTTAACATTTTTCAGTCTACATGTATTCTGTTTTTTCCTTTATTCCTTCTGTCTCATTACCTGACAGTCATTATGTCCTGTAAAAAAGGAAGATAGGAAAACAAAGAAACCTTTGACCGTATAATATTCTTAAGCTTGCCAGTGTAAATCTTTGGTTTCCTGTTGGTTAACTCTGTTGAGGGTACTGGAGTTATTCCAGATTTACTCTAGTATAATGAAAATGAAATGTGGCCACTTGTCTGAAAAGCGTCCAGCCCACAGTTGCTATCTGAGCGAAGAACAGGGCTAGACAGGAGTGTTGAATGACAAGTGATTTTATTCAAAAAATTACTACAAATTTATAGTTTAGACTCTAAGAAAAAAGAAATTATAAATCAAATCTTAGTTATTGCTCAGTGCCAATTCCAGGATGTTACTTCCACTATCTTTTTAATAGGATTCTTTGTTAGGCCTTAGGGGGCACCATGATCACAACCAAGCAAAATATATCAGTTATTAGCTATGGCCTTATCTACATTTCTAGCTACAGGCCACAGTGAGAGGCGGGGGGGGGGGGTCTGCCTCCATATAGCCCCTGTCATGTAGCTACAAACAGGCATGAAAGACTTTAGTAGTGCTGTGGCAGTGCGAAAAGGCTTTGGCAGCTCCTTGTTGTGAGAGCATTTCCCTGGAGTTGCATTGTAGACTTGGCTATGTAGAAAATTTTTATAAACTAATAGAAGACAAGGTGAGTCTCATATGAGAAAACAACCATATGATTTTCCTTTGGACAACATGTTTCTTAAGATTTACCATTAGACTCTGTGGGGCACCTTTAAATTGTCAGATGTCAAGTAAGTTTATTAAAAAATTTTACTAATTTAGTTCAGAAGAACAAGAAATAGTACACCAGCTGTTACTAATTTTCACATATGTGCTAACTTGGGTGTGACTTTTATTATTTTAGTCATAGGGCTTCTTTACACACCTAATGGGACACCATGATCAAAACAGGGAAGAGTCCTATGGTACTTTTAGAGACTAACACAAACATTTTTGGGCAGACATAGGCTTTCCTGGGTGGGAACCCAGTTTGTCAGATGCATCAGAAGAAGTTAAGTTCCAGCTCACAAAAATTTACACCTCCTGCTCAATGGCAGTGTGGTGACACAGTAAGTGTCCCAGCACAGTAGATGAGAACTATTGCTCTAAAGTGCCACAGGACTACTCATCATTTTTGCTGAAAACAGACTAACACGACTAGCCCCCGAAACACAAGCAAAGTATGTTTTTTCTATTAGAAAAGGAAAAGAGAATGTTAAACAAAGCAACATAAATTATAACCTGGTAATCTCTCTCTCTCGATTGCTTTCAACCAAGATCTGACACCTTTGATAGTGGACAGCTACTAGGGCATTCTTTATTTGGTAAATTAAGACCAAAGTTTATTGCTTCCCAAACTTGTTATGAACCCATCTTTGTGCCTTCTAGTGCTGAAAAGCTGTTTATGTATAAAGAATTTGTTCAATGGTAGATGAAACCTTTCTACTTATTCATAACCAGCCATTTTATAGATGTACAAAGTAAGTAATCTTAACTATGATATCAAACATATTTAAATTTGTTACTTAGAAGCCATTTAAGGAGCTGTCCTGAGAACAATACTAACAATCTTAAATCTAATTAAATCCCTTTATTTATATATTTACAAATATTTAGCCTTTGCTTTCTTTCCAGGAATTTATCATTTAACATTTGGTGATTAACAGAAGAAACTTAAAATATTAAGTTACAATAGCATTTCCGTAGTCTAATCAAGCTATCACAAGAGGTTTCTTAAAGCCCTTAGCAGTGTCTTTGTTTATTTTCTTTCACCAATCCATACTTAAGTCTTGGGGAGATATCCTGTTTTGTTTTGAGTCTTTTTTTTGTTTTTGTTTTTTTAACCATCTATACTAGCGTGCATGTAGAGACATACATAATGAATTGTTGAGTGCTTGCTGTTCAAGCAGAGTAGATGTGGGTGTGAGGGGTGTACACTTTTCAAAGCTTAATAGTTCTCCTTCCTATTTCCTTACAATTATAGGCAAACACATCTCTTTCAGGCTTGTTAAGATTAAAGATTAGTTGTATTCAGTGCTTTTTTTGTACTTAAAAAGAAAAAGGTGCTGGTACTCTCCTTCCCCCTGCTGACCCAACCTTCCCAGCTGTGCACCAGGGCCAGCAAAAAAGGTACCAGTACTCCATACCCCTACATGCCATGGCAAAATAAGCATTGGTTGTATTATTTCATTGGCACAATGCTTTCAGGAGTTAGTTTTCCTAGAAGCTGAAGGTGTCATCGAAGCTATCTGTTCAATGAATGGGCAACATTTCCAGTTACCTTTGACCTTGTGGTAAGAAAATCCCAGATGACCTTTTAAGGTCTGAGTTTAACTTCATTATTATACAATCCATTTCTTGGGATATTTATTCTTAAATTTTGTTATACTTCAACTGAAAGAGAAACTGTGTTTTTGAAAAGTCAAAACTCAAGTTATTTATAAATAAGTATAGACTTTTCTAAAAGCCTTTAGCTTAGATAAAGAATAAACAATTTAACACTTTTTGGAAAGAAGTTTTTGTGTTCCTAAATTGTATGATAAGTTGCTCAGATATTGCTGGTAACTATTTTTCTCCTTTAATACACATTTCTATATTTAAGCGGCTTCTTATGTTGCTAATCAGTTTAACATTTCATGACCTTAACATTTATACATGAAAATGTCCTAAACAACATAATTAGAAAATAATTACAATGTATTTTGACATATACATGCAAATATGCTGTTCAAAGCAGTTTGCCATTTTAATGTTTAAGTAATAAACACAGGTTTAAAACAGTTGCAGCTACGTGTGTGTTTTTTTTTTTCTTGGGAGTTTTTCTGAATGAAGATTATAAAATCAGTTCCGTGAAAATTCTTTGTGTGGGTTTACTCAGTTTCTCTTGGGTAGGTGAAACAATTCTCTTTATACCTAGATCTATTGTTCTGTTAGCATAACCCTATGTTCCTATTTACAGTTTACAATCAAGATTTTTCCTAAAACACAAATGTTTTATGTGGCTTCTTTTCTTAAGGTAAGGATTACATTTGTACCAAACTGGTATTTTATATAAGAAGGAGGTGTCCTGGCCTAGATACTACACAGCTGAGGATAAACATGACTTTAAGCTAAAGAAGGCATCTTTTTGACCTTTGCTCCTCTCAAAGGTTTCAGAGCATGCGTCTCCTGGAATTTCTCTGGTTAGCTTGAACATTTTATAACATACATACTCAGGCATTATTGTATCTTCAACCATTCTGACTGTAACTCATAAACTTTAGGTCAGAAGGGATCAATATGTTATCTAGTAGGCTGACCTCATAACATACGTGTAGCTATATCTTAATATTCAGTAAAGGTGAAACAAGCTTGTAATGACTTAATTTTCAATAATATCATTTGATCATTTTTGCATCAGTGTTGAAGTTTGTCCATCACAGTTCTCATCAAACATTCTGTGCAGGCAATTACAGTAACTCTTAGGTATGTTTTTCAAAACATAGCATACAAGAAAATAGTACGAAAAGAAAACAAGATAGAAACTATAATATATTTCAGCGTCTGTATAAACACATTTTGTGTACGTACCTCATGGCTGAAGGTGTTATTTCCTTTGACACATTTGGAGCTTCTCAGTAGCCAAGAGCAAGCATATTTTCTATTAGTTTTTTTTTTAAATTACCCTAACATTTCATTTAATAAAAAAGTGAACAAAAACACCCCACAGTGTTATATTCTCCAACTGTCAGGGGTATAAACATAATTGTAGGTGTCTCTTAAAAATCAGTAAAGGTGCAGATAAGTTTATAACAATCTAACATAAGAATACATTTAGCATGCAAGGTGTTGGAGAACATTTTGAAGGAGAAAGTACTTAAGGATATTGAGGATAACAGTAACCGGGATAAAATACAATGTGGCTTTACAAAAGATAGATCATGCCACCAACCTGATCTACTTTTTGAGAGGATAACAGATGTTTAGATAAAGGGAATGCGGTAGACTTAATTTACTTAGATTTCAGCAAGGCCTTTGATACAGTTCTACACAGGGAATTATTAGTTAAGTTACAAAAGATGGGGATTAATATGAATATAGTAAGGTGGATAAGGAACTGGTTAAAAGGGAGGCTACAGAGGGTCATACTGAAATGTGAACTGTCAAGCTGGAAGGAGGTTACTAGTGGAGTTCCTCATGGACTGGTCTTGGGACTGATCATATTTAACCTTTTTGGTACTGACCATGGCACAAAAAGTGGGAATGTGCTGATTAAGGTTGCATATGATGCCAAGTTGAGAGGTACTGCCAGCAGAGAGAAGGATCAAGATACCATACAGAAAGATCTGGATGACCTTGTAAACTGGAGTATCAGGAACTGGATGAAATTTAATAATGGAAAGTGCAAGACCATTTTTTTCAGGGACAAATAACAAGAATTTTTCCTATAACTTAGGGATGAATCAGTTGGAAGGGACTGAGGAGGAGAAGGATCTGGGGGTACTGGTTGATCACAGGATGACTAAGAGCCGCCAGTGTGATGTGGCTGTGAAAAAACCTAATGTGGTTCTAGGATATATCAGAGGAGGTATTTCAGGTAGAGACAGGGAATTGTTAGTGCCGCTGTACAAGGCACTGGTGAGATCCCATTTGAAATATTGCATGCAGTTCTGGTGCCCCATGTTGAATTCAAATTGGAACAGGTGCAGAGAAGGGCTACGAGGATGGTCTATGAAGTGGAAAACCTGCCTTATGAGAGGAGACTCAAGGAGCTAAGCTCATTTAGTCTAACCAAAATAAGGCTGAGGGATGATATGAGTGCTCCCTATAAATACATCAAAGGGTAAATATCAGGGAGGGAGAGGAATTATTTGAGTACAGCACCAGTGTGGACACGAGAACAAATGGATATAAACTGTCCATTCGTCAGGAAATTTAGGCTTGAAATTAGACAGAGGTTTCTAACCATCAGAGGATTAACGTTCTGAAATAGCCTTCCATGGGGAACTGTGGGGGGAAAAACCATAAGTTCGGTCAAAACTGAGCTTGATATGTTTATGGAAGGGATGGTATGATGGGACGGCCTACTCTGGAAATTGGCTGATCTTTGAGTACTGGTGGTGGATATGCAAGTGGCCTAGGGAGGGAGGGAAAATGGCATGGTTTCAGATTTCTTACAGAGAATTCTTTCTTGGTTGACTGGCTGGTGAGACTTGCCCACATGCTCAGGGTTTAACTGATTACCATATTTGGGGTCAGGAAGGAATTTTCCCCCAGGGCAGATTTGGTAGGGCTCTGGGGGCTTTTTCCCTCTGTAGTGTGGGGCATGGCTCACCTGCTGGTGAATCCTCTATATCTTAATGTCCTTAAATCATGATTTGAGGACTTAAGTAACTCAGTCATAGGTTAGAGGCTTATTGCTGGAGTGGATGGGTGAGGTATTGAGGCCTGCATTGTGCAGGAGATCATATTAGATAATCATACTGGCCCCTTTTGACTTTCATGGCTTAGAGTCTATGGGTATGTTTAAACTGGAGGCTCAGTTAAGTCAACTTAACAAGGTTGACGTTATTGACTCAAAGTCGACCCTGTTAAGTCAACTTAGAGTGTCCACATTCCAAACTCCTGTAGGCTGTCCACGTCCACAATGGCAGCTGTTAAGTTAACTTAGTGCTTAAGTTGACTTTATTAAGTCAACTTAAGCCAGTGTAGACAGGACATAGCCCTCAAGTTGACTTAATAAGGTCAACTTAAGGGCTGTGCCCCATCTACACTGGCTTAAGTCAACTTAACAAGGTTGATTTAAGCATTAAGTCGACCTTCCAAGGTAGTGTTATTAAGTCAACTTATCGAAGCTTTTACGTTGACTTAATAAAGTCCAAATGTGGACAGAGCTTTCCTTAAGTCAACTTAAGGAAGGTTAAGTCAACCTAAGACACCATTGTAGACATACCCTATGAGTCTAAATTTATAAATATTTTTGCATCTATATATCTGCTTCTCCCTAATCATCATTATGAAATCAGACAGTGGAATAACTACTACCTATATTTGTGGGAAGCTTATAATTATAAAATCCAAGATGAGGCAAAGGCTTAATTGAGTGTTCTGTCATGGAGGTGAGTTAAATACCAGCAAACTGCCGTATTTCAGAGGTCTCCTATAAACGTGCCAGGCAACACTTAGATGCACTCAGCCCAATAAGGTTTGGGATTCTGAAATAAATATTCAATGGCAAACTGCTAAAACAAATATGAATAAAACCACCTAGATCCCAAAATTGTCAACATGAACCAAACAGGCAGTGTTGGTCATATTTATTTTGGTTTAAATGAGGCAGTTCGTCCTCTGCTCCGTATGTACTAGTGGAATCCTAGATTCCGAGGTATAGTTCCTTACTAAGTCTCTTGATGATCATTTCATTCCACAATAAAATACACCACAAATATCTGCATTTCAGTTTTGCTGTTTAATTGATAAGGCAAGTTCTACATTTCCATTGCTTATCTCCAATATTTTGTTACTCAGCATTTTCATGTCTTTCCTTACATATGACTTTCTTGCCCCATTTTCTTTCTCACTCCTGGTTTTGTTCCTCATTACTTCCTCTCTGCCCATTTCACTCATTCCAGCCTTCATTTCTCACACTTGATCTCACTCATAGCTCTTGCATCACCTATTCTTGTTGTATTTATTTCCCTTTGATCCCTGTTCACTTTGCTTACTCTCTCCTGTGTTTAGCTCCATGAACAAAGTCAATCAATTTGTCTGTCTCATGCCACCTCTTCAGGCTATATTCAGTTGTCTCTCAGATATTCCTTAATCCTTTTTCTTGTCCTCTTCCTTCTTTTTGTACATTCTCTGACACAAACCATTCTTCGTACCTCATAGCCCCTTGTTTATCCTTTGTCCTTCCTCTTACACCAACTCATCTGCACTGATCCATGGTCTCACTTCTTCCCATTCTTCTCAGTCCATTATGTCCTTCCTTTTTTGCCATTACCATAGGTCACCAGTCTCCAGTATCTCAATCCATCTTCTTTCCCCAGTTAGTCTCTGCTCTCTCCTTCTACTTTCCTAATACATTCACTAAAACTCTTTCAAAATCCACAGTCCATCCACTGACTTTTGCTGAACACACCCAGTTTATCCTCTAATTATGCACCCCTTCAGTACACGATCACCTCCATTAGTCCAACTTCTGACAACCCCCAACAGTCTATGATTTAACTCTTCTCAACCCCAGCATCATGAATCAATTTTCTGCCATTCACACTATTTTTTTTTTAATTCCTGCCCTTCCACCCAATGTTCCTAGACAAATCTTTCCCATTCAGCTGCCTCAAATCAATGGTATTTTTTTTCTTTTTTCTTTTTTGTGGGGAGGGTGGGATTCTGGTCTTCATTCATTCTCTGCCACTACCACCTCAATCCTGTATTTTCTCATAGGCCAATCAATTCACATTATGCTCTCACAAAATACATTCTTTTTGGCTGCTATAGCCCACCCACTAAATCCATCCTCTGCTCTACAGGCACCAGCAATCAACTTTTTTTTTTTGACGCCTCAAGCAACCTGCTGTTTCCATAGCTACTGCCATTAATTGATTCTTCCCTTACAAGCTACTAAAGCTGTGGTTCCCAACTTTTTTTCCGCTGTGGCAGACATTGCTACCTTTAATTAATTTGAGGCACATCACCATATAGTTTCCAAATGAACTCATGAATATTTATGAGCCAATGAGCCAATCCACAGCTCTTTGAGTAGCTTTTCAAAAAATGTTGTGGCACACCTGTTCAGACCTGATGACACACCTGTGTGCTGTAGCATACTGGTTGGGAAATACTATACTAAAGTCCCTTTTATTCTTGGACACTACCTCTTCCCCACTGCATAGCCAGTTCACTTCATTCCTCTAGAAATCTTTGCACTCCCAGTCACCTTTTTGCCTCCTCTCAGAAAACTGATCTTCTGCCTTTTCCTGATAGTTTTCCCTTGGTCAATTCAACATCTATCACCCATCCAGTTAATTCACTGTCTGTGTAGCGTAGGCCTGCTGCATGTGGCATTCTGCTCCCTCTAGTGACACTAGAGCAGCTAGAGATTGATGATGTTAAGTCTGAGAAGTTCTGGGTTTGATGCTTAAGATGAGTAGGGTCTGTTGGCATTACACCTGTACCAGACCCTCTTTGTCTCTCAGCTTCATTCAAGGCTCATTTTACAGCCATGCAAACAGATAATCCTTTTACGTTAGTGTTTGTGTTTTGTTTGGTGGGCATTCTGAAAAACTTGACAGCAGGGATTGTTTTGGAAAACTTTGTCTAAGTTTACAGTGGACAAAAAAGTTGAAAAATTTATGTAGGGTGAAATGAAACATTTTTTATTTGAACCCAAAATTAAAAGGTTCATTCTTATTTTTTTTTAAGAGCTTAAATTTCAACCAAAATAACTCAGACGTAGGTTAGAGGTTTATTATAGGAGTGGATGGATGAAGTTCTGTGGCCTACATTATGCTGGAGGTCAGACTGGATGATCATATTGGTCCCTTCTTGTCTCAAAATCTATTAGCCTGTTATCTGGGGCAGTTTTTTCCCCCTCAACTCTAATTCTCAATAGTCCTGCTCCTCTGTCTGTACAGTATTCCTTTGTATTACATAAGGAACTCCCAAGGAAAAAGTGCAATGCCTGTTGTACTCCTGGGGCTTTCATAGCCACACTGAATGGCAGGAGAGAAGCCAGAGCAGTTCATTTTATTCATGAATCCCTTTCCTTTGAGATATATGGAGGGTTTCTGTTTTTCAGAATTTATTAATTTCCTTTACCAGGGTTTATTTTTAGCATGTTGAATTTTATATAGGTGTCTAAAAATCAGTTTTTATATCTTTCTCTTGTGTCCATGGTGCAATGAATAATGTAATGTAGTGTGATAAATAATCTTACAGTAATATTCCCTAGTACACTTCAGTATAGGACTGTTTCAAACTATTTAAGCACTGGGGAACACTGCACACCACAAGGGTCAACTAACATGCAACAACTTATTGGCTATGTCCACACGAGGCTTTTATTTCGAAACAACAACCGTTGTTTCAAAATAAAAGTTGTCATGTCCAAACGACGTTTCTTTATTTTGAAATGACAAGATCCTGTCATTTCAACGTATGGTCCGTCTTTTCGGAAGAATAAAACCTAGGTTGTAATTGAAATAGTGGTTATTTCGAAATCGTTGTTTTGAAATAACACCATTCAGATGTGTTATTTCAAAATAAGTTATTTTGAAATAACACTTTCGCCCTTCTCCTTCCCAGGGTGCCTTCCTTTTTCTATATACTGGATGGGGGCATGGCCCAGGGAGGAGACCATGTTGCCACACCTCCAATGCTGCCCCTCCCCTGAAGTGAAATAGCAAGTCCTGTGCCCGGACATGCTATTTCACTTTGAGGGTTTTCCTTATTTCGATTTAAGTTGTTTTGAAATAAGAATTTTATTTAGAAATAACACATTTCAAAATAACTTATTTTGAAATAAGAGTTTGTGTGAACGTAGCCATTATGCTTTAGAAATCACATTCCCATAGTTATTCTACATACACAAACCCTTTGATACAAGTTGCCATTTCCATTTATTGGATACACATCTATTTTTTTAACTATGGGTGTGTTCACACAGCAGTCTTATTTCAAAACAGCAGAGGTTGTTTCAAAATAAGAAACGCCATGTTCACATGACATACCATTGTTCTGAAACAACGGCATTATTTTGAAACAACTTAAACCCCATTTGGTGACGAAACAACGTTTTGAAACAATTGTTTCGAAACAATCCCATCAGAACACGTTATTTCGAAATGACGGTGACTTGTTTCAAAATAACTGTTGTCTAAACATGCTATTTCGCTTTGAGCTTCTTTCCTTAATTCGAATTAACATTTTCTTAATTCGAAATAGTGCCTTATTTTGATACAAGTTGTTTTGAAACAACTTGTATCGAAATAACCTCCTGTGTGTGAACAGAGCCCATGTGTTTTGTCTGTTCATCAGTGAACACTGATAATCAGAAGTCCTTCCTGTAAGGAGTTGCTCTAGCATGGCAGAGTACCTGCTCTGAGTGCTGCAGGATTGCAGGAACAGGTTGCCAGGAGAACTATACTCTCTGTGGTCTTGGACATGGCAATGGGAAGATGAGCTCTGTGATGGGCAACCACAACATTTCATTCCTTCTATTTGCTTATCAGGTCTGTTGTAGAAGTTAGGGACACTCAAGGGGAGAAGTTCCTTTTAATATTAAGGCTTCATCTCAAATGGAAAAATCTTACTTCTAGAGCTATTATGCTTACCACAGCTCCTTATTCACTACCTTTCATCTTAGCATTTACACAGTTTACTAATATATTTTCCTTCAATATATTGTCCATACACTTCACACGTGCATTTCATTCCAGTTGATTATAGTTATCTTTTTACGAGAGGTTTTTACATGTGGTTTTATATTTCTCAACCCGCTGGGTGCCAAATGCGGAAAACAATGTGTTACAAAGACCCTACCTGAAACAATAAAATCTACTAATTTGGGAAACTTAAAGGATGATCAGATTCATTTCTTTAGTATAAGTAACTCTGTAACATCAGTCTCATGATTCATTTCTGATATAACTTTCAATAGTAGTGAAAAGGCACCCTATCTGTATGGAGAAAAATAACTTTGGCTATGTCTGCACTAGCAAATTAGTTTCGACTAAGAACTAATTTGAACTCTGTCTATACAAGGCTTTGCCTAACTAAGCAAAGGTTAGTTTGAACTAGTAAGTTTTGCTGCATAGTCCAAACTAATTTGCATTTTTAGTATGAACTAGCCCAATGGAGACATGCTAGTTCGAAGTAAATAAGTTCGAGCTAGCGGTTAGTTTAAACTAAGTGCGTTTTTTTAGTTTGAACTAACTTTTAGTTCGAACTAGCCTCAATTTTTAGTTCCAACTAAAAAAGAGTGGCTAGTTTGAACTAATTTCGAACTACTTAGTTTGGGCTAAGAAAGTCCAAACTCAGCTTTTAGGTGTAGACATAGCCTTTGGGACTAAAATGAATGAAGTCATTCAAAAAAAGGGATACTTAAGATGTATTTATAGGTTACAGAAGCAATAATTTCTTGAGGGAGGAGTGTAAGTGTAAGTATTTGTCATATTAAAACCACTTTTTCCTTTTGACTTCCAGAGCATGGAAATATAAAGGGCATATCTTGGAAATCAAAGTTGAGGCAGCAGTAATTATTCATACCATATTATATCCTGAAGGAATTGGCTACTGTTTCACACTAGATCGTAGAGTTTTGTTATTGAATTGTAATACTTGTCTTTAAATTCCTTTGATATTTTAAGCATTTCCATTTTAACTCATTCTTTGATCAAAGGCAAATAGAATTACTACAATATTTCTTTTCTTACCTAAGAAAGCACTTCATTGATACAACTCAAAGGTTATTTATTCCCTCCCCCATTTTCCAGGGTAGGTAACTGCTGGCAGCACAGTGAAAACTTGTCCCTTTGAATAGACTAGTAGAAAATTCTTAATTCTAATTGTTAACACAGCTGCAGTGATACAAATCTAGATGTTCCAAAGTCTTGAGTTAATGGTGTTGAGGCAATATTATATTGACATTGCCTTTAAAGTTCCTCAGCACTGGTCCAGCAATCCTCAGTGACATTTCTCTTGCATTACTGGGTTATGCAAGAAGCACTTAGTGTCCCTTAGAAGCATTGTTTCAAACTAAGTCAGAGCACCACTATTACATTTCCAAAAGAAGTGATGCAGCAATTTTGTTGCACTTTGTTTAACTAATTGCCATGCTCCAAACATTCATTATAGGAAAATGGAAGTTAGAGAAGTGCCTTTCTAGCCATGTTACAAGTGATCCCTCACCCACAAGTGATTCGTTACGAAAGTCTATTTTCCATTATCTTAGCTCTTTTTATATTACTTTGTTTTAGTAAAGATAATTTTTCTACAAACATTAAAACTCTCACACACTTGAATGTATCACTAATTTCTTTGTTTTTTCTACTGGACATTAGAGAGCAATGGACCAGTATGTGAAATATTGAAAACACCTCTCTTTATCAGTACTCTATCATCTTTCTCCAAATAAATAACTATACAAGAATTGTATGGGAAAATTGGGTGTATTAAATGATTTTTGCATATTGTGCATGAGTAGAAAGAGGTTTTTGTCCCTTTTGGAATATTTCATTGTAGTAATAGAAAAAGTTAATTATATATTAATAAACACTATAAAATTTTACAGATTAGGTATAACAGTTAACAAGCTATAGACCATCTTAGTTCTCAGGTCCGTAATATTATTTGGTTATTATTAATATTATTCAAACTCTGCATGTGTTAATATTACATATTTCATGCTGTCTAATTTTTGTAAGGCAATTTGAGTTTTTGGTAAGATAGTCAAAACAGTATCTTTTACAAATGACAAAATTGTCATCTATTTGGTAATATTACAAGCACTGAAAACCTGATTGTTTATATAAACAGTTTTAGCTCTCATGCTGATGTTACATTGCACATAAAGCAGCAGAGACTTTCAAAACTACCAATTATTAGCAAATACTTCAGTTTGACAGCTTGACCCAGCACCTATAAAATGTACATGCTGTGAAGGCTTGGTGCTTGATGTTGTGAATTATAAATGAAGAGCTAACAGAAGGTGACAGACTGTGAGCCAAAGAGAGAGGATTACAAAGCTGAAAAACATTAAATTGTCTGGTTGGTTGGATATTTCTTAAAATCATGTAGGAAGTATTTAATTGGCATGAGAATACGGTCAGTCTTTTCTGAATCTAATTGTCACGACTGGAACAATTCTCATGACTATCTCTGTGCCATTTGTTTCTGTAGACTTCTGATGCTCTGCAATAAAAAATTACATAGCTGATTTTCATGCTAAGATTTACCTCAAATGGTCTGAAGTCTGTTACACAGTGTATTTGTTTTGTATTTTTTCTTTTATCTTCATTCCTTATAACTCATTTATATTGTTCTCTTCAGGGATTTAAAATATAGAAATGAAACAAATCATTCTGAAGCTTTATCAATGAGTTCTGTCTTTAAACAGATACCCCCCCCTTTAAATAAGCATGAAGCCATATGAGGTCAAAGGACTTATTTTTTTCACTCTGTTGGTAATTTTGAAAACCACACTTGCTTCTCCCAAGAGATGTTTGTTGCCTACTGACTTGTAAATGCTGCTGACAGTGGTACGAACAGGGCCAGCCCAAGGGGTTTTGGTGCCCTAGATGAACTATGGCTTTGGCACTCCCCTACACACACATGTTATAAGAGAACATATTAATATATATTTTTTAAAATAGTGGGAAAAATTCAATTCAATCTAAGTTGGTGCCCCTTCAAAGCCTGGAGTCCTAGGTGACCACCTAGTTCACTTTTACGATTAGACTGGTCCTGAGTATGAATGCTTGCCAGCCAGTTTTAATCCCTCAAACAAGAGGATAAATACATATTTTGATTGTATTCTTCTTCTCCTAGCCTTCGTATGTCACTTGGTTTCTCCCTGAAGTGCTAAGAAAGCATGTCCTTGTATATGATTGCCCAAAACTTAGAACAACAGGGCCCTAACTCTTGGTGGTATTGTAATGTTAATAGCCTTTCACTCTGCAAGAGGTGCAACTATTTCATTCATATATCCTGGGTGACTGCTGAGCGGTGGCTCAATTCTGTATGTCCGATTCCCTGCCTCTAAAATGGGGCGATGATGATGATGTACATTCAATATTAAAGGCCTACAATTCTCAGGCGTAACACGTTTTTTCTCTCTACTCATCAAGGTACTAGATTAATTATGCTAATTTAAAAAACAGCATAATTGCCTCAGTGCATACATGCAATGGAATTATAGAGAACTGTAATTCTGTATATAGTTCTATGGAAATATGCAGAAATTGTAGATGAGTAAACTGGAAAAGAACTTTCCCTTAGATCCAGCGCTTGTTCTCCTGGGTGTCCCTCCTGCTCTTGCAGATATTCTGTCTCTCCACAGAACAAAGTTCTGATTATTTTTCAATAGACAGTAGAAGCCAGAGAATGTCCCACTGACACATGAAAGCATTTAAGATATGCTCGTATACAATCAATTAACTGGTTTATAGGCTGAAAAATAAGAGTAATTTATTATTCATAAAATTTTCAATTATGTAAAATTAAAAAGGTCAGTGCATTACACTTTGCATGCATTCCATTGTGACATGTATGCACAGTCCTGCCTTGGGCTGCCCTAAAAGGACTATTGGAAGGCATTCTGTCCACTTAAAGCTTCCTCCAGTGCAGAGAGCAGTACTGTTGTTGACCCTTCATGAGTTGTAGTGATCATTCAGTAGCACAGATCTCCAGGTCAGCACTTAATGGGATGCAGGGCCATCTCTTTGCTGCTTTACTTCCTCTCAGAGTTATTGTGTGGGCCCCAGTCTGTGCATAGTGGGAGATCCTGCATTCCCATGTGGCAGTTATGTAAGTTATGCAATCGTTTTGAAAAGGGGCATGCAGAATATTTGAAAGGAAAACTGAAATCCCACTAGATAGAGCAGGAATTTCTCATATCATGTGGAATTGTCCAAAAAAGTAACTACACAGAGTGCATGAGTCTTCATATCCTAATGTTGGCAATGAATAAGGCTGTAAGAGCTTGGTTAAAATGGACTTAAAAATCTGTTTGCTTTTATTGTGGTGATCTGTGCAGACACTGAAGAGACCAGTGTCAGAGTGTAAATAGTGAAATGAGTTATCATGATGTAACCAGTGATAAATTTAATTTCCTGATTAGCCTACTGAAAGATTACAGTCTACTTTTACCACATACAGGAGCTGCTCCTGTAGCTCAAATGATAGTCTTGTGCTGTAGGGCTGAGGTTTCTCTCTTCAAATCCTGATCATGTCAAATCTGATTTCTTGTTACACAATTAGAAATTGGTTCTTTTTTGCCTTGGACTGAGATCCTCCGACTAATTCCCACATCTTCTGTGGTGCAGCAATATAACTACACCCCACACGAGGCGTGCTGCCTAGGGCTATGTCCACACGTACATTGTTATTTCTAAATAAACTCCTTATTTCAAAATAAGTTAATTTGAATTAAGAGAAAAGCTCAAAGCAAAATAGCATGTCCAAACACAGGACTTGCTATTTTGCTTTAGGAGAGGGGCACCATAGGAGGTGTGGCAACATGGCCCCCTCCCTGGGCCATGTCCCCACCTGATATAGGCTAAAAGGAAGGCACCCTGCGAAGGAGAAGGGCAAAAGTGTTATTTTGAAATAACACGTCCGAACGGCGTTATTTCAGAATAACCATTTTGAAATAACAGCTGTTTCAATTTAAAGGAGGTTTAAGCTGTTTCAAAATGACAGAGCCTGTCATTGTGAAATAAGAATGTCAGGTGGACCTAATCTCTTTTTTATTTTGAAATAACACTGGTTATTTCGAAGTAAGAGACATGTGGACATACCCTAGGAGCTTTGGTTCATGTGCCAAGTCCAGTACAATTTCACCCTCCCATTTTAGTTCCCTTCCTTGGGCCCCCAGGAAGATGTATGGATTGTCTCTGCAGTCAAGGCTAACAAGGTAACTGTTTATATATATCGGCAATCCTGTTTTGTTGTGCTTATGAATTAGATTTTCAAAAAAGCTGGCAGTAACTTGGATTTTTGAAAATTTGCACAGTAGTGAAAATTGCAGATTTAAAGGTGGCGGGGGGGGGGGCGGGGCGGAACCTTACTGTGAGTAGACTTGTATTATAACTATTATTCCAAAAAACAGTCAGTGCAAGTTATCGGCTTGAAAGTTATTGTCACAGATTTCTGCATAGCATGTCTGCTAGGTAAATGTCATGTTGGTTATGGGTGGCAAATAGGGACATCTGCTCCCATCTGAGCCTTTTTGTAAATGAAGCCACCAGTAAAGTGGTGATATGGGCAGGCTCACAATCTCCCGATACTGGGAAAGATCATGTGAAAGTATAGACTGATGCAATAAAGAGGGCAGGAGCATTGATATCTGCATTTATATAAACACAGTGATCCTAATATCTGTGTAAGTGGGTCATAGCATCACTATGGCTTCTGTACTAGTCCATTGTGCAGTGTAGTTTCCTAGAAGTTGGTCAAGGGCTGTTTTGGCACCCCCAGTTCTTGGGGAAGGAGTGACAATATGAGGGAGGAGGGGAATGACATCTATCTGTGAGAAATAAACTTCAGCTTGTGAGTCTTCTTCTAAATGGAGTGGGGGGTTGGGTGAAAAATGGTCCAAAGCTCACTTCTGTATTAAATATATTCATCCAAATCAGGCTCTGGTGCAATTCTACTTAGATTGCCAGAGGTAACTCAAGAATAAATTCTGTCTAGTATGTTTCTCAGAGTTCAGACAATGGTAGACTTCTTTTCATTAAAAAGCAGAACAAAATGAGGCGGGCCATCTTTAAAGCTGACTGTATTTCTGACTCTTCTTTAAAAAAATCCTTTTTATATGGTATTCTCTCTATATATATATTGGAAGTCAACTCAAGACAGCTTGCACAAGTGGCCATCAAGTGTGGCATATACCAAGGTGATGCGCTGTCCCCGCTGCTGTTCTGCTTTGGCTTGAACCCCCTCAGCCAGATAATCACAAGGACTGGATACGGATACAAGTTCAAGAGTGGAACTACCATCAGCCACCTCCTCTACATGGATGACATCAAGCTGTATGCTAAGAATGAACGAGATATTGACTCGCTAATCCACCTGACACAGATCTACAGTGAGGATATTGGGATGTCGTTCGGACTGGAGAAGTGTTGCCGGATGGTAGTAAAGAGAGGAAAGGTAGTCAAGACTGATGGGGTGGAACTACCAGCAGGCCACATAGCAGACATACAGACCAGCTACAAGTACCTTGGCATCCCACAGTCACATGGGAACCACGATGAGGAGGCAAGGAAGACAGCAACATCCAAGTACCACCAAAGGATAAGACAGGTCCTGAAGAGCCAGCTCAATGGGAAGAACAAGATCCATGCCATCAACAGGTACGCCCTGCCAGTCATCAGATACCCTGCCGGTATAGTGAGCTGGCCAAAGGAGGACATGGAGGCTGCCGATGTGAAGACCCAGAAGCTCCTCACAATGTACGGAGGTTTCCACCCCAAGTCCAACACCCAGAGACTGTACGCCAGCCGGAAAGAAGGCGGGCGGGGTTTGGTGAGTATCAAAGCCACTGTCCTGCATAAAACCCAGGGCATCCAGGAGTACATCAGTAAGATGGCACCCAAAGATGAGCTGCTGAGAGAATGCCTGAGGCAGCAGCAGCAGCAGACATGGGAGGAAGATCAAGCAGAAGTGCCATGGCAAGACAAGACCCTACATAGGATGTACCATCGACAGATAGCTGAGGTGGCTGACATTGGGAAATCCTACCAGTGGCTGGAGAAGGCTGGACTAAAAGACAGCACTGAGGCACTGATCATAGCAGCACAAGAACAGGCACTGAGCACCAGATCCATTGAAGCAGGGGTCTACCACACTAGACAGGACCCAAGGTGCAGACTATGCAGAGAGGCCTCCGAGACAGTCCAACACATAGTGGCAGGATGTAAGATGCAGGCAGGAACAGCATACACTGAACGGCACAACCAAGTAGCTGGCGTTGTGTACAGGAACATCTGCACAGTGTATGGGCTAGACCCTCCCAAGACCAGATGGGAGATCCCACAGAAGGTCGTGGAGAATAACAGGGCTAAGATTCTGTGGGACTTCCAGATCCAGACGGACAGGCAGGTACTGGCCAATCAACCAGATGTTGTGGTAATAGACAAGGACCAGAAGACAGCGGTGGTGATAGATGTAGCAGTGCCAAGTGACAGCAACATCAGGAAGAAGGAGCATGAGAAGCTGGAGAAGTACCAGGGCCTGAAAGAGGAACTAGAACAGATGTGGAAAGTAAAGGCCAAAGTGGTCCCGGTGGTGGTAGGAGCACTCGGGGCTGTGACTCCTAAGCTGGGAGAGTGGCTCCAACAGATCCCAGGAACAACATCAGAGCTCTCTGTCCAGAAGAGTGCAGTGCTAGGAACAGCTAAGATACTGCGCAGAACCCTCAAACTCCCAGGCCTCTGGTAGAGGACCCGAGGTTGAGGATGACACATACCACCCATGGGGTGAGAGGGGAATTTTTATATATATAAATTCTTTTTTAGAAAACATGGTTTTTCAGTGCATTAGTTAAAAATGAGCTACAAAGAAGTACCAAGAGCAGAATATAAGAATAAGCTTTTTTATGCAAGGACTCCCTCTTCCTGAAACTCATGAACCCATTCCAATAGTTGATCCATTCTTAACCTTCCAATTCCCAATTGGTAAAATCCATCCCAATTCTTGAGCTCCAATTTTTAGGGTATTTAAAAATGTATAGTACTTAAAATGGGCCCAAATCCTTGATCATTCATGGGTATATGCATGCTGAGTCTTGGTAACATCTCCTGAGTCTTCACGGGGAAGTACCTTACATAATAAACTGCAGAATTTGGTCACAGTTTTAATACTTGGTAAGTGTAAAAATAGCTGATATGTCAAGCAGGAGCTTGTTGGTAAGCATACTGTATGTTGTTATAGTGCCTTCTTTGTTTAATGTTGCACTTTTTAGTAGTTAAGCAAGACATGAAAAAGATAAACAGAATTCTACATCTTCTTGATTAAGGTTTGGAAGCATGTATCTACCGTATATACTCATGGATAAGCTGATCCTCATATAAGCTGACCCCACTTTCTGAGCCCCCAAAGTAGTAAAACCAGATGACCCATGTATAAGCCGAGATCTACCCATGGCCTCAGATGCTAACCCTCCACCACTGGCTTCCTCCGGGGTCCCTGACACTCTCCCTATCCCCCAGACCCTTGCTGCCCTGCTGCCGCTTACACTTCCCCTGACACCTCTGCAGCCACTTGCCCTTCCACTTCCCCAACATCCCTGCTGCCCCACTGCCACTGCCGCTGCCTCTGCTTTGCCCTGACACCTCTGCAGCCGCTGCTGCCATTTTTCCCCGACACTCCTGTTGACCTTACTGCCGCTTTCCTGACACCCCTGCTGCTGTTTCCCCCACTACCCCTGACAGTGCTGCTGCTGCTTTCATGGACACTCCCCAACTCCTGCTGCCACTTTACCCAGCCTCCAGGACACTCCCCAACCCCAAACCCTGACACTGGCTCCTCCAGGCCAAGCCTACCCCCCTCGGGTTTCGTTATCTGGCTGCTCCAGATGCCAAGGTCCATTCCTTATCTAACTCCAGCCCGGGGTCCAGCTCCCCAATGTGGCTGCTCCAGCTCGGAGCATGCTAAGGGCTGGAGACTTATTGTGAAACTTCTGGGGCTGGGGCTGTCTACCATATTGACCCTGCGTATAAGCAGAGTGCCTGTTTTAAGGGCAACATTCAGGAACAAAAATCTCATCTTATATGTGAGAATATATGCTAAATTGTCTGTATGTATGGTAAGTAGCTGTTTGTGAAATAATTAACTATCCCACTGTGTATTAGGAATAAGTCAGAACCATGGGATTTTGAATGCATGTGGATCAATGTGCTAGCTAGCAGTTAAGGAAAGGGTGCAGATGGTTGTCTGTAATGTACAACCAAATCAAACCAGAGAACAGAATTAATTATTCTTTAAGTACCTATATGGCATGTGGAAAGAAAAAAATTATGGGACTGAAAATCTTCTATTGCAGAGGCACATGCTGGAGATCTAATTTAGTTGGTGATAAAATATTATTAATTTGTTAAAATTACAGACTTTTTAACACAAAGTATTGTTATCAGTGCAAGGAAATGGTTTCCGACCTCACACCTGATGATAAAAATTAATTCACCAGTGGAATGAAAGTTGATTGTTGGGTTCTATGGAATAGTGATCTTGATCAGACTGCATTAGATACAGGAAAATAGAGGAAAAGGTCTAATTTTTCAAAGCTATGGAATGTAATCCCTACAATCCTTTAGAAAAGAATGTTTTCATTTTGTCAGTGTAGTGAAATACAAGCCCCCGGTCAAATAATAAAAACTGTACCTGAAAATTGCCAGAAGATTCACAGTATGCAACATTTTAGGAATTAAATGATCTTTCAGAGCTTAAATAGTTGAAATAGACTGGAGAAACTAATATTTTTAGACTTTCTGGCTGTTTTTTGTTACAAGTTTACAGACTCAGTTACAAATGATGACATATTAAATAGAGATAATAACCTATGTGAAATGCTTTTGAAATATACCAGTGAAGAGTGCAACATTAGAGCTAAATCTTAATAGTATTAAATTATTATTGATTGATTGATTTTTTTTTTTGTAGCATTTTACCTAAATTACATTAACTTAAAAATGTGGAAATTCTTTTCTTCTTTTTTAAACTTCATAATACTTGAATCCAGAAAAGCATCTAAACTTTCCCAGATTTGCAACTAGTGAGTGGTGTTTGGAGCTGGGGGTCTCCTCATTCAGACATATCTAATTATAACCACTGGCCATCAGAAAGTTGTAATGCACTTTTAATCACTTTGTAGAAAAGACTGAATTTTCCTGTAGTCATATCTTCTGAGATTTGTGAAAGCTAGGTTCTGTTCATATTTACTGCCACACAACCCAACTGATTTTAGTGGGATTTAAAATGTTACAGTAGTAGAACTAACCACATCAATGTGGGCCTGATATTTAAATTATATTACTCTATTTCTGTGTCTAGAACAATTAAATAGCCACAATATCTATTTCTTTTTATTTCCAGTTGTGCTGCTTGATACTACAGCTGCACTTGGGGAGCTAGGATGGAAAACATATCCTTTAAATGGGGTAAGTCAAATTCTTTGTGTTTTTTTTTTCCCTTCAGTACTCTAGCATTTCAACAATAGAAAGGGCTATTACTGCTACGCAGATTTTCCTGCAGCATGTAAAGATGGAAAAGATGTTGGGATACTGAATTTCTTGAAGAATTTGAATTGTAGTTAACACTAAGAGCTCCGAGAATGGCAAATATGTATGTTCAAAATGTATTAGAGTACCATCTGCTGCTATTTGTATGAGTAAAGATCTGTCAGGATTCCTCATAAGACTATATTCTGAGATCTGTATTTGTTATGAATATCTATTCTGTCCTAAAACTTAAATTTTGTAAGTTTTTTAATTCTAGAACAAGCTTTCTATATATTTCATTAAAAGAATCAATCCATCCATTTATTACAGTAGTTTGAAACAATTTGTATGAGTAAAGTGGCCTTTTTGACTCTACCCTCTAACATTAATCCAAAGGCTAATTCTGAAGGCTTATTAAAATATTTGTAAACAAAGTGAAAACAAAGCTTACCAAGGTTTTAGAAAATTGATATTTATGTAAAGTAGCTTTTCCCCATGACTCTTCTTTTTAAGATCAAAAGTTGTTACTTGGACAATTTTTTTAAACTGTTGCTCACTATTGTTAATATAGATTAATATGACAGTAGGCACAACGTGTTTTGTAAGGCCTAAGGCCTCAGAGTTTTGCAGATCTCTGGCATGCTTGGGGATTCTGTGGCCAGCCTGGGAGAGGGAGGGAGCATTTTTTTTTTCTTTGAAGTGTTACTGTTTGAAAAATATTGGATCCTGAACTTCAAATGCTGTGGTGTTCTTTCTACCTCCCCAGTGATCTTAACAGTACAGAAGTAATTTTTTGGTTCACTTTTAATTAATTGCTTCAATATATTATAAGTCTTTTTTAATATGTTGAGTTCTTATCCTAAGGACATCCTAAATTTTCTTATATCTTGCTTTGTGAGTCATTTGCTTTCATATAAGATGGCATTTTTTTTTTAAATTTCTGGGTAGTATATGATACAGGTGCTGTGTTGATATCTGAAGAAAACTGAGATATAGATGGTATTTTGTCTGCAAGAAAAAAATCTTATTTCATTCTCTGTGGGATTGTCTGTCTTGCAACACCTTCTAGAAGGAAATAAGTTTTCCAGTCTCAGCACCTTAATAGTGCCACTGGTGTCTGACTTACGGGGCTTTAATCAATGTGTCATTTCTTAATCTTAGCCTGTTTTCAAATTTATAGATTATATTTTGCAGGATTTTCCAGTCCTTTGTATTCTTAATAAACATTTTTAGTCTGTTAATAGCCATTTCAGTATTTTATACTTTGTCCGCAATCTTAGTTACCCTGAAACCTAAATTCCTAAGGTTTTCTTTGGAAATTATGGACAAAATAAGCACAGGCACTGATCCTGATAAGAAAGCTATGGTATTGGCTAAATGTCTTTTAACTTAGTCATATAATGAGTCCCATTAAAGTCAACAGGACTACTTGTGTGCATTAACCCAAGCAAATTCTGATACTATTTCCTTTAAGTAACAATGGGTTTTTCATAGTCGTTCTTAAAAGCTTCAGTTATTCCACCAACAATAGGACAAAAATGCAAGCAGGAAGAAACAACAAAGATGTCTCATACAATACCATCAGAAAATGTTTGTTTTGGCTGTTCATGTAAGTGCCCTTTCCACACTCAATTTTGTAGCTCATTATTAAATCAGAGGTACACTGAAGTTTTGACAGAGAATTTGCTTTTCATTTGTCAGTCTTAAGAACTGGCAACATTCAGAGAGCTTCCATATGAATTAATTGTAAATATTTGGGGTTTGGTTTATTTTTAATATATGATTCAATCTTTCTTGAGAATCTGGCAAAAGAATATCACTGAGAAAATTATGAGGATGAAACATTAGTTAGGTAAAACCTTAATCACTGTGCGATGTTAGTTCCAGCATTTTTAAGCACCACTACTGGTAGTGGTGATAAATATTCACTGTTTTTGAATAAATATGAGGACTGGGCAGAAATGAAGAGGAAATCCAACCCCCCCTTCATAAATAATCAAGAAGATGACTTAATAGCCTGTGCCTTTGTAGAGTAGCTATGATTTTTATGAATTTAAAATTCAAAGCAAAGTAATTTAAATATAACTGCTGCTTAAAATCAATGGTTGTTAATTCTTTTCTGACTGGTGCAATGCTAAAATAAAAAAGAAACTTAAAGTATGCATGAATTTAAGTAATTTTGAGTTGAGAAATTAATATAGGAAAAGCTATATAAGGACATATCAAATTATTTGAAGGGGGTTATAAAATTAAACTTTATAGCTAAAAGCTAAATAAGTTTCTTTACTCTTTATGTTTTAAATAACTGTTGAATCCTGCACCTATATACATGTAAGAGGATGATGACATCCATCACTGCCAGTCCCCAGTTCTTTCTAACTTACAAGCATTCAAAAAAATTGCAACACCTGCCTAGCACACTCTTCTTCATGTCCGTCAGGTAATCTACAAACTGCATTTGTCTGGAATTCTGACTTCCCATCAATGTATAGATTAGCTATACCCACACTTTTTTTTTTTTTAACCTGAAGGCCAAATTCTGCCTTCAGAATCACGTGTGGCTCCCTTTGTCTTAAACCAGGAATTACTTCCTTGTATTTATTGATTTTAAAATTCAAGTTCAATAAAACTGTTGTTCTCCTAAATCCTTTACAAAATGATTTCAGATGTAGCATATTCTGAGTATTCATATAGAGAGTTAAGATCTAACCTAATATAGGCCTCAGAGTACAGGGTAACTGTCTGTGCAAGCTTGGTATAATTTCATTTTCCAGAAGAATGTATATGCTCCTGTCCTTGGTACTCTCCCTAGTATTAACCTTTCCCTTATGAGACCTAACAGAGGCTCTTTCTTCAAAGTTGAAATTCAGAGCTCATTTGGGTTTTGGGAGCAGGGAGGATGAAGAGGGAGAAGCAGTTGGGACCTTTTCAGTGGCTGCATGGGTAGAATCATTTTTTGGCAGCATGCCTTTCACTCAGCATGGAGAGGCCATCTATCCATTCACACTTCTGCTTGCCTCCATCATTGCAGGGCTCCCCAGGGTGGTCAGACTGTATACCTTGTTGTTTATCTCCACATATCTCAAACCTCTTGCACCTGAGGGAATGAATGATGTGAATCTCTCTAGATTCTCCTGATCGTGCTGACTTCCCCAAGTTTATCTGCTGAGCTCCTAACTTGAAACACAAACATTTTCACATTAGTCCATCTGGTCTAATATTCTGTCTTTGACAGTGGTTGTTGGAAGGTGCAAAAATCCATATACTGAATAATTAAAGAATAAATTGCTCATAGAGGAAATGTCTTCCAAAATTCTTTTGCTGGTTGGCTTATATCCTGAAGCCTGATGGTTATATTCCACTATTTTCAACCCATCTAGTGTGACCGTTGATGTTATACTTACTAGTTTGTATTTTAAATCATGCTAGCTTCTCAGATGCTATGTCTTGTATCTGTAAGTTCTACACTTTATGTTGTGTGCTACTAAAAGCCCTTGATTTTGAAAGGTTAAGTAAGGGAAAAGATACATCTACTTTGCCATACTTTTTTTTTTTTTTAAGGATTCTTTCATGATCTTCCTTCAACTGGTAAAAATACCTTTCTCATGTCTTGGTTAAAGACCAGTAGATAAGCAGAAAACAATGTGCAGACAGAGGGCCACCGACAGATTCTCCAAAATCTCTGGGTTTCAAAGGCAAAATGCTATGCCACTTTGATGGAAGACAAAACTCATGACCTTCACATACACAGATTGCAAATAAAAAACTGGAAGAATAAACCTAGAAGAAATATAGGAGATTGTCTGACCACAGGAATTGATACTATTTTTTAGGATCTTTTCTATATACATGTGGCAGGTTTTTTTTTGATTGCATCTGTTTTTGCATTATGTATGTTCAGTTCAGTCATATGTGTCTTTCCAGTTGTCTAAATTTAACATCATTTTATCTGCTTGCTCTTTAAGAGACTAGTCAAAGTTAATTGATGGTGGGAGTGAGGTTAGCCTAACTAAGCCTGCTTTTTGCTCTGTTGAAGTGGATGTTATGTATTTTCTCAATATATGATTTATATACTAAGAACTTTAATCATGTAAAGTGAAATTGTCACACTGATAACAAAATACTCAAAATCCAGTAATGCAATTTTTTTTTTGTAAATTACCTAGAGTGTTCTTGAAATGAGATCCATCCCTTGTTAGCACATTAATACTTCTCTTAGGGTTCTAGAATATGGGTAACTCATTAAGAGGCAACTTAATAATATACCAAGGGTGTCCAAACTTATGGAACTCAAGAGCCACACTAGTTGATTATTAAACCTTTGAGAGCTGCATTGACGCATATAGCCATATTTTGCCTACTCCAAAATTACTAAATTTAAAATTCATTGCACACTTTAATTTTATTGTTAAAAGAGGGCAAATATTGATCCTACTAATGTCAGATTCTAATAATTACTTAGGCCTAATTTTCGTGGCAACCTTATCTATACAGTAGAAACTTAGCTTCTCCCCTCTGTCCCAACCATGCTACTATGCTTCTCCCTGCCCTCTCTGACCATGCCACTATGCTTCTCCCCACCTTCTCCAACCTGCTCCCTAACCCCAAGGCCCTGACACTGGCTCCCCCAAGGCACCCTTACCTAGGCACAGGCTGGGACTCCCTCCAAGGATGCTCTGAGTATGCTCAGGGCAGGAGATTTAAAACTCCAAGGCTGGGGTTGCTTTCCTCTGGCCTTCTTCCGTGAGCCACGCTTTTTCATTCAAGAGCCACATGAGGCTCCTGAGCCGCAGTCTGGCCACACCTGTAATATACTGATGTGACATCTAATAAAATAAAAGGGAAAATTGTAATTTTTGTTTTTCTACACTGTCACATTCTGCGTTGCAGTCCAGATCAGTGAGGGCTCCTGATGTAACTTGTCCTGTAGTCTTGGGCTCCTCACAGTGCTTTGCTGCTATAGTTCCCAACTCGTTCTAGTCACAAACAGCCAGCTAGTCTTCCGGCCACAAGCTGAGTGTCCATGTATAGTGGCAGCATGCCAGCAATTCTTTAGCTTTCACCAACCTTGGTTACCACCTGGAGGGTGAACCCAACACATTTACACTCTCTGATTTTCCCCTGAAATGTGTTCTGTGCTGCCCAGCCCTTTCCTGGACAGTTCAGATATTAGAAATCCATTTTCCCTGTAAGGATTTAATATATAACAGTTTTTGCTAAGTTAACTGGAGTTACCAAACAATTCAGTTTTAACAGTACACTGGATTAGTTTGTTAAAAAAAAACAAAAACAAACAAACAAAAAAAAAGGTTTATTTCTTTACAAAGAGATTGAATACAGGTTTTCATGTCTGAAATGGTTACAAGATGCAAGTCTCAAAAGGTCCCTCCAAGAAGGATCGGGGAATGCAGACAGCACTGAAGAGGTTTATTTACAGTACCAATACTGGGAATACTGAACAAAACAGTATCAGCTTCAAAATGGAAATAGCATGGCAATTGCTTACATACAAAGGCAGTTTGTTTACTGGTTTAAACTAGTTTTCCTAACACTTTGGGAAAAACAACTCCATATATAGAAAGAGGGTCAGGGTAGTGTTGAGGAGTGGTCTTAACAGGATAGGAAATACTAGCTTCCATATAAGGCAAGGGAGGGATGGGGGTTGGATAGGTGTATGTGACCTGAGGCATGCATGAAATGGAGAGTGTATATGTCACAGCAGACAGCCTGCATGCTGCCTACCCAGACACCATCTGTGCTCATGAGGCCTGGCTTGCTTGCTTATCCTAACAAAGAGAAATGAAGATAAAACACTTAGGGTATGTCTTCACTGACAGTGACAAAATCACTGCTGTCAACCCAATGTGCTGGGCGTGATTAGCAGCAAGTATGAACTTGCTGCTGTGCTCTGGAAGACGGCTCTGGAAGTCCTCCCCCCTGGAAGATGTAGCTGAAAGCTGACTGCAAACCATCTGTGGTTGGCTTTCAGCAGTGTTTCCCAGTGGTTTAGAAAGTTGCCGGCAGATACGCAAGGCATTTTACATGCCTTGAGTATCTGGTAGTTGACTGCTGCCGAAAAGCCCCTCAAGTGTAGACTAGGGCCTAGACTTAAACTATACTTAGTTCAAAATACAATTCTTATTGCAAGGTCCCAGCAACGTTACTGACCAAATTTTCAAATCAAAATCTCTCCATACATCTAATGCTGAGTCTGTTTTCTTCTTGGATAAAAGAGAGCATCTGGGGTGTTTTTGCTCCTGCCTTTTTACAGTACAGTTATCCTCTGAAAAGCATTTTCATTAGGGTTACCCCAAGTTGAATTTCCTTCAGTTAATGAGAAAGGAGGCATGGAGTTACATGGTCTCTGGTTAAAATGTGAATCAATTTTTTACTGCCTCCCTTTCATGCCAAAGAATAGCTGCTTGATCGGTGATTGTCAATCAGCTTTGACACCTGGTTAGAGCTGTCACCTTGTCTTTTGAGAAACACTTACTCCCATCCTCAAAGTTCTCTGATACACTGAAATTATGACTGAAATGTGTTTATGTTCATAACTTTACAGATGTTCATACTTCTAATTACAACACTTTTGACCAGTAAGCTATTAATTTTCAGATGATGCTTTGAAAAGCATTTTTTTACAAAGATTATTAAAATATTGAGTAGAATGTGAACATGGGTGCATTTGGTCATATACACCTGTCACAAGTTGTATGGATTTACTAAAACGTTTCTCTACTGAAAAAAAATATTTTCTCTGAACTGATGCTCAAATAGGGGGATTGAATCCCTGAGCTGGGTGTGGGGGAGAAGCAGTGAAACTCAAACTCACTCTTCTTCTCTTGATTTGGATGTTTGACAGAGGTCCTTGTGTAGTGGTTACACGGCTCTGAGTATGTCTACAATGGAGCATTAGGTTGACTTAAACTTCTTGAAGTCGACCCAAGAAAAGCTCTGTCCACATTGGGCTTTTTATTAAGTCAACTTAAGTGCTTCCTTAATTCAACTTAATAACACCACTTCTTAAGGTCAAATTAACAGTTAAGTAGACCTTATTAAGTTGACTTAAGCCAGTGTAGACAGGGCATAGCCATTAAGTGAAACCTACCATCTATGAGTGTGGATGTGGGCAGTCTACAGGAGTTTGGAATGTGAACGTTCTAAGTCAACTTAACACGGTCAGCTTTAAGTCAGCTTGGGGTAAGTCTACAATTACTTCGGCAAAATCACCATCATCAGTGCAGTCTTCTGGGTGCACTTCAGCAGTTGGTGTAAACCCACTGAATCACTCCGGATATCACCGTAGCAACTCCAGCCCCAAAACTGGAGTTGCTGTAAGCCGACTGCAAGGCCTTTCTGGTTGGCTAGCCTGAATATATAGTAGCAGCTTAGTAAGTCATTGGCAGATACACAAGGTATTTTATGTGCCTTCCGTATCTCCAGTTGACTGCCACTGATAAGTTCGGTTAAGTATAGACTAGGTCTTAAAATTTGCCTTGTTAAGTCAATTTAACAGTGCCTCCAGTGTAGACATACCCCTAGATACTTCTGGGACCAATAAAAGGTTAAAACTGTTCAAGCAGAAATGTGATTTTAAGATTCAGTGCCTGGAGAATGCTCACTTTTTGTTTTAAAGGCTACATCTTACCTCATTTTAAGGGATTTTAAGTTTTATTTAGCTTGTAGTTCCCCCTCCCCCCCACAGATGATTGTGGTGGGTGGGGAAGGATGTTTTCACTAAATAGGAGAGTGGCATTCGTGTTTGGGTTACCTGAGGCTGCGTCCGTACTGACGGCGACAGTTTCACAGCTGTCAGTTTGCCCTTCCGGGAGCGGATCGTGGTGAGGATGAACTCACCGTGCCACTCCCAGAAATCAGCCCTGGAAGTCCTGGGACTCAGAGAGCGTAGGGGAAAGCAGACCACAAACAATTTGTGGTCAGCTTTCCCCGATGCATACCGGCAGCTTAAAAAGTCACCGGTGTGGACAAGGAGAGGTGCAAAAGGGAAGCTTGTTTTGCCACAGGTGTTCCTGACAAACCATGGTAGTTGTTTGGTGAGCATCAGTTAGCTCAGTGTCATCCTCAGAAAGCACTGGAAATGGTAGATGAGAAGAACCTGCCTTAGAACTGAGAATCAGATTGAGCCTGTGAGAAACTAGTTCTTGCCTCCACTTTATCCACCATTAGCAGACCGCTGTGCACAGGGCCACACTTACGGTTTTGAGGATGTCTGGTAGAATTAACTAACTTCAGTTATACATGTACATCAGATTCATTTCACTAAAGGAAGATTAGCTGATGATGATACAAGAAAAGTCACTCTCTTGATCCAGATGCAAAGAAGCAAGCTCAGATGCAGAGAGAACTTGATCTGACTGAATGGCCTTATCTAAAAACTGTCCAAAAAAACCCACATTTGGACTTGTATACCTGAATTGGGCCAATGAATTATAATTGTCCCCATGCTTCACTATCAACTAATTTCTTTCACATTTAAACTAAAAAGGACATGAGAGGGCTCTCCCCTCTTGCCCCTCCTTTGTAATCTCTGTTGAAGCACTGTCAATGAATGTGTATCGGCTTTCAGCACTGAAGGTGTGACTATAAACAGGAAAGTGTGCAAAATCAGTTTACATGCTGATAACATTGAAGACTTCATCCTCATCAATCTCAACATTACAGAATGTAGTTGAGATTTTTTGGTGGTCTCTGTTCGTGATTTATTCCAGTTAATACAAAAACCAATGAATATATCCAAAAAATCAAATCCTTTCCATTTCAGCATTTTCCATTTCCAGTAGCAAGGAAATAACTTATTTAAGTGTTAGTTTTGAGAAAATTAAGAGAAATAAAAAAGCTGATTTTGCTCTTCAATTCCTTCTTTTCCTGTGTATATCTTAAGAGGCTACCACACTCTTAAAAGAAAAGTCCAGTCTTCCCATTTACGTGAAGCTTCCTGGAATACTTTCACAACTCCATACTTACGACAGTTTGGATAGCTAAAGAATTAACAAAAAAATATGTAATGTGAGATGAGTCTAGTCTTCATTCAATTATGTGCACAACAAATATTAGATACCACTGTTTCACATTTTCTTCTTTGGCAGTATTCAAGGATTCATGTAAGGCGTGGGGACAAGTGGTGCATTTCAGCTCTCATACCAAGGGAATCTTCTTAAGGACAGGAGATAAAGTTGATATTTGTAATGAACTTTGAGCTTCTTATCCATGGGTCCTCTCTGCTAAAAACAAGTTTGCACAGGTCTTTCCAGCTCATCAGCATAGCTGTGCTTACTTCCTTATTTGACACCTGTGTCTAAGTATCTATTTACACTCTAGCACATCTGCAGTGAAGAACTTAAAGTGAGCACCCTAGATTATTTAATCCAAGTGATTGCAGCTATTGTAAATGCTTCCGTGTCAATTAGTAATCTTCCTATAAAATTATCCACATATGTAATTACTTGTTTGGTTTTTTTAAAATGTGTCATTTTCCTTTGGATAATCTTCTGATCTTTTGATTTTTCCCCAAGTTGTTTATGATTAAAACTCTTCAGCAAGTTTTAGATAGTTTCCTTGGTTACAAATGTGACATCTCGGTAACAATGAACTTGTGGTACTGATTGTTGTTGTTGTTCTCCCACTCATCATATACGTCCCAGATGTAATTATGTTCATCTTTGCTTTGTAATAGTTGATTTACAGTATTTTATAATATTTCAGTGGAAACTGAACTCGGCTCTCTCTGGAAAATATTGTTTTATGGCATATCATTCTTGTGATGTCTTAAATCCTGCCTTTTAGACCACTAATTTAGCATCTTGTTCATTTTCTTTTATATTACAGGGAATGATTAGGCTTTTTTATGTTCACCTACAGATGTGCTCTTGTGTATATATATTTTTAAGCTACATTGTTCTATTTTTAATCATGTTCAGAGTGATTAGTGTTGTAAAATAATATTTTTGGCCAGTGAAGAAGTATTCTAATACCAGATTCCTTTGGTTTTATATAAATAAAGAAAATTTCTAGTTCTGAATCAGGCCATTCATGTTAACTGTTTGCACTTGGTTGAAGCAATATAAAAACAGTAGTCTGCAGTAGATTCCCTAATGCAGATAATGAATAAATCCACTCATCAGAATAAAATTATCCTACTGAATTAAGTCATTGGATGTACAAAGAGTGCAAGGTAAGCAAAACCAGGAGCTAACAAAAAAGAAGGAAGACAGTACAAACTTTACTAGGAAATAATATTATGAAATTATAAGTATTGGATACAATGTTATGCCTAGGGCATACATAACACTAGAGAAGCAAAGATGCAGACAGCCTGAGTGAGGCAATCTTAGAAAAAGTAGAAACATGAAAAAATTGTGAAGGAGGAGTCAAAAAGAATAGTTCAAGTGTATAGGAAAAAAAATCAGAAAAGCCAAAATACAAAATTAATTACATCTAGCAAGGGATGTAAAAACACAACAGGAGGAGGCTTCATAAATACATTAAGAGCTGTATGAAAACAAAGGAGAGCATAGGTCTACTAAAAAAGAAAGAAAGGAAGACAGACTAGTCAGAGATAACCTCAAGAATACTACAGCATTTAAGGCCTACTTTCAGTCATTGCATAAAGTTAATAGTGACTGGTAGTTAATGCAACTAACAACAACAAGAGGGAAGAAACACAGGCCAGAAAAGGGAAAACAGGCTAAAGCATATTTAGGTAGGTTAGATATACGCAGGGCCTGATGAAATTCACCCTGAAGCACTTAAGTGACTAGCAGAAGCAATATGTTTCCATAAAGTCATTGAGGACAAGGGAGTTCCCAGGAACTAGAGAAGGGCAAACATATTACATAGCTTGAAATAGCTGAACAAAGAGGAGCCAGAAGACTAGACTTATTGGCCTGTTACTTTGATATCTGGTAAAAGTAGTGGAATACATTATTAAATTATCAACTTGTAAGCACCTAAAGGAAAATAGTCAATAAGGATTGAGAAGAACAAGCCATGACAAATCAGTCTATGTTGCTCCTTTGACAAGGTTACGAGCTTAATGGATAGATGGAGAAGAAGTAGAAATGATGCATCAACTAGTGTTTGTAGTTCTCTTTTGATACAGTCCAACATCAACTAGGGAAATGCCATCTAGAGTAAATTACTGTAAAATTACAGTACACACCTGAGTGAATAACCATTATCATGTAGTAATTTAAGTATTTTATTATCAGAAATGTAGGGCGTATCTAGTAGAGTCTCTGAAGGGCCTGTCCTAGGGCTAGTATTAGCTAATACTTTCATTAATGACTTGGAATAGAGAGTATACTTAAAATTTGGAGAAGATACCATGCTTGGGAGCAGGGCAGGCAGTGTGTATTAGCATTTTGGATGACAGGGTTAGAATTCAAAATGACCTTTATAAATTGGAGAATTTGGTCTGAACTCAAGAAGATTAAATTCAGTAAAGACCACTGGTGAAGTACTTTACTTAGGATGGAAAAATTGAATGCATTAATACAAAATCAGGTTAGATAGCAGTACTGTAGCAAAGAAGCTGCGAGTTATAGTGCAGTCATAAATTTAATGAGTCACATTATGCAGTTCTGAGGATTACTAATGAAAGTGTCTTATGTCAGACATGATAGGAAATTGTATCATTCTGCTCAGAACTGGGGTGGCCCTAGCTCAGGGGTGTCAACCTCATGGCAAGTGGGCCAGATCAGGATCAATTATTTTTGGCTATAAAAAGAAAATGGACTGCAAAATAGAGCAAGAAAGTGTCAAACATGGAAGGGGAAAGGCTTGGGGAACTGATGTGGACACATGGCCCACAAAAGGTATCCTGCCTTCCAATGTGGCTCCCCACATTGAATGAGTTTGACACCTCTGCCCTAGCTGGAGTACTTTGTACAGTTTTTGGTGACACACTTCAGAAATGATTTGGATAATCTTTGTGGGGAGTTCAGAGGAAAGCAAGAAAAAATGATGAAATGTTCAGAAGTGGGTGTGTGTTGGCTTGAGGAAAGCAGATTGATCAGAGAGTTGGTAAGTCTTCAAATATGTTAACTGCTGATACAAAGAGGATGGCAATAGATTTGTTCTGAATGTCCACCTAAGGTAGTACAAGAAAGGTAGGACAACTAACCAAAACAAATTTAGATTGAAGCTAGGAAGATTGAATAAAGATTGGATAAACATCCTAAGGGCAGTTATCTATTGGAGTAGATTACTAAGGGAGGTTATGAATACTGTTACGCATATTAAAAATAATTTCAGAAACAGTGCTTCCTGAGAACCAATGTGGTTTCAGAATAGAAAGGTCAACAAAAACAGTATGATAGGTTATGTCTACACTCACAATTTAATTCAAGTTAAATTAGTGTATGGCTACACTAGCTTTCCTTAGTTCAAATTAAGGAGCTCCTTTAGTTTGAACTGGGGAAGGCTTAGTTTGAACTTATAAAACCTCCGTTAAGTTTGAACTAACCCAGTGGAGCCTCATTACATCAAACTAACTGTTAGTTTGAATTAATGCATTTTGCCCTTCTCTCTCCTAGGGTGTTTTCCTCTTCTTATATATGGGGTAGGGGTATGGCCCCCACTTAGGGGCCATGCTGCCACACCTCCCATGGTAACCCTCTCCTAATTCGAACTAGCAAGACCTGTCTGTGGACAAGCTAGCTTGAATTGGTTTTCCTAGTGGGGCCATGTTAGCTTCATTAACCTAATTTAAAGTAATCATTAGTTTGAGTTAATTAGTTTGAATTAAGTGAATTCAGACTAAGTGTAGCCATAGCCATATTGTCACTTAGACAATGATAAGAAAAATGTATGGAGCAGCACAAAGACTTCTATGTGTTTTTTGCTGATTTCTCAGCAGTTTTTGACATAGTTGAAAGGAACACTCTCTGGAACATTCTAAGGGTCTAAGGATGTTCTGAGCACTTTGTTAATATCACCAGGCAGTTTCATGGCAATATAACTGGCAGAGTATCAGTGGCAGGAATTTATAACTGATGCATTCCCCATAAGTTCTGGGGTGAGGCAGGAGTGTGTGCTTGCTCCAACCAGCTTCACTTTATTCTTCGAAGCAGTGCTCTCAAATATTAAAGCGAATCTCAACACTGGGATCTACCTATGTTTCAGAACTGATGGCAAGCTATTCAATATGGCCAGGCAACATGCTAACATCGGAGTGGAAGAAGAGTGTATTAGGGAACTTCTCTTTGCTGATGATTCAGCCTTGATTTTTCATACCCAGAAAGATATGCAGGAAATACCATGTTTTGCTGATGTGGCATGCAAGTTTGGGTTGAAGATCAACTTAAGTAAAACGAAATTACTGTTCCAAATTACAATGTTAAGACCAGATATTGTCATCAATGGTGATGCTTTCAAGAGTGTAACTCATTCGCTTACCTGGGTAGCAAAGTGACAAATGACAATTATGCAGATGCTGAGATAGCTTCATATCTTCAAGCTGCATCCAGGGTTTTTGGCAGCAAAAAAGACAATTTTGGTTTTAGAAAGGAATCGAATTATCTACTATTGTCAAGGTCAACAAAACAATGGTGATACCATCTGTGCTTTTCTCTGTGAAGACACTAGCACTGTATAGAAGATATGAAAAAACTAATGAGTCTCCAGCTGAGTCACATGTTCATGATTTTCTGCAAGTGGCAAGACTGAATTCTGAACCTTGAAGTATTAACAAGAGTTGAAAAACCCAGTGTAGAAATAATAGTTACTTCATCATAGTGAAAGTGGGCATCTCAGGACAGTGGGTGTCAGTGTGGACACATGGGAGACATTAGCAGAAAATAATATGCAGTGGAAAAATACTATATCTGAAGTTATTGGAAGGGTAGAAGAAGAACATTTAGCAAATTATCATCAGCTAAGATACAACATGGCTGGAAACCAACAGAGAGACATCTCCTGTGCTCAGTGTGTCTGTAGTTTCCATTCACAACTTGGATTTGCATCTCATCAGCATGCAGGAAAGTGGTAGCTGCTCTGCAGTCATCATCATTCACAATGGATAGCTGAGGAAGAGGCTGTGAAATTGAGTTGTGAGGGTGTGAAATCCCTGTCTATATTGAAGGTTTTTAATGGGTTAGACCAGGGGTACTCAAATGGCGGCCCGCGGTCCACAATCAGGACCGCAGAGAGGTTTCCGGTGGACTGCGACAGTGGCCTATTTGGCCGTTTGAGTGCCCCGGCTCTAAGGGCAGCTGAGCAACTTCTGTTGCTCGCTGCGCTCCTCCTCCCCCCCACGGAGCCTGCTGCTCCCCCGCCCCCCGACTCCCAGCACCGCCGCCGCCCCCCGACTCCCAGCGCCGCCGCTGCCGCCGCCCCCCCACTCCCAGCATCGCCGCCGCCCCCGCCTCCCGACTCCCAGCATCGCCGCCCCCGCCCCCCGACTCCCAGCACCGCCACCGCCGCCCCCCC
>ML682018.1:14020898-14156110 GCA_007922195.1 Podocnemis expansa | reverse complement strand
CCAGAAGAGACAATCCAATCTCCGCCACCCTTGCAGTTGAAGTTCCTGCCTGTCTTCCAAAAAGCGGCTAACACAATGTCTAGAACAAGAGACCAAAATCTGCACCTACTCCAGTCCCAAGGTACATGTGGGGATTTATGCTAATGAAACAAATGGGGCCAAGGTATTAAAGGTGTTAATGGTCATTGTACAACACTAAACTAAAACTGTCTATGCACACATGATCTTGCATATAAATACATTTATTTAGGATAATATCTAATATGTTTCTAAATTTAAATAAGTAACTTAAGTAAATAAGTTCCTAAGGGGCAGCCATGTTAATCTAGTTCAGTGAAACAAATAGAGTCCTGTGGCACTTAGACTAAAAAAATTATTTATTCCATGAGCTTTCATGGGAGAAAACCCCAATAAATAATTTTGTCAGCCTTTAAGCAGCTCAGAACTGCTTGTTTGTTTTCAAAGAAGGTTATTCCAAATGTTTAACATGGAGATTTCCATAAGGTTCACAATGAACTTTGCAGCAGATCCTCTACTGTAGTAAATTGACATAGTTTCAATGATGTCAGTGGAACTATGCTGATTTACACCAGCTGAGTTTTCTGTTCCTGAGAGGGTGGTGAATGGTGATGCATTCAGTCAACAAAATGCAACATTATTTCTCACTGAGTTCATATATACCTAAGATTAAGGCAAGGTCTACACTCTAATTTAATGTCAGTATAACTGCATCACTCAGGGGCATGAAAAAATCCATACCTGTGACTGATACAGGTATGCCAACCTAACTCCCAGTGTGACCAGGGTTATATCTGTGAAAGGGCTTCTTGGCTATGTTTACATGATGGGGCTCAGGGAAGTCAACTTAATAAGAACAACTTAAAGTCAACTTTATTAAGTCAACTTAGAGAGGCCCCATTTGTTTAAATTGACTTTGTAAAGTTGACTTAAGCCAGGGGACCCATTTTAAGTCAACTTAATAAAGCTGAATTTAAATGGGTCACCTGTCGTAAACCAACTTTATAAAATTGACTTAAATGACTCTCTACCTTAAGTCAACTTTAGGACTGAGAGTTATTAAGTCAACTTAAGCAAGTGCTTAAATTGACTTAATGAACCTCAGATTTGGCCAGAGAGTTGCTTAAGTCGACTTAAGCCTCCAGTGTAGACATATCCCTTGTGACTACATAGCTAAACCCTCTCTTATAGAGGTGAACTAACTACTCCAACAGATGATCTTAGCATCTTCACTGAAGCACTAGAGCAGCATAGGATGCCACATTGTTTTAAGCATAAACCTGCCCTAAATTATTGCTAGTAACAAGTTTCTCAGTTGTTAACTGTTTTACAAGTGTCACAGACATAAAAAAAAAAAATCAGACATAATCCTGGGATTGAAGCAATCATTCACATAGCACTTAACGATCTTCTGTTGTTTTTCATAGCTAAAATCCAGAGAATTGCTAAAATCTGAAATAGTTTCACAGATTCTTAATATCAAGCAGAAAAGCTGCATAACTAACTTCTTATTCAACTATTTTTGCAATGATTTTTCGTTTTAAAATGTGGCAACATAGTGTCTCTCTTTTTTATTTTTTTACGAAAATCCCCATTTACTTTATAAAAGCATATCTTTACACAATGACCCCCTTATTTGATTTTGAGCTAAGAATTCACTTCAGCCCAATGTGAACCAAGAGATTCTAGTTATCTCAATAACATCTCACTTACTGTGTTGAAGAGGAGGTTCCTCTCAAGATGCATGAAAATTTTACTATAGACCACTCTGATGTAGGTAGGAGATTTGAAGGCTGTCTGGACTGAAGATAACTTGGGCGAACTGAGAAGGGAAAATAACCAGAAATGTTATCAAATAAAAGGTGCACCAGAACATTTAAACTAGAATTTAGAAGTGTGATAATTTAGGAAAGGGACTCAGATGTTGAGAACTGCTGCTGTATGTACATTACGTCACAGGTCAAAAACATTTTCTAATTTTTTAACAGTATATGTAAATGAAATGTATTATCAAAGCAACAAGCCGAAATATCAAGCAGTCATTGCCTGAAATCAGCCTATTATGGATGTTTGGTTATTCAAAAACATGAGCCATCTTTGGGAATCCACATACTAACCACACAAACAATTGCTGTAAAGATGGGGAGAAAGAAAATCCTAAATAAGAAAATTGGAGCAAATCTCTGCTCCTGAAAAGACAGGACAGCCACAGGCTGAAGTCTGCCTTCTGTTATAGCAAAGCAGCCACAATGAAGTTAGCTATATCCTTGCAAAATCTTCAAATTTGAGGTTCTAGAGTGTCACAGGGAAGACCTTAGGGTTTAACAGGAATAACTGATCATAGTATTTGTCCTGTAGAATTTTTGGAGATGGTGGTAATGCATAAGAAGGAAAGAACTGAGTCTGTTTTTCAGATGCAATGAGGAATATGTAGGGGTGGAAATAAGAAAAAATATTGAATTAAAAATAGCTACTTTGATCTGAGAATCAGACAGAATGAAAAACAATTGAGATTCACAAACCAATTTTAGAATCACTTTTGAGGGTAGAACACCACTATCCAGGGTGTTTTGGAGTAATCAATGATATTAGGTCAGGATCTCAGAATGTGGCACATCCAAGAGCCATTAAATTATTTTGAGGAACATTATGGTATTATAAGACAATGCTGGGGATTGGGCTAGTGGCTGATAATTCGGCACTTCTTTAATCCAGTGCTTTAAGTACTGCAATTATCAAGGACATTTTTTTGTGCATTAAACTTCTATATAAATAACTCCCACATACCACACTGATAGACAGTTTAGAAATGTATCAGAATTAATCACATTGGGTATATCCACACATACTCTTTAAATTGAAATAATGCAGATCATTTTCATTTAAAAGATTGCAGGTTCATACTACGTTTCCTTAAATCGAGATAAAGAGCTCCCTTCTCTCACAGTAAGGAAAGTCATTTCAATATAATAAAACCTAGTATTATATCAAAATGTCAGTTTAAATCAAAACTGTTATTTTGAAATAATGCTGTGTGGACATGTTATTTTGATTTAACCGCTATTTTCATTTAATGCTTTTGCCCTTTTCATTCCCAGGGTGCTATCTTTTTTCTATATATTGGGCGGGGACATGGCCCTTCTTGGGGGCCATGTTGCCACACCTCCCATGGTGCCCCGCTCCTAAATCAAACTAGCAAGTCATGTCTATGGATATGCTAGTTCAATTTGAATTTCTAGTGGGGTCATGTTAAATCGATTTATGGCAATTTTATTAAATTGATTTAACTTAAATTAATTTAACTGCCTAGGTGTGGACATAGCTATTATGTATATATTGATATGGTTGCACCCAGAGGCCCCAGACAGACTGGGGCCTGGTTGTGCTCTGCACTATACAAACAATGATGGTTCTTAGTCCAAAGAACTTGCAAAGTAAAAGATAAAGTATAACCGGTTGGAAATCAATCAGTAGGTTGAAGGGATATGTGTAGCAACAATGCAGCATAAAATTATAAAAATAATAGAATAAACTAAATGTATGCACAATTAGAAAACCAACAGTGGTAATAAATTAGTTAATAGTTCCTACGCAGTATCTATATATTGTCATTATTTATAGAGTTGTTATGAGGTATGACAGAATACTCTTGAAAAAATATGACATACCAAACTTACAACATATATCTTTCATTCCTTTTGCATTTGGGTGTTATTTTACACTAATACATTTATAGTAAAGGTAAGAGATTCAATATGCAACTAGACCTTCTGATACTAGAGCACATCTGCTAAGGAGAACAATTTTTCTTGCTGTTTTTCTAGCAGATTGACTTCTAACAGGGACATCGTGCTGGGGGACTGTCATCTCCATTTCATCTCCATGGCTGTTCAAATGTTTAAGATAAACCACTCCAAAGGAAGTAAAATCCATGTTGTATCAACACAATTGATTCAACTGTATCAATTTAAGAGGCTACTATGATTCCTAATGAAGTTGTTTTTCTTTCTTGTCTAAAAATGTTCGTGTTTCTATGGCTGAATTGTCTTTGCCTCATTAATATTGTACCTTAGAGGTTGTAGATTAAAAAAAAATATTGTTTGAGTAGAGAAGAAATACATACATAGAACCTCTAAATCCTTAATGAAAATAGAGAAGTGCTACTAGTCAAAATGTCTGAGATTTTCTCTTTAAAATAATTTAAACAAAATCACTTCCATTAAAACTAGTTCATATGTTTAGTGCCTTGAAATCTAATGTTAAAAATAAAATGGTAAAGTATTCTTGAATCTAATTTTGATATGCTAGTGTATCTTTAATTGTGTATCAAGTTTTAGGGATCTGATGCAGGACCTAGAGCTAGGTATTGTGGACAAGAGGCAGCCCTTTTCAGGGTGGCATTCCTGTTAATGTTCTTTGGAACTTTTAGGATCAACAAACTAGTACCTGGATACTGTAGAAACTTTTTGGGAATTGAGGGATATATTTTGGGAGGACATTTAATGATAATAACCTTGAATAACCCAAGACAAGTTAGGCAAGCTGGGGTTAATCCGCTTCTACAGGAGGTTGGTGAATACAGGATCTGCTCTTTAGAATGCGTGTGGACAGATGGAGCAAGAAGACTAGGGAGCAGTGGGACTCTTTTTATTCATGAAAACAGGCATCACCTCATGACATGCCAGTTTGCTAGTTTTAAGGTGAGAACTGATGACATTGGGGGTCCTAGGATGTGAATTTGGTTCTTACTTATGAAGGATTGCAACAGCAGCAGCAGCCTCGCTGGGTGTGGGAAGTCAAAGTAATTGGCCACTGAAATTCTGAAACATAAAGAATGTGTGTGAGATACCAAGTGGGGAATCAGTGTTAGTTTTCCTTTATGTTTGCACTCTGGAGGCTTGCAAATGGTAGGTTAGAGCTGTGGGAACAAAGTTGTTCACTGGGTACATAGGTAGGCTTCCAGGTTGTCTAGCGGATCTCAGATTGACCTTCATGGTGAAACAGTCCAGAGGTGGCATGGGAAGAGGGGCATGTTATGGGACCAGCTGATACTCCTTTTGTACACCACAGAATCCAGCAAGTTATTTGATGCAGTATGTAGCTGAGGGGAGGCAGCTTATTTAATTTCTAGTGCTTCCTTGTGGCAGATAAGTAGTGCAGATACTCCATAGGAAATAAATGCAAAGGTCGGATAAAGTGGACTAGGAAAGGATTTTGAAAAGCTATTCTCAAAAGGAGAGAAGAGAAGTGGGGGTCTGGACTTGTATGACTGGTACACTAGGTAGTCAGTCTCCCCGCCTTTAAGCCTTATTTGGGGTGAGAGGTTAGTGAGGTACCATTAGTGAGCAGAGTGGAGACCAGGACAGGTAAAGCAGAGGGCTCTCAGCAGCCTCCTATTTGTAAATGGCCATCAAATTACTTGCAGTTTATACCCTGATCTGCCAGATACTCATGGACATTCAGGAATAAAGTTGTGGCCTAATTAAACTACATCCAGGGTCTCCTATCCTTCATCTGGCATAACTGGACAGTAGTATGTTAGGGTCTATATTTGTCTTTCTTGTAAAATATTCTCGAGAGTAAATAAATTCTTTGGAGACTTAAAAAAATAGTGAGTGAGAGAAAGAGAGAGAAATATTAAAAGTCCTATATAATCCATCTAAATAATTTCACTCTGTGCAAGTGTAAAGTAATTTTTCCTTACTTTGGATACACTTGATTTCATGTGTTCAAAAGTTTCCCTAAATGTAATGCATATTACTATTACTGTTCATAACTAGAAGAGAAAAATTAACTATAAATAGTAAAATTATCACATCTAGGGCACACCCACATCTGCCAGCCTAAATTTTCTTGTAGGTAGACACGGTTCACTAGAACAGTGGTTCCAAAACTTTTCAGTAACACAGCACATTTCAATGAGCCAGATAATTCCATGACACACCCACATTTTTCAGCTGAATTGTTGAAATATATCACATTAACTTACATTTAGTATAGCTATAGTCTAACTGGAGAGCTTTGCATCATACTACATACAACAAGCTAAAGAAGGATAAAAACCATTAATATTTCAAATCAAATGGAAAAAAATACATGTCATCTCCATTTTGCCCTTTGGCTACCTCCATTTAGAATGTTTATGTTTTAAAATCGACAGATGACACCTAACTTTTAATTTGATGATTAATTTTCACTAGTTTTACGAGTTATAATTTTGGTTGGATAGAATATTGTTCAAGATGTAACGAAAAATCAATGTAAAACAAACTTTGTTTCACATTGATTTTTTGTTAGCTTTGTTCAAAATTACACAGCACACCAGTGTACCATGGCACGCTGGTTGAAATCTACTGCACTAGAATGTGTTTTCTTATATGTTGGTTGGAGACGTGGGGTTAAAGTTAAAGATCATTTCAAGAAAACAGTGTTTGACATTTCAGGGAAAATATTTTCAGAAACATTGAGCTAGTGCTGCAATTTCTGCAAACGCCAAAATACCTTGAGGGTCATAAAAACAAAACTCCAGGTTAATCTATTTTTAGGTAAAACTAATATTTTTTAAATTAAAAAAAAAAGTTTCACATACATAAGCATAGGGAGGTGGGGGGACACAAACCTGAAAGGATGGAAGCCTGCTTGGTTACATAGTTTCCTTTTTCCATGACTGTATCTTACAAAGAGTGAATAAGGAAAATCAATGTCATGGAAATTCAAGACCATGCTGGGCATTTCTAAATGTGAACCACTGTATTTTTAGAATCTAAGAAGTACAGTTGACTGCAATTTACTCAACTCATGGGAGCTATCAGGTGGAATAGTTGCATGCGCCAGGGTAGGAAATGGTCTCCAAACACTTTAAGTACTTAAGTACCTGGGTATTCTGAAAAACAATCTCTTTGAATTGTTCAAAGACCACAAATCCATTATTTGATACAGAAAAATAAACTATCAGCAGCAAGCGATATGCAATCACATGGGCTATCTAGTTGCTATTTTTTGCTTACTTTCTTCTTCCAGTAATTGTCAGAGACTGTAGCTAAAGTCAAAAGGGAGACAGTTATTCTTTTAACTAGTTCTAGGATGGTGGGAATAATGGCTTTCCTGACAGGTGATCATTTATCTTCAATCAACGTAAGGCACAATCACTCTCTTAAAGTTTTGGAGCATCCTGATCATACCCTGATCTCCTTCATTCAGATTTTTTTTTTAAATGTATCTGGTGCTTTCTCAGTTCTTTTTGTTCTGCCTTGGTAACAACCTATTAGCCCTCATTGAGGAAAAAGATTTGCATACATATGTGCCTCAAAGGTTTATCTATATGTGCAAGGCAGTGATCCATGCACACACAGTGTCTGATTCCCACTGGACAAAGGAAATCCAAAATGACGTATGTATCCACACATCTTGGAACATTAAGGAGACAGAGGATGACATCAACCTTTGCCAAAGGATACTTTACATCTTGTCATTAGCAACCATTACAGTCAAGGATGTCTTTCTTGGATTCTTCATTTAAAGTTATCTGTGCATCCTCCGAGGACTGATGAGGCCTGTCCTAAAGCAATGTTCTCTGCCACATTGCAGACTTGTATTTCCATGTAGGTGGGTGAATCTGGGACCTATTGCCCACTCTTTCTGTCATTCCCATTTTTCCATTACTTGTAGTTGCATATGGTTCTCAGAAGTGCTGAGCTGTTCTTAAGCAATTCCTCCAGTGTTGTCAGTCCTTGATTATACATTCCCACAGGTTCATCTGCCCAGCAAGGTTGATGATGGATAATCATTGCCTTGAAGTTCATGATATTGGCTTGTGAGAGTACACTGAGATTAGTGTACAGCTCATTTATCTTGAAGAACCTTATGTGTACAGTATTGATGATTCTTCTATAGTACATTAAGATGTCTCATATGTTTTCCATGTTTGTCTCATAAAATAGTAAGGATCACAACAGCTTTGTAAACCGTAAGTTTGGCTTTAATTCTTCTTGTCAATTTCCAAAGGGATAGCCATGTTAGTCTAGTCCAGCAGAAAAAAACATGGAGTTGTGTGGCACTTTAAGACTAAAAGATTTATTTTTCGCATGAGCTTTCATGGGAGAAAATCCGACTTTGTCAGATGCTGTGAAGATGACGAAGTAGGATTTTCTCCCATGAAAGCTCATGCGAAAAATAAATCTTTTAGTCTTAAAGTGCCGCACGACTCCATGTTTTTTAAATTCTTTTGTCACACTCTTCAAACACACTCTTTTTCTCAAATGATTGAAAGCTCAGATAGCACGTTTGAGGTGGTACTGGATTTCTTAATGTCAGCTGTCTGTGAGAGTTGGCTTCCAAGATATGCGAAATGCACAGTGTCCTCTAGAAGGTTATCATGGATCTATGTTGCTGGTGCTGTGTGTTGTGCAACAGGATCGTGCTGATACAGGACCATTGTCTTCTGGTCGTTCAGTGTCACCACAACCTGCTCAAAAGCTACAAAAACACATGATAGTATACTGTCACTTGCCTCTAAGGCTATGAGGGCTTTTTTAGTTTTATTCTTCTGTGGTTGTAGGCTATTAGTTATGCATTTGTGTGCCTGTTTATTTATTACAAACAGTTATAGCATGATATCTGCACTGAGTATCTTAGCTTTATCTACAGTAACACATTGGCAAAACTTTTGTGTCTTAAAAGAGGTGTGAAAAAAACAGCCCCCTTGAGTGACATAAATTTTGTTGTCATAAGTGTTTGTGTGGACAGCACTTTGTCACCGGGTGATGCTCTCCTGCCAACATCATTGCCACTGATAGTTTAGGTGGTTTTATTATCTCAGCGGGAGAGCGCTGTCTCATTGACATAAAACAGCTACAGAAGTACTTATGCCAGCAAAACGTATGTTGCTTGTGGGGTGTTTTTTAACACCCCTAAGTGACACAGGCTTTGCTGGCATAAGTACTAGTGTATACAAGGTCTTATGTTTGTGTTTGTGCTATGGAAGGTGATGGCTAAGTTAAAATGCTGTTGTTCAATGCTTTTGTCTTCATTGTTCATACTTGCTTATTGACCTCTGATAATAGGAGCAGCCAGTTCCTGTTAACAACCTTATCAACATTTGCTGTGGGGAGGGTGCTTTTTATTTTATTTTATTTTTTAAACCATTCTGCAACAGCAGCATTTAACAGCCTTAGTGGCTTTTACGGAACACAAACTCCAAAGCTGAAATTGATCAAGATTTATGGGGGGAAGAAGGAAGGGCCATTTAACCATTGACTAGTGGAGATGCCTGGATTGTTACTTGAATTTTGTTTTGTTTTTATGCATGTGAATGAAGTCATAAAGACACTTACTGCACATTTTCTATGTTGGGAATTTCTGTTTCATTTAGAACTAGAAGGAACGGGTCCTGGGCCCTTCTGCCACTCACCACCATTGAAGTGATCCCTAGCCCAGGCCCTCTGGCTGGGCAAGCAGGTACTGAGGCATTGGCCCAAGCCTTTCAGCAGAGGGGATGAGTAAAGCAGTCTGTTGCCCAGGTCACTAGTCAAGGGCATGCAAACACTGAAGTCTCTGGGCCTTCAAGCAGGGTAGGGCAAACCCTGGGGTCCATAGCATGGGCCCCGAGGCAGAGCAAATAAAACAGTCTTTACACCAGACCTTCAAGCATGGTACAGCAAATATGATAGTCCGGTGGTTCCCGAAGTGTGGTCCATGGACCACTGGTGGTCTGCCAGGGTACTGCAGGTGGTCCATGGGTGGGGACAAAAAGATAATTAAATGCAGGTAAATGTCCTGTGATGAGTGCAATATGTTTGTGAATGAGCATAATAAATTATTAGAAATAGCTGTGTTTTTGATACCCCTTGATATATGTTTGACTCCTGTCAGCCAAAGGCTGTGTGCTAAACAGATTGCTTACATGGTGGTCCAGAAAAGCTTTCGGTGATGATGTAGTGATCCACATAAAAGAAGAGATTGGGAACCACTGCAATAGTGTATGGCTCAGGTGGCTTCATCACTATCAGACAAAAACCTTAGAGTTGCGATGGTGATGGCGGAGGAGGATGCAGGGCCACCCAACTCCATTGCATTCCAGACCAGGGCTCTGTCAGTGGCTGAGGGGCAGTGGGGCTCCAGCCACAACTTGCTGATGCGGTTTCAGTCCACAAAACAACCGCAGTCATCTGCCTTCCCTGGGCTCCTCCTTTCCTTCCTCACTTTCTCTGGACTATGTGGCACTTGGAATCAACTTCAATTTCTCCAGAGTACTCAGCTCAGGACAGGCTGATGGTAGCTCCAGCAGCTCTGCTAGGTGGCAAGCGACTGGCAGCTCCAACAGCTCTGCAGAGTCATAGGTAGCCAGCATCCCCTTTGGTACCTGGGTGGCCAAAGGTAGCTCTTCAGCAGCAGGATGGTCAGGCTAAGGCTCAAAGGAGGATGGAGAAACATCCTTTCTCTGTGGCAGTTTGACTTTGAGCAAGAGGCCTCTCCTTTTATACTTTCTGCTCCACCCGCCTGGTTCCAGTGGGATGGGTAAGTTTGTTTTGGCTCTACCCATGCAGAGGCAGGCCACCCTCCCTGCCCATCTCTGAGGGAGGTCATGTCCCCTCAGTATATGAGCTCAGTTCAGAAACTCCCTCAGTGACAGATACTTCTGTGTCAATGAGCTCATACTGAAAATTACTGCTTGAAGTACTCTGGCTTGCTGGGATATCTCACTACTTCTATTAGCTCTTCTTGACTGTGGAATCTGCTTCCCTTCCTGACACCAGTTTATTGAAACAGTTTTTCATTTGGATTAAAAGAGTGTTATTGAATTTATAGCCAAAATTGAATTCGGATTCTGTACTCTATTCTTTAGCCATGTAATTGTTTTTAAACCTCAAAAACTGTAGTTCGCCGAATTCTTTCCAGAGTTCAGTGAGCATTTCAAGCTATCTGTAGATATCTCTAGAGACCAATTGCTAATCAAGAAATGGAGGCAATGAATAAAGAGCTAAGGACTTCAACTTTAAGAAAGGGAATGAGAAAAATTTGTTAAAAAAAATCTCAAGGTATTTGAGTGTAGGCTTGAATACTATAACAGTGATCCAAGCAGATGCATGAGTCTGCTCCATGCATTGCATTGCAGCAATAGAGAGCAACATACACATTTGGAATAACATCACAAATGAAGTAGTCCACACAATTCTGATGCTCTACTACAAAAAAAAAAGTGTATAACTTATGATGTTTGACTGCAAATATGGAAACAAAAGTTCTTTTTAAAATGAAATGCTGTTCTGTGGAAAGAAAAGTAATCAGAAATGTAGTGGGAAAACACAGTAATTTATGAATATTAAGGTACAACTATATATATAGATTTATGATAATCTTATTCTGAAGGGATTCTTTTGAATAAATATAACAAATAGTTTAAAACACATTGCATGATCACAGAACGTAAATTGGGAGATCACACGTATGCCAATAGCATTGGAGGTTTGAAAGAACATCTTGAAGAAAGCAGAAGTCTGGCTGTCTTTTTCTTTTTTCCTTCTCTCTCTCTCCCTCTCTCTCTCTCTCAAAAAAAAAAAAGCTGATTATATGTGTGTGCATTTATATCTATAACCTTAAAGTTAAAGGAAAGTAGTGGCTTTTTCTGTAAACAGGAGGTAGAGACAACCTGAATTTCAAGAGAGAGCTATTCACTGTATTTTAGGACAAGAGTAGAAGTCTTTTGATTTCATTTAATGCAAAACTTTAGGCTTGTATTTTTGTGTTGTGATGATTGACTAGATTATTTCTGCAAACCAAAACAGAGTACTTCTGTTGTTTTTAAATATGTTGAATGGTTGAGATTCATTTAAAAATGATTTTCACATTAATGCAATACTTAAATAAAACTAGTGAGTTACAGCTGCTGGATGAAATATGTTAGTATCCACTGTATCATTGACTCTGATCTACATAGGCACTGTAACAACAAAAGCAGTCAGCACACATTTCTCCTTCACTTGGCTATGAAAATGACTGACCATGGATGGATGCTGATAAAGTAACACAGTAAATGTCAATATTCAAAAGTGATTAAAATAGTGAACTCATAGAGATACACTGTGAAGAAGTTCAAAACTCAAGCATCATTTCAGCCTTGACTTTCAAAAGCTTGTTGTAAGTACACTCACCCACAATGACACAAATCATATTTCATAGCCAAAGCCTTGTCACAGCAACATGACCCGTTCAAGTGCATATTTATGACTGCATTGTTCCCTTCACAGGATCAGGCCCTTAGCAATTAACTAGTGAAATCTTTTTAATTCAAATGTTATTTCTAAATTCTACTTTTTAAACATAAAAGGCAACACAATTGGGTGTGCATGTATGTATATGGGTCTGCATGTATATTTGAAAATTCTATAATTTCAGAAAAAATATATTAAAAAAAATTAGACATAAAGATAAACACCGATGCGTAAATGTCCACAAGAAAGATGTACCCCACATTCTTAACTCTATTGATTGTGTATGCAAATTGATGCAGTACTTATATGGCAACATGCAATTTCTCAAAAACAAATAAAAAGGTAAGATCAAATACATAATATATTGCACATCTATATCAAAAGAGGCTGCAGATCCAACACTAAAAATTTAGAAAATACCTCAGTTAAGTTAGCCTGTGCAACCTTAATTCCATATCTCCCGTGCATATGCTTTATGATGTACTGAATAATAGCACATAACAATCTGTGGCAGGAAACAGAACCTTAAACATAAGAGCATCCTTTCTGTTCTTGCAACCCACTGCCTTTTTCTGTCCATCCCATGTGCTGAATGAGTCTATGGTTCTGTACAATAACTACTAAGTGATCATGTAATTAACTGTCGTCATCAATTCCTATACACAAAAATGGCAGACTAAGAGTAACATACCATGGTTACAAAAATGGCAGAGTTGCCCTAGGAGATTAATCCCGGTGTAGAAGCAGTAAATGACTGGTGTGCCATTTTCCCCCAACATGTAAACAATAGCTCATAAAAAGAAAATGTCTGAAGAGGATTGCCAGAGCACCTTCCCTTTCAGGCTGTTCTGTCTTATGATGGAGGAACCTACTATCAGCTAGGGTGAACCAAACTTTAGTAGAAGACTCAAAGATGATTTAAAGTGCATTCGGCTGGTGCTGTACTTTCCTGAAAAGAATCAAATCACAAATTAATCTCCCATTTGAAAAAAAATATTTGATGATGACGATGATGAATAGAATCAAAAGCAGGTAGGAAGCTGGGGAGGATAGGGCTAGAAAACAGGCCATGAGGTCTAGTCCGGAAGAGGCCAAGAAGAATGATTTCCATTGAATGGATACCTTGGAAGGCTAATTGGAAGAGTTATCCAAAACAGAGTTGTGAGAGAGGAAATCACTGACCCATTTAAGAGAGAAGGTAAAAAATGTCTACATTTTACTGGCAGAGAGAAAAAAAATGCAATTTGTAATCTTACAAATGAAAGCAGAAACCATGTGAACTGATGGGTAAGGTGTATAGTGAGAAGACCAAAGGACCAAGAACAAAGGAGCCTTTTTTACCTTATCTGTTAAATGGGGCAGAATATTTTTCTGCTTCCAGTGTCAGGATGTGAGACCTTGCTCCGGCATAAGGGTTGTAAAGTGCACAGAGCTATTAACACCAATCACTGGAAGAGCTGGAGCTAAATCTTTTGGCTGTTAACTGTTGGTTGGCTCAACTTCCCCTAGAAAAAGGGAAGATAGACATCAGCTACTGATGAATCATCCTGTCTGCTCCAGATCACTAGTTCTGACTCTGGGCCTGGGAGAGAACTCAGTAAGGTTAGTGTGTGGGGTATTTGGTAGGGCTTGAGCATGCTCTGTGTAGGGAAAATAGAGACTTTTAGCAGCAATCCCCTAACAAGCTCAATTGAGTATCTGCAAATGATTTTCAGTTGACATAGAATTAAGCCAAATCTGTTAGATTTTCATTGGTGAGACCAAAAATACATCTGTGATAGGCCTTTTCCATGTTAATTTTTAAGTTTCTTCTCCAAATTTTGAAGATGCTAGTGTCCTTCAGGAAAATAATGGACATTTCTTAAATGGTCAGAGCTACCTATTCTCTCCAACCTGTTTCTAAAAAACAGAGGAAAACAGAGTCAGAAAGAAAGCAAGAAAACTTTCATCCCAAATGGCGAAAGTTTGTCAAAGTTATAAATACTTGAAATCAGGAACTAATAATGGTAAGTGTTAAGCAACTTTAATATGGGTGACTCCACCCATAGTTCATATGTACTTTTAATTCTGAAAATTCCTACTGTATAACTTTGCCATCAGAATAATGTAGGTTGTTCTTTTAACATAATTTTTAGCATGGAATACCAAACATATATTCCATGTAAATAATTAGATTGATATTCGTTATATGTCTCCACTACCACTGAGATATAGTTTTGTGGATTTCTTCAGTAATATAAAGGTAGTCTTAACAACTGGATCTTTTTAAACAAATGGTCCAGAATTAGTGATATTATATTAATAGTTGTATCAAAACTGGGTACAAAGCCCACTGAAAAGATAAAAATGTAACTAAATTGAGGTTATTGGACAAAAATGTCTAAAATCAAGTATAATATGATTGTATTTTAACATAGCCTTTATTAATTACATCTCTCTACAACTGGTAACCATATGTGTTCTCATTTTGAGAGTTATCCTTAAATGCTTGAATTTTACCTTTAGTTTCACACAGAATTATATTTGTATTGTAGTCTATGATGCCAAAATATTGAATCATGAAATGGAGGATATAGAACATGCAGTTATTCCACGGGGGAGAGGGGATAAGAAATGTAGGATTTGTTTCACTGTGAGCATTTTGTGTACCCAGTTTGGGTTTTGTTATGTTTGGAAGTTAGTCGTTTCCTGTCAGAAGTGTTTAAAAGGTTCCAAGCATTCCTTTTAAACACCACCATAACTAAAGAGATTGTCGTGGCTTCTTGTTTCATGTGGGGTAGCTAAATGGATTGAATTTAGCTCCCTGATTCTTGTCATGGTGATTAAGGAGATTTGCTTAACACCCAATTTCATGTGGTATAGTTACTATAAAGGGATTATCTTTAGATCCCATTTTCATATGGGATAGTTAAATGGATTAGATCCCATTTCAGGACACAATAAGTAAGAGCGTTTGCTTTAGTGGCCCACACAGATTTACTAAGAGCTCCTTCCTCTTTTGGCTCCTGATTCATTTTCTTTTTCTTTTTTTTTTTTTTTTTTTTTTTCTATTCTCAGTAAGCAAAGTAGATTTAGTTGTTTTCAAGCTTTTTGCTGTATGATGAGAATGCCTATACATGGCCCATGTTGAACTTTGTCTGTTAGGAAATGATAGTGAGAAGCAGCCAAATACCAGTGCTTATCTTTTCTAGTTGAAACTAAAATGTTACCATTTTTATGGACTAGCGTACATTTAGAAATTGCCATAACAGATTAGGCCAGTGGGGTTTTTTTTTTTTTTTTTTTTTTTTTTAGTGTAATATCCAGTCTTTGTCAGTCAACAGTGCCAGATGCAAGTCTAAATTACAGCATAAGGAGTAAAAAGTTGCAAGTTTAAATTACAGCTTGAGAAAAGATGTGAAGTGAATCATCCTATCATATTGCCTATTTTGCTTGATTGTTATACATATTTAGACTTTCAGTACAAATTTTTTAATGGAGTTCTTAAGAGCAATGTGTTTTGCTAGCACAAACATGCATTTGTAGGCAAGCAGGTGACTTGATTGCATGTGCAAGGTAGGTCTGTTTGTGCAAGTAGTGGCGATATTTTCAGTACTGTAGGCATGAAAAAAAGTGTGTGCACATCTAATTTAGCTGTGTCACAATAGATGGGCATAAGGTCTTTCAGTAGCAACAAGTGTGAACAACTATTTTGATCATTAATTGACCATTTACAATATGCATGCAGTCACTGCAGTTTTGTAGATTAAGGGGATTAATTGTATGAATAAATTGGATGTATACATACATTTGTGTGTGCCTAGTGTTGACAATAAGTACTACTTACTAAACTTACTAATTGGTTGTGAAACTATTTTGGCTATGCCATTGAGGGAGAGGGAATCCTGTACACATTTTAGGATCTTGTCCATGGATTGTTTCTCCCTCATCTTCAGTCAAAATATCACAGTGCAACAATTTGGGGCTCCCTTTTTCCATACTTTATATATCTCAACAAAGTCTGAAGTTTTCCCTTTCACATACTATCAAGTTCAAGATTTCAAGACTAATTGGAACTTTTGTATATAAATCAACTTCTTTATGCATGGACATTTGTACCTTTATAATTGAAAAGAAATTGTAACAAGGATCTATCAAAATTTTAAAAACTGATAATGTAACAGAGTTTGTATATTTCAAAGAGTTAAAACAATAGGTAATACAATATAGCTTTTTACAGCAATACTAATTGACAGGTATTGCATATCCTACATATTTCATAGGATACATTTTTAATGAAATGTGCCCGTATATTAAGGTACATATGTAGCTAAAAGCAGGGGGGAAATATTATATATAACCTATATAGTTAAGGTAAACTTGGTGTACAAGCTTTGGCAATCCCTAAACCCAACTAATGTGGACATGACATTAGACTGTGCTTAGAATACAACTGGTTTTAGGCAACCTTTTAAATTTCTCTGCTTGGGGGGGGGTGTATGGAGGTCATTCTCTAAAGCTAATGTAATGTACACCAGACTTGCATGGTTCCAAGGTGCCATGACAGCAGCTGAGGAATGAGAGAGAGTAGGGCTGCTCCCTCCATGGTTCTTGAATCTCTTGGATTTTAGCGGTGCAGCTTTAACTATGCAGTAGTGTGTGCATGTGTGCGTGCATTTGTATGTCTTTAAAATTGTGTACACACTGTTCTTATGCCCTGAAAGTAGGAATATTTAGAAAAATATATAGAACTTTAATGAAAACAAATATAGATTTAAGTACAATAATCACTAACTGGTGGTGGCAATAATTATAATATATCAGTATTATGTGTTCAGCTCTGTCAGATGACATTTGGAGAAAGAAAAATCTAGAAAAAAAATTTTGACTGAGAATTTTGAACTAAAATAGTTTAGAAAATAGTTTTTTAATAGCCTTTTCTATTTCCAAGATAGCCTAAGACATTTTAAACAATAACAATTTACATACTGTGAATGCAATGACTGTTTAAGAAAATATGACAGTCGTGGGCTCAACATAGCCAGAGGGGTAGCAGAGTTAGTCTATGTACAGCAAAACCAGAAGTCCTGTGACACCTTAAAGAATAAGGCTATGTCTACACTTTAGAAGGTTAGTTCAAATTAACTTAATTTGAACTTATTAATTCAAACTAATGATTAGTTTGAATTAAGATAATTAGAACTAACATGGCCCCCCTAGGAAAACCAATTTGAACTAGCATGTCCACGAACAGAACTTGTTGGTTCGAATTAGGAGAGGGGCACCATGGGAGGTGTGGCTAGATGGCCCATGAAGGGCCATGCTCTCACCCAATATATAAAAAGAGGAAGGCACCCTGAGAGGAAGAAGGTGAAAAAGGTTTAATTCAAACTAATAGTTAGTTTCAATTAACATGGCTACACTGGGTTAATTCAAACTAATAAATTTGAATTAACTGTTACTTCAAAGTTAAGCAAGGTTTTATAATTTTGAAGTAAGCTTTCATTAATTCAAGCTAAGGAATTCCTTAATTTGAATTAATGAAAGCAAGTGTAGCCATACATTAGTTTAATTCAAATTAATGCTCATTAATTCGAATTAAATTAAGTGTAGACATACCCTAAGGGTATGTCTACACTTAGGCTGTTAGTTCGAATTGACTCAATTTGAACTAATTAAGTCAAACTAATTATGATTAGTTCAAATTGAGTCAATTCAAACTAGCATGACCACATTAGGAAAACCAATTCGAACTAGCATGTCCATAGACAGGACTTGTTAGTTTGAATTGGAAGAGGGGCATCATGGGAGGTGTGGCAACATGGCCCCCTGGCAGGGGCATGTTGCCACCCAGTCCTGTGCCAGGCTTCAGCCTCCACAGCCCAGCACAGGGAAAAGCATTCCCTGCACAGCTCTAGGCGCCCTGCTGCCAGAGCTGGGCAGGGGACACTTCCCCTAGCTGCGGCTCAGAAGACAGGAGCTTGGCAGGGAATGTTGTCCTCTGGGAGGGCTCCCTGGGGTCAGGACACCCCCATGCATACAGCCCAGTGGGGGTGGGGGAGACAAGATTCCCCCAGTCTGGTTGCGTCAAGCTTGCAAATCAACTCCAGCTCTGCAGTTTCAAACTGAAGTCTGTTTTTCAAGGGTTTTTTTTTGTTGACGTATGGCAACTTTCAAGTCTGCTACTGAGTGTCCAGGGAGACTGAAGTGTTCTCCTACTGGTTTATGGAGGTTACCATTTTTGATGTCCAGTTTGTGTCCATTTATCCTTTTGCACAAGGACAGTCCAGTTTGGCCAATGTACATGGCAGAGGGGTATTACTGGCACATGATGGCATATACCATATTAGTGGACGTGCAGGGAATGAACTCCTGATGGTGTGGCTGATGTGGTTGCGACCTTTGATGGTGTCACTAGAGTTCATGTGCAGGCAGAGTTGGTGATGGTGTTTGTTGCAAGGATAGGTTCCTGGATTACTGTTTTTTCTTTTACAGTTCATTCAACATAGTTCACTTATGGTAGCTTTGGCTGTTAGAGCTTTGAGTGAAGAATTATTGAAAACCAAGTGGGATTATTATCTGTTTTTATTGAAAAGCGTCACAACAGAGAGCTAAGCTCCACCTGGGAAGCCTCTGGGGATGAATAGAAGTAAAGTTTAATGTTTATCCAAATAAGAACATATTTAAAATTGCAGTACTTCTTCTAACTGCACTGCAGTTTCAGCACTGGGAGGAAGCCTAAATAACTTCACAGCTATTTTTCACTCATGCCTTTCTGGCTCAGTGGCAATATGTAATTAATACAAATAAAAGATTTAACTATGCATGCTGCTTAAAGAAGACACAGTTATTTGTGTGTGTGTGTTGATCAGAATGTTTTAACAGTTGTATTATGCAGATACTAGGAAAGTTGTTACAGAAGTTTTCATATACAAAGATTAAAAGACGTAGTATAGTGTTTGGCTGAAGGATAGAATCTTTTTAAAAAAGCAGATTATGCATGGAAAGGCATTTCTTGAATTACCTACTTCAGCATAGTCACTTTAAACATGTAAGAGAGATGGAATGATGGCAAAGAAGAAATGCATTGTGTTACATACTATCTAGTTCCAAACAGTATTGCATTCAGACCATTATTTTTAGAATTGTACAACAAACAACATAATAACAAAGATGGCAGTATCCGCTAAATTGTGGTTTGAAAGATCATAACCATTCTTTGACTCTGTCTTCCTAAAGATAATTAAGAATTTTTTCAATGTTGAATGCTTTGATACCTTCGTTCAGTTATTTTACTAAAACCCTAGTTGTCATTCCAGAAATTTTGATTTTTGTTTTCCTATGCTCCCATTGCTTCAAACATCATTTTTTTCTAAAAAGTTGTATATTGATTTATTGTTCTGGGGCAGTTGCTCCTAAAAGTGTCAGTTTTCTTTGGATGTTTTGTTTCTGCTGAGTATGACAATATAAGTCATGCAGTTGCTTCAGGTGGCACAGCTGAACGATGTTGAATTTTGCCCTTAAAAATAAGGTTGAAGTCTACGACATCGTTGTATGTAAGATTCTTGGAAATGAAATTCAGGGACTCATAATTCATAAATATTTTGTGGTTTTGTCAGATAAAATGAATGAAGGCACATGAAATGAAACATGGTAACATTAATATCTTTGTATGTCACCAACATCAGAAGAATAATATTTTCCATTCTAAAGCTTAGTTTGCCTAATGTAATGCCACAACTAGTGCCAACTGACATGATATTTGAAGCAGTAATTTTGTTAATCTTGAGATTTTTTTATAAATACCCTTAAAGTCAAAGCATTTTTACAAAGCTTTAGAAATGAAAACAAATGTGAACTTCCTACTTTTCTTCAATTTCCTTCCTCTTTCCTACTTATTAAGGAACAGTTAGTATTGACTTTTGACTAAATGTTACCCTTGTGTGAATGCACAATGGGAAGGGAGCCTCAGCTACACTTTGTCTCCTGAATGTGTCTTCCAATTAAAAAAAAAGGAGGGAGGGAGGAAGAGGGGATAGCCAGGTAGGCTGTTGAACTTTACCTAAAGCATTGCTAAAAATTAATAATTATATGAAGGTAATCATCCACCACCCTTTGTAGCTAAAAAAACATTTTGTAGTAACTTTAGAAAAAGGGTTCCAGCTATCCTTTCCAGTCTTTTCTTCTTCTTTATTCACTGCGTAGTAATGGCCTGGATGAAGCACATTTGTCACTTTTCCTTCTTTCATAAATGTAGTTGGATATGTTTCAGAAATACAAAAATACATCATTCACAGGATGTAGTGTCTAGAAATAGCAGTCATGCACAAAAATTGTGTTCTTCAATCTACCAAAAGTACATACATTTCTGTAAAGGTGGATTTGAGTCAGTACGATGACTACAAACAAAATCAAAAGAAAATAATGTCTTTCAGTATCCTTAAATATATAATGTTGATCTATAGAAAAGGCATCTTCAACTGCCTTAGAATGCAAACTAAACATCCTAAAGATATGCTGTTGGAATGAGGAATTGCCAGTAATGTGTGACGAGGGAGGTATCATCTGGCATATCACTTAGAAAGTTAACATAAATTAGGAGCAGCAAAAGAATTTTTAGAAATAGAGTGTTGGCCATTAATAAGTGTTGTTCCTATTAAAAGCACACTAATCAAATTAAACACTAAGACATAGTTTTTTCTTAGGTGAGCTGACAAAACAATATGCCTCTTTTGAAAGGAGACATGCTTTACTTGATCCAAAGGGGTAGCCATGTTAGTCTAGTTCAGTAAAACAAACAAACAAGGAATCCTGTGGCACTTAAAGACAAACAAATTTATTTTCTGAATGAGCTCTCATGGGAGAAGCGTCTGACGAAGTGGGATTTTCTCCCACAAAAGCTCATGCAAAAAATAAATTTGTTAGTCTTTAAGTGCCACAGGACTCCTTGTTTGTATGCTTTATTTGTAAGGGCTTCTTGGCCAAATTACACAAATAACTGAATTTTCTACCTTAGACCAACTTCTTATCTCAGATATATGAAAGTTATCAACTTGATTATCAAAAAATTAGTTTATGCTCTTGCATACCAAATGCAGTAGAAATATACTTTGACTTATGTGACAGCATAGTCTGTCTGTCTAGGAGCTTGCCTTTTTAAAAAGCTTCAAGACATTTTAGGAGATCTCAGATTCCTTGAGAAAAAAACATTGCACACAGCTAATATAGATGTTTTACTATACAGAACTCAGAGCTACTGATAAGTAAGCAAGGGACTGATGTATATTCACCTACTGGTTCTTCATTTGTGGCTTTTTCCCTGATATCCTATAGCATCAGGTGAGCAAGTGAATCTTTCATTGGAGAACCTTTTTTAATGAAGTATTTTTAGATAATCCTGGCTGTTTGTTTCAGTTATGCTATTTATCTATCTGTGTAGTTTAAAAAAAATCATGCATAACTTTGGAAAATATGAATTCAACCTGACTGATGATATACTCCATTATTGTTATGGGTAGTATTAAAGGCAAAATATGTTCTGGTTTGTCATGTTTCTGGAATTTACTGGCATTATCTCAAATACTCTTTCTGTAACTTTCTGGTATTTTGTTGACTCGCATCTTCTGGCTGCATTTCTCAGCTCATTGGCTACTTTTTCCTCTTCCCTCAATATCTGTCAGCAGGTCTGCAACATTTTTCATCCCTCCTGGCTGTATCATTTAGCTCCCCCTGGCAATCAATCTATTCCTCATTCATTGTGTCAGTTTCTCCGTTAAATTGTGTTCATGGGTGGAAATAACAAAATTTAGGCATTGGACAATTTGTGAATTGACATAAGAACTCAGAAAATACAAATTTTTAACACATGATGACAAAGCAAAAATGAAATGTTGTTTATGACAGCCTTGAAGGCAGAGGCATTGACATTAAACATAAGAGTCAATGATTTCTTTATTTATCAGGTAAGCTTTTGTAGGTAAAACTGTGTATAGTTTCCATTTCATGCATCTGATGAAGTAGCATTTTTGCCCACAAAAGCTTCTGCAATAAATAGATTTGTTAGTCTATAAAAGTACCACAGTGTTTTGCTGAACTTGACCAACACAGATACCCACCTGGAACTGATAATTTCTGTATAAGAGAAATTTTATTATTTGGTGATTTCTAATGCTTTGCCTCTTCCTTTAGGCTTTTACCACCTCATGAAAAAGTTCTCCTTCCATTAGTAGGCTTTCAGTATCAATATTCCAGTTAACAACACATTGACTGAGGAGTTGTTCTTGGGTGTTCTTGTGATGTTCTTTTCTCTATCATTCTGGCTACTGTAATTCCCACTCTTATCCCAGTAGAGTTAAATTGTCTATAACTAAGAATTTTTTATTGATTCTTTAACACCTTCAAGGATAATTCCTGGCTCTCCTCCTCCCACATCACTGGTTTTGGGGTTTTGGAAAAGCTGATGGTTACAAACTTTCCTGAAGACCTGTTACACCATGACCTTTATATTATGTATGTTCATTTCAAACAACTTATGAAAGTAGTTGCATGCATTTAATGGATATTTAAATTTCTGCTTTCCTATTCCTGTTTCATTCTTTGTCTAATATTTAGAAGGCTAAAGGGTTTTTTTTAAGCTGACCTGATATATCTATTACTGAAGTCCAGCAGTAGGGACCCAAAATAAAGGCCATGTCCCATGCCCATCTCATCCAGTGTAGGTAAACTTGACTTTTCTTAATAACCTTGTGTATTTGAATAGTTGAGTCAATCATTTATGGCCTTGTATCATTTCTAGCTGGGTATCTCCTGTGGTCTGGAAGTGGGTCTTAATTCACTATAATGGTGGCAGTGAAAACTGAGTTTCTTTTTGCCCAGAGTGTGCATTTTTCCAAGCATAACATATTAAACAAAGCTAAGGTGGTAAATTGTATCATAGTAACATATGTGAACACTATAGGTACTCCTTAAAAAGTCTAAAAATTAAATAGATGAAACCTCATTTAAAAAAAATAAAATTGCTCCTTGCACAAATATGTTGGGCACCTCAATTAGTGTATATTTTGGAACATTCATAAAATTGAAAACCCTCTTGTGATTAAGGGTTTTAATCCAGTGTAGTAGATGAAATTTTCATATATGAACTAGAATTGCAACCCCAGTACTAAGGTATTTCCTGTAACTCTAATTATTTCTATTATTTCTGCATTTATAATATGGTAATTGGGGTTCATAAAGAAAACCTAGATGAAGTATGGTAACTTACTGGTTATTAGAAAGGTAATTACCATGGAAGGTAGAGGACAGTTATTCATTATTGGTTATATAATTAATGGAATTTATTAATATCATCAATTCAAACAATACATCATTAGCTACAATGGTCTAACTGTGCTGTATAGTAAGTATCTATTTTGTGTAATGCTATCAGTATAGTTTAATTTTTTTTGCATTTTGGGTGTAATCTTTTTAAGATTGTAAAGAAACATTGATATAGAGTGGGAATATTAAATTGGAAGTACTTTTTGATAAAGACTGCATTTTATTATGATTATAAATATGATATAAAGGTGATAGCTGTTCACTGAAATGTGTCATAATATGATATTAAAATCAAATAGTCAGGAGTTTGGAACTTTTTTGAATAGTCATGGTTCAGAAGAGGGTGTCTGATAGTGAAATCGGTAAACTTTTTTTTTAATCTGGGTGTTTTATTTTTTGGTCCTTGGAAGCCCCGCCTGTGGCACTTAACAAAATTTGTGACCTCCTTGAACTGGTGAAATTTCTTCAGGATTCATCATGGTATCCTAACCGCTATTGGTATAGCAGAGCTTCTGGTGTGTGCAAGACCTTTGGCAAACTTTGTAATGTCCACGACAATATGACATTATTCAAATGGTCAAAATTCCATAGTATAAAACTCCTAAAATAAGCATTTAACCTTATCATAAATATTCCTGTGCAAGAGAGTGAAGACTCACAAAGTTTAATGTCATGTTGACCATTCTTTACCATTTGCAAATCTGCAGCCCATCAGCTTTATATTCATGATCTTGCATCTCTATGACTACAATAGTTAAATTCATGGAAAAGGAAAACTGTTGCTATTTATTTACATGTGCCTTTACTTAAGTTGTGTTTTGTTTTTGTTTTTTGTTTTATGTCATTTTTAAAAAAAGCATAATAAAAACACTGTATCTGTTTCATGCCCTTCGTTTCATCTCCTCCGGGCCTACCCTTTATCCTTTTACTTTCAGACACAATTTTTCCGTACTGTCCTGCCTATACCACCTCATATCCTTTGTCCTTCTGTTTTCCTGCACAGTCTTCCTTATTAAGCAGTTTGGCAGAAACAACATTCTTCTTCCCTCAATTGTCTCTTGTCTCATAGGCAGTTCCTGACAACTTCCATTCATTACTTGTAGCCTCACTCCCTGAGAATGACTGCTGTTTGCACTCTTTCTTTAGCTGCCTCTAGTAGAGGGAACTAGACTGGCTCCTTTTCTCTGTTTCCTTCCGGATTAACAAATATCCAGGGTGCTGATAACAAGGAGCAGCAGCTAGCATAATATTGGTGGTAGATTGTTGTAGTGAAGTTGGAAAATACTGTACTAGACCTTATCAATGAGTGTGGAATGAAAGAAACTTGAAGTTAGTAGACTAAGCCATTTTTGATAGGTGATTGTTATTGTTTTTAAAATCTTTTTTAAGAAAATAAACCCATTTAATTTTTCTACTCCTGAACCTCAGAATACTGGTGACCAGTTCTCAATTTTAATCAATAAAGTTGATCTCTTATAGTGGTACAGCTATAAAAGTCATAGTTCAAGTAATTAGGAAATAAAGAGTATCAGAATCAGACTTGTAAGGGAAAGTGAGTTGCAACTTACATTAAAGGATCCATATATTCAGAGTTCTCTAATGGAATAGAGGATTTATGATTTTTTTCAGTGAGCTTGAACAGAATGTCCAAAAGTGTAATGTCAAAAACCAACCAACCCCCGCCCCCGCCCCCACCAAAAAAACCTACCCTGCCCTACTGCCTACAATTTGTTTATTTGTTTCAGTTTAACAAGTTTCCTTTTAAAACTCTGGCACCCCTTGAATGCTTTGTTAAATATACAAAAATAACCACACCTATAAGTTCTTCCAAAGCTATTCTAATATACAGGAACAACCTAAATATAACTGAATTTGACTGTCCATGAGTCTAGATTCTTCTAGCATCAGTGTTCAGCCCTACCCAGAGCCCAGCTCATCACTATAGAACGCTTGCACATTAAAGGCCCCTATTCAGAGTATTGGTTGAATTTAACAGAACTTAAACAGAATAAAACAATCTTTGTTTTTTTTTTTTAATTTTAAAATATTTGTTCAAATAACTGAAGCTCCTAATGCTTTCCATTATGTGGCCCTGCATTGAACCTTGACAATGGTGTCTATAGTTACTACTGAAAATTTCAAAAGACAATTCATTTTATAGTGCTTATTTGCTAATCAGTCCTCTGAAAAATTTATCACTTGGAGCCCTACATCATCTTGCATCTTCAGGAAGTTTTGTGAGATGCAGTAGTAATCTAATCTCATTATCTATGGCAGGCGTGGCCAAACTGTGGCTCACGAGCCGCATGCGGCTCTTCAATGAGAAGAGTGCAGTTCACTGCTGCAGGCTCTACCTGGCCCCAGACACATTCCTCTGGGTGCCAGACTTGGGGCAGGGGGGGGAGCAGTTTAAATCTCCATCGCACTGAGCATTCTTCAGATGAATGCTCAGGGCGGAGCAGCAGAGGGTCTGGTAAACATAGCATTGGCTGGCTGGTCAGGTAAAAGGTTAAGGGGACTGCACTGGGGGAGCATTCAGTGGGGGCTGGGGTGTTGTTAGAGGGAGGAGAGAGAAGGGATTGGGAGGGAGCAGAGGAAGAAGCCATGGACGTGCTGGGGAGGCAGGGGTGGGGTGTGTTTGCAAGAGGGAGAAGGGCTCAGGGTCGGACAGGAGCAGAGAAGGAAAAGTGTGTGTGCCGGGGGTGTTTGCAGGAGGGAGAAGGGCTCAGGGTCTGCCTGGGGAAGAAAGGCAGATGCTCGGGACATGTCGGGAGGGAAGGGGTGGTGTGTGTGTGTGTGTGTGTGTGCGTGCCTGCGCAGGAGGGAGAAGGGATCAGGGTCCAGCTGGGAAAGAGGTGTGTGTGAGTGAGTGAGTGACTGAGAGAGCAGGAGGGAGAAGGGCTCAGGGTCTGGCTGGAGCAGAGAGGCAGAAGCCAGGGATGTGCAGTGTGGGGGTCCAGGAAGGTAGAAAAGTCTATTAAAACTGCTTTTCCCAGTGAAATACAGAATGGAATCTTGTACACAGTTCAGATTCTTACAAACTCAGGAGTAAATTTTCAGGTAGTATAAACTGGTATACACTGACTTACAAGATCCAAGCATCTACCCCTTAAGGCCATAGCCATACTCATCTACATTATATCAGCAACTTCCATTGGTTGTGTGCTGTTTTGTTTTTAAATCTAATCTGCAACAGTGTAACTAAAGTTAACTAACTTTTCCTTCTAGACCGCAGCCTCTCTTTACCAACTAATAAAAAGTAATCTTCTTGAGCACAGTATTGTTAATTAAATAAGCCACCTCTGATAGGAAGCCCTGTGCTTTTCCTGGGATCATTGACCAAGATCACACAAGGATTTCACTAGATTAGGAAAAGAAGCAAGGAGTCCTGTGGCATTTAACGACTAACAGATTTTTTTATTGCATGAGCTTTTGTGGGAGAAAATCTGACAAAGTGGGATTTTCTCTCTCAAAAGCTCATGTGTTATATAAATCTGTTAGGGTGTGTTCACACAGCAGTCTTATTTCGAAACAACAGAGGTTGTTTTGAAATAAGGAAGGCGATGTTCACACGACGCACCGTTGTTTCGAAACAACGGCGTTGTTTCGAAACAACTTAAACCCCATGTGGGGACAAAACTATGTTGTTTCCATTGTTTCAAAATGATTGTTTCGAAACAATGCTATCTGATCATGTTGTTTCAAAACAACGGTGACTTGTTTCGAAATAACTGTTGTCTGAACATGCTATTTCGCTTTGAGCTTTTTTCCTTAATTTGAATTAACAAACTGTTAATTTGAATTAACTTATTTTGAAATAAGCCGTTATTTTGATACAACTTGTATCGAAATAACCCCCGTGTGTGAACATAGCCTTAGTCTTTAAGTGCCACTGGACTCCTTGTTTCTTTTGCTGAACTAGGCTAACACAGCTACCCCTTTGTAATTCTTAAGCTTTTCAGAAAATCAGTTGTATTATGTAGCTGATATAGGGAAATTAGAAAATCACAGTGGGAGAAGAAGTAGTCTCTAGTCAGCAAAGGTAGGAGACGTGGTCCTCAAGGCAATTTCTCTGGTAAACAGAGGTCCACATGAGCACCTGACCTACTATGCTGCAACCCACTATTCTCATGTGCCCTTGTATTTTCCAGTATACTTCTATTCCTCTAGCTGGGGAAAAACTGAAATAAGCATCGTGGTTTGAGCCTAGTGAAGATGAATTATTCAATTTCAGTAGGTTTCAATACATAAGTTTCAGTAAGTTTTCAGCAGAAAGAAAAAAAAATACTGCTATTTACAGCTCAGATATATCAGTGCTGTTAATAGCATATCCTGCAGTACAGTGTATCAAAGGCATAGAAATTAAATTGTTTCAGTGCAATACATATGCTGTTTCTGTGCATGTGCTGGAAATTTTTGTATGTGAACCCTGAGCCCTCTCATGTATTAGTTTGCTGTAGATCGGTTATCTGTGTCTATTGTTTTCTTGTATTATAATGCCTGACTTAGTAAAATGAGTTTTTATAGGCCTAGTTTTCATGATAACCTTAAGTAATAGAATCTGATATTAGTAGGATCAACATTTGCCCTTTTTTACAATAAATTAAAGTGTACAATGAATTTTGGTAATTTTGAAGTATGTAAAGGTATGGCTATGTCTCAGTGCAGCTCTCTAAGGTTTAATAATCAACTTGTGTGGCTTTTGAGTTCCATAAGTTTGGTCACCCCTGTTATGGTGTTGAATGATTTCAGTAGGATCTGAAAGGTATTTTGTTCTGCACCATGTTTGGTCATTGCATAGTAGATACTTTTACATCAAGGGGAACGGCATTCACTGGTGCACCAAGTGTTGATTGTTTTTTTGTGTCTTGGCATTTTTGACCAGTGCTCTAAACTAGAATGACAAGTCATGCACACCTAGGACTGGTACATAATATCTGCAGTAAGAAATACCTAAGTGTAGTAGCATAGTACTACTGCTTGCCTGTGTTAACAGTTGTAAGGTTAGAGAGTATTTTTATAGGTAAAGGTAGAAATGCATTGCTTAAATAATTGAAATTTTATATCAGATTATAAACTTTAACTATGAAAATGGTGTCTGTAATTAATACCAAACATTTCAAAAGACAGTTCTTTTCTTGTGGTACCTATTTGCTAACCTATTCCCTGAAAAAAAGAATCACTTGGAGCCCTAGGTTGCTTACATCCTTAGTTATTGCTTTCCAAGCTAAAGCTGAAAATTAAATAAGCATAACATGCAAAATGTTCATATCTGCTTTAAATATATCAGAAGAATTACAAGAAAAAAGTAAGATAGTCAATGGAAGTAACCTGAAAGGTCAAATAAATTTTGAAAATTGATAAATTATAAGAGAATTGGTGCAGCTAATTTAATACAGACGTAGTAAAGAGATGTTTCAGTATCTGAAAATAACTTAGTACAATAAACTAAAACTACACGAAATAGTATGAAGCTTTTAGTACAATGTTATTTTCAGTTAAATTCAATAGTTATTACGATATGGATTTGACCAGCTTGTTGGCACAATACTATTTTCATGAATATTTGTGTCAAAGGAACCAATGAAGTAGGATGGTGTGAGCTCTACGTAACATTATTTTCTGTAAAGTACACTAACTTATATAATGCTACTTGACAAGGGAATTGGAATCATAATTTTAAAAAAGAAAACTTTTTCAGGTTAATTCAGTGCATAGTTTGAAAGAAGAAGCAGGACAGCTGGTCCTGACACAACATTGTTGATGAGTTGTTAGTGAAATAAATATAGATGCATCTATTTCAGTAAATGGATATCTTGTATAATATAATACACATCTTAAAACATTCGTTACATACTTAAACTGTTGTCAAGTTCCAAAGAAGTAGTCATGTCAGTCTAGTTCAGCAAATCAAGCAAGGAGTCCTATAGCACTTAAAGGCTAACAAATTTATTTATTGCATGACCTTTTATGGGAGAAAATCCCACTTCGTCAGATGCTGTGAAGATGGGGGCAACTTATCCTCCCTTTCTGTAAGTTCCTCCATCTTCAAAGCGTCTGATGAAGTGGGATTTTCTCCCACAAAAATTGATGTGAGAAATAAATTTTGTTGGTTTTTAAGTGCCACAGGCCTCCTTGCTTCTTATATTTAAACTGATTAATGATTTCATACTATATGTGCACAGTATTATTTTCATTTATTCATAATGTCTTTATTATTCAAGAAATTATATTCTATTTACTCCACACACAAATTCTTCATTGAGGACTACATATGAGCCATTTTTAATCCATTCAGTTCACTATGACTGGTAGACCACTCACGTAATGATTATTCTATTTAGAGAGAGAGAGAGAGGGAGAGAGAGCTCTCACTATGGCAACTAGGAACATAGAGGCCCTAACAGACAGACATAGCACATCAAGGCAGCATTAATTGCAAGATTTGATATATAAATTATCAACATAGTTTTGAAACCATACATTCAGATGAAGGCTACATAAAGGAACAAGGAGGTGGCCACTCAATATTTTGGAAAGAAGAACTAGCAGAGGTAGACAGAATTTATGGCATTGATTTTTACTGTTAAAAAAGAGCCACTTGAAGTCACTGAAAGACTTACCTTTGAGCAAAATGAATGCCTAATGACTCTATAACGTCACACTTGCAATTGACACTTAGCAGCTCTTCTTGGTGTTTGTTCTGCAAGTATGAACACTACAGAAGAAATTAAAAAATAGTCCTGTGTGTTATATAATGACATCTATACCTGCAGAAGACACACACATACTTCTGGGGGTCATTAATGCTGGAGTTGGAAAAGGCTTGGAGAATGAGGCTTGCAGGATGTACTAAAGAACAGTGCAGTTGGGGAAAATGAACAGCAGTAGTCTCTTCCTACTCACAAATGTGCTGATCACAAAAATAACCTTGTTATTACCAACAAAATCTTTAAGTAAGTCCAGAAAAGTAGAGCTTCAGAGTTGCATCCATGATCAAAGACTCCCACCTTGTTGATTATATTGTTATATGGCAAAGAGATATTGGAGATATCAAGATCACCAGAGCAAAGTGTTGCTCTTACTACAGGGTGATGGATGTCATTTTCAGTTTACATGGTATGCTCCTCAACAAAATGCTTAACAGAGTAAATCAAAATTGAACCTAGCAATGCTGAGACATCCATTCCCTCAGGAAAAACTCAGAGAGACCATAGAGGAGAAAATGAATAGTATTACATTATCAGCCAGTAATTCACTTCAAAAGTGGAATATATTCATAGGATCTATCCTTCAAGCCACAGAAGACACTATGGAAAAAAGCAAAGATGACACTAGGAATCCATTGGCAAAAAGAGAAATAATCAATCTCAAATAAAGAGAATGTATATTCAAGTGACCTAGAAGCCAAAGTTCAAAAATGGCTTTGTTTTACAGCAGTGATTTTCAAAATGGGTATGTGTACACTAGGGGTAAATGAACTCTCATCAGAGGATATATGAGAAAAATAAGATATGGGTGGAAAACACATTTTATTTGTAAGATTTGTCAATCAAATCATAGTCATAATTCATCTAGTTCAGATGGTGCTATGCAGTAGACTACATTATTTGAGAAGGAGTACACAGCTTAAAAAGCTTGAAAACCACTCTTCTACAGGATAACTGGTGGGAAAAGAAAGCAGAAGAAATAAAATTTATGTCAATAGTAACAGCACAAAGTTATTTTATGATTTCTTGAAGGTCATTTATGGCCCATCAAAATCAAGAGTAGCTCTACTGAAGAATTCTGGAGTCAACATAATCAAGGGCAAAAGAGATATCTCTGAAAGATACATGCAGCATTTTACTGAGCCGACTCACCTGTCTTTCTACTGTCAACCCATAGGTGCCAGTGGGGCTAATACAATGATATGTGATGAAATCACCTAATTGCCTGTCATTGAGGAAATGCAAAATGTTATTAAATTAATATAGATAGAGATCACCAAAACAGCATACCAGATGAAGTCTTTAAACTTTCAGGCCTCTAAATTGACATCTATCTATACAAAATTGTTATGGATATCTGAGAAATCTTTAGGATTTCAACTATGTAATCATAGTTCCACTACAAGAAAACAAAGGTAACAAATCTGATTGTGGCAGCTCCTTGGATAGCTCCATTATATCTGTAAGTAGTAAAATCCTTGCTTGTATTTTGCTCACGTGGCTTGTGTATAGAGTATTAGGGAAGCTTCTACCAGAGGCCTAATGTGGCTTTAGTTAAGTCTAGAGCCTCACAAGCACAGTGAACAAAATTCATGAAAAAAGCATTGAACAAAACATGTTACTTTAAGCTGTCTTCATTGGTCTTAAAAATCAGTTGGTACTATAAGCAGAAATGAATTTGGGAGAGTTCTGGAAAAATCTAGCTGTCCCACTGTCACCATGCCTCAGTGAAGCATAACTGAGGATTCTCAACACTGTTGAGAAATAGGGCAGACTTGCCTCAGACTGGTCATTATGCTATTATTAGCTATGACAAGTCCATAAAAAAAAACAAACTTCTGTCTCATCAAACAGATTAAGTTCAAAATGCAGTCTCATTAGGCATCCCAGTCCATATTCTTCCACTAAGATATTATACTTTATGGTTGATGTTAGGTTATTGAAAATCAATTTCATCAAACAAAGTGTTCTTCTGATCTCAAAAGATCAGCCATATAGGGAGATGAAAAAAGAACTTGAATCTTTCCCATTAATCATGCTGTTGGTAATCCTTTAGTAACTAAAATATAAAGGTTTATTTATAAGAGAAAAGAAGAAGAGAGTTAAAATGCTTAAAAGATTATATATGTACAATCATTGTAAAGTTGTTATATCAGGTATGGAGCAGTGATGGAATAAATTGCTGGTTTGAAAGTCTCTAACTTCAGAAAAGTGGGAAGGTCCTCAGTCCAAAGATTAAAAGAAAGGTTAGGAAACAATTTAACTTTTCCTTTTATTTATAAACCTATAGTGCAGAGAATTAGAGAAGGAAAGAGGCAACATGGAGATGATTCAAGCAGCTTTTGGATGCTAAGCTGTGTGCTTAGAACTCTATTGTGCCAAAACAAAACTCACAGCATAGTTTGTGGAAAATTACTGGCACACAATAGATTCCAGGGTCACCTGAGCAAGTCACATGCACTTAAACAGCTTACTGACCCATACAGGCAGCCTTACTCATATTTTGGCTGGTGCCACAGAAAGGCTCACAGGGTGGGACAAGCTTCTTCTATCACCCATTTTTAGAGTGGAGTGTCCTTTACTGGACCATCAAGCTTGAAGAGAATGGATATAAACTATGTTGTATATTTTGCCATAGGCACACACACATTTGAAATAGAGATACAAAGTCAATATTTGTAACTTCTGTTTGTGATACACGAGTATGAACACAATAGTCATACTTAGCAAATCATAACTTTTCCATTGACACCTTACATTACATACTTTGTAGAAGATATGCTGCAATTGTAGACCAGTAGTAGCAAGAATGATACAAATAGACTCTCTAAATCCTACAGCATCATGCCCACTCAAATTATTAATATCATACATCAATTCCATGAAGACATGACTGGTTGTGTGCTCTTAGATGGTGGCCCTTAAGTCATTTGTCATACCTAATGGGGTGAAACCAGGCTGAATGCTGGTACCATCCACTTTGGTCTCCTCTTCACAGCCATTCTGAATTACAAATGTGACAACTTTTGAAAAGGACATCTACGTAATAGCCCATTAAGAAAACTAACAGGTGCAGTGGATCTAGAGAGCGAAGTCAGAGTATTGCCTGATTTTGATTGTTTTGGTAGTTTGGCTAGGGTTATAGGCTCACCAGTGGATTTCATCAGAAGTCAGTGAGATTCTAGTCCCTGAATCAGGCTACGAGGTTTATGCAAGGACCCATAGGCTGCGTGACAGCAACCAAATATGTGTATTTAGAGATTTTATCTACTGTAGTAATTTACTATGTGCGTGCATGAGTGTGTGATGTGAAGAGTACCATGCGACAGGCCATTGTGATGTCAGAGGTGATTCAGCCAATTGCGCCTAAGGATTGCTCCCAGCAAGGGGGCAAGGAAAAATTGATTGAGTCACCTCTGCCATCACAATGGCCTGTCACGTGGTACACCACCCACCCCTTCTCTGCCCTCATCTGCTGCCCACACCCCTCTTCACAACCCCCACTTCCTGCCTCCTGCCACCACCCACCCCTTCTCTGCCCCCTTCTGCTGCCCATGGCCTCCTCTCCAGCCCTCCCTTTCACTATCCCCAGCCACCCCTTCAACACCTCCACCTCCTGCCCCTGCTCCATTGTTCCTCATGCCTCCCTCCATATCCCATGCCTTCATCCTTCCCCCCTTACCCCCACACCACACCCCACACCTTCATTTCTGCCATGCCCCCTATCAAATCCTTCCTTATCCTTCCAATGCATATGGTGCTGACAAGCAGTTGCGTCCCACCTCCTGCACACACCTGCCCCTTCTCTGCCCCATCTGCTGCCTCTGCCCCCCTTCACAGCTTCCAGCTGTTTCCAGTATTTCACTCTGACTCTTCATACAGTTGTACGTGGTGCTCACTTGGGGAAGAAACCATTATTTCCCCCTGTCATTAGTGATGGGTTACAGCTAGTTAAGATAACATAAAATGATAGATAAGTAGTTAAACACAAATGAATAAATGGATAGGTCAAATTCAATGGAACTAGATTGATAGGAATGATACTAAAATAGTACACTATATTTGGATTAATATACTTACACCTCTCTCCTGAGGACACAGTCAAGAGTGATGTCTGCTCCTTCAACTTCATCATGGAAGAGTGGGGCTAAGAGCTATAAGACTAAGACTACTGGCAATACTTAGGCATCTTAAAAAAAAAAAAAAAAAAAAGATCTTAACAAACAAAGGAAGAAACTTAAAGTACTGTACTTGGTGAAAACACCTGGCACTACAGTTTATACATTTTATATCCTGAGCAATATGGGTCCTCCTTCCAAGTCTAAAATTTAAATCCTTCACCCCAGTTTCTTGGGGTACACTTCTCTTATAGACTGGCAAGACTGCATATTAATAACATATTACAGATATATCTGCTTCCTTTTCAGGTGGTTCTAGATAATATGTTCTTCATACTTTCTGTGATTTCTGACCATTTTGTTGGTTTGTGGTGGACTTGTGAAATATCTCTGGACATAATCCAGCCAGTCCCCTTACTTTGATACCTCCTGACTATTTGTGGTGCTGAAGTCAGAACCACATCTGGAAACTTCTCATCTTTTCTTTCAGTCAAGGGGGTCCTAACAATATGTATTCTTAGCGTTCATGGATGATGTGTCCTACAGGTTCTTATGTTCCAGTGTTACTGAATATATACATTCCTGTGATTTCATTATCATAAAATGAATGCTTAAATATACAGGTAGTCCTCACTTAGTGACCGGGTTCCGTTCCTGAAACCTGGTTGATAAACGAATTGGTCACTAAACGAGGAGCAGCCCTTACCGGTATTTCAGGCATAATGTACTTTACTGGTAGTGGGTTTTGTCACCTTTGCATCATTTATAACATTTTTAATATATATTTTAAATGTTTTAAGCTCTAATGTACTGAACTTAGTTTGCATAGTGTACTGTAAATATAGGTAATCTGAGAGAGTTGATGCGAGTTCTCGTACATTGCCATAATACCAACTCATCAGAGAGCCGGTCATAACTCTGACGGGTCACTAAACGAGTAGGTCACTAAGTGAGGACTAGCTGTATAGGGAAACTTAAACTATACTTAAGCTTTATGAGGAAAAGTACATAGACTAACAGGCAAGCAGGTTAGATATACATGCTTCAGGAGCTATACCTGAGGAGTCATTGGGACTTATTCATGTAACCCTGGGCTCCATCTTATTCCTATAAATCTCCAGAAGCAATGTGGCAAAGGCCAAGGGACATAAAAGGCAGCTGCACTATACCCAATTTTGTCTTCAGTCGGTCTTTAATCTTCGTTTATCACCTGCCTTGGGATCTCTTCATCTACAACTGAAGCGGGGAATCAAAGGACTAAGATGTGTACAGGTACTGGATGTACACCAGAGGAACTATACAAGCCTGCAAACTTCAAATTCTACTGAAAACCTGATATATATGGACTTTTAAATCATTGTATGCATCTGATTTGCTTTAATCCTTTAACACCTCTCTTATAGTTTTGTTTCTTTCCTTTCATGATAAATCATTAGTTTTAGTTACATGCAGCTTGATATTTTGGGCAAGGTCCAAAATTATATTGATTTGGCAATGTGGCTGATCCTTTTGGGGTCAGGAGAACCCTGTGACAAAGAGCTTGGAGTTTTAAGTAACTTCTTTCTTTACTAGACCTAGTGACTGATTAGGAGCTAGAGACTGAAATGCAGTAAATGGAGGTGCTTATATATTGTTTTGGCTTCTTGATGTCCAGTGTGGGGAATCAGAAGTATTGTTTGTAGCTGGTTGGGAAGTCTGACTTCAGTGTCTCCCACAAATACTGAGAGAATTTGCTCTCCTTCTGCAGCCTGCCCTAACTTTGTCATTTTCAGATGACTACCCTTAGCATGGATGGGTCACAGGCAACTTTTAGTAGACTTTGCCGGAGGATACTCAATGAGAACACTATCAGACTGTCAAAAAAAAAGTGATTCTGTGGAGTAGCGATCACATTCCTTTTATGGACGTGAAACATGAACAGTTTACTGCACATGTATCAAGCGACTTTCAAAAATGACATGTGCTGTCTTCACCATATTGTGAAAGTCCTCTGGCAGACAGAGCATCAAATATTAACATCCTCAAAAAGAGGGGAAAAAAAAACAGCAAAAAGATAATGATTATCGACATTCACTTTAGATGTTATCAGAATGGGCAATGACAGACTCCTCAAAAAGTCCTCTAAGATGAGCTGAAGCTCAGAAAGTGTGTGAAAAGTGAACAACATAAACACTTTAAAGACATTCTTAAGCAGAAGCTCATTTCATGTGGCATAAATATTGATAACTTTAAAGGGGCATCAAGGCAGACCTGAATGGAGATCAATAAATGTTGTAAACACAACAAAAGACAACTGAGAAAATAAAAATAATAATTAAAAAAAAACAAACAAATGAAGAGAACAACCAAGCATCATGCTAAGCTTCAGTGCAAGCCTACACATTCTTATGTGAGATTTCTTTGTAACCAGATTGGACTATGCAGCCATAATGACCACACAATGTGCTGTGATATCACCATCATCAGATATGATGGACAAACTTACATACATGGTTAGCTTTTTTTAACTATTCATACTTTTCAGACATCAAACATAACTGAAAATTTAAAAAAAAAAGATTTTTCCCCCTAAAACTTGAAAAATTCAAATATGCAGTTTGAAAGAATCATATCAGATTTAGTCAACGGTGCCATTCTACTTTGTGTTTTCTGTGTGGGGTTTATTTGGAGCAAGGAAACAAATTGGATGATTTGGATGAAGCTTCTGAATCAAACAATCAGAGCATTGTGAATCTCTTTTTTTTTTTTTTTTTTTTTTTTTTCCCCCTAGTCTGTCTTCTTTACATGGTGAAGTATCTTCAGGTTAAAAATCAGGTGAAAGGAGTCAATAGATCTATCACAGGGGAATATCATTTGTGCTCCTTTCAATCTGTATTGAAGTGTTTTGCCGTAGAAAAGATGGCATTTTTCATTGAGAACACTTTCTCTTGCTCCAGCGTATGATTTCATAAATTACCTAAAGATGATTCAGTAAGGCATTCCTCTAGAATATTTCTGAAGAATGAGAAAATAGTAAGTGAAAGTTTAACTTAAAGAACAAAAACAAAAATAATACCCCCCCATCAAATCAAAACAAAACAAAAAACTCAAAAAAAAAAAAAAAAAAAAGCCACCACCTGTCTGGGTATGTGCATGTTTTGTGTTATTGCAGACTGGTTTGTTATGAGTAAAGCATATTTCAGTATGTTTAAAATGTGTTCCAGAGGTGTTTTACAAAATGTAATTGGAAATGCACTTAGATAAAATGAAGTGCTGTAAGTAAATGCAACTGTCTTCCTCTAGTGAATTCCCTTTGTCCTCATCAGAGCCTCAAGGGCTGTCAAAAATCTTTCTCGTAACACTGATTTGCCCTACATTGACCCTCATTGAAGATTAGCCTTGAAGTCTTTCATCTCTGAATAGTTCGGTTTAAATACTTTCTTAGATCTTAAGTGAAATATATTTAATGGTCTCGTCCTGTTGCTCAGTGGACATTTTGTTCATGTTACTGAACTACTGTGCCAAACAGCATAAAAGCAAAAATATGTAGGCAGGAAGAAAAATGGCAAGGAAGAAGATTCAGTCAAGGACTGAACTGTTCACTAGCTAGTTCTGGTTTTGTGTAGAGCTAAGGATTGCTGCACTATTGCAATTCTTCTATGCAGTGAATAAGGAGTCAATCATCATTTTTTAACTGTAAACTCCACTAACACACTACCTCCTTTTTAATGAAAGCTGACATAAACTTAAAGGTGAAGCTATTCCCTTCGGCTATGTCTACACTTAAGAAGTTAGTGTGAAATAATTTATTTTGAATTAATTAATTTGAACTAATAATGGTTCATTCAAACTAAGTTAATTAGAACTAACATGGCCCCACTAGAAACCCAAATTGAACTAGTATGTCCATGGACAGGACTTGCTAGTTTGATTTAGGAGGGGGGCACCATGGGAAGTGTGACAACACGGCTGCCAAGAAGGACCATGCCCCCACCCAATACATAGAAAAAGGAAGGACCCTGGGATGAAGAAGGTCAAACCATGTTAATTTGAACTAATGGTTAGTTCGAATTAATGCGGCTCCATTGGGTTAATTCAAACTAATAAATTCGAATTAACTGTTACTTGGAAGTTAAGTGAGATTTTATAACTTTGAAGTAAGCATTCATTACTTTGAACTAAAGAATTCCTTAGTTTAAAGTAATAGAAGCCAGTGTAGACATGCATTAATTTATTTTGAATTAATCCTCATTAATTCAAACTAAATTGTAAGTGTAGACATATCCTTTCTGTTTACTTTTACTAAATAGCTAATCAGAATTCACACCCTAGATCCAAACACCAAATTATGGGAAAGACCAAATCCACATTCAAATCCAAACTTTGCAGAAGGAGAAGCATCTCCATTTGAACTAGTTTTGCAAATTATCTTTAAATACTGTAATTTCCTATGCAATGGGCTGGGAAGAAGTATTAAGCACAATTGAATATTCTGTATAACAAAAGGTTGGATGGTGTGGCATTGATTTATTTACCTAAAGTGTCTTTCTATTGTCTACTGCAGTGCATATTGAAAGCCTTTTTATTTTACTAAACCCTCATTTTATTTTGTTTTATTTCACCATTTATAGCAAGTGCAATAAAATAAAACATAAAAGTTCAAAATATAAATACAAATTATACATGAGGTGAAGAAAATCAATACCTTGACTTCATGAACATCTTGATCATTGTCAATCAATGACAATGGTCTGTAAACAATCAGTGATATGTAAACAATCAATATATGTGGATAACTACAGTGTACGGCTATGTCTTCACTTACAAAATTAATTCAAGATAGTTATTTTGAAATAACTACTTTGATTTTAATTCAAAGTGCTCATTTTAAATTAGCACTATTTTGAATTAGGAGTCCAGGGAAGACTCTCTGATTTGAAATAAGGTAGGAGTTATTAGTCTGAAGTAGAAAATTTTCGTTAGACTCTTTAATTTGAAATAGGGAAGGCAGGCAAAAGAATGGGGCCGTTATTTCAAAATAAGCCTATTCCAAAGTATAGAATGGCTTATTCTGAAATAATAATTTTGATTTAAGCGCTATTTTGAAATAAAAGCAGGTTTTATTATTCAAAATAACACTTTGTTATTTTGAAATTAAGAAACACTTAATCTGAAATAACAAATTGCATGCATGGACAGGAAAAGGTTATTTCCAAGTAAGCCTTCATATTTTGAAATAACTTCTAAGTGTAGACATACCTTATGTTACGCTTCACAAAAAAGATCTATCTACTCCTGAAGATATAAGATAAAGTCATGCAACTATCATTATTAATATGAATTAAATGATCATTGTACCTGTGATCCTGTTCCAGAACTCTGTACATTCCACAGAGAATTCTACACAATTCCTAAAAGAGTATAACCATCATTGACTTTAGAGCAACCAGGGTTTCACTCCCTGCCTTCCTGAAGAACTGGCAATATTCTGAGGTTTGTGTACTGTAATAAATTAAAATACTAATCTGTTTACATCCCATCTGCAAAGAAATTGGTTGGTTGTAGGATCATTAGCAAGATAGAACAGAAACAAGTACAGTTTAGCTTCTTTAGTGTGAATAAGTGTTTTTCCTATTTTTAAATTCCATAGAATTCTCTGCATGTGTACTCTGTTTTCACTTTAAAGCTACAAACTAATTAATGGTTCATTCTCAACATAACCTCTGATTTCACCTTTGACACAATTTACGCTAAATGTGTCACCACTGCCACATAATGCTTGCAGCAGATCAGATACATCAAAGTTGCATTAAGCTTTTACTGTAAGTAGCTAATGTACATAAGAAAAAGCTATCATTGAATGCACTGAATATGCTTACTTCTTGTAAATGTAGTAGTAATATGGTGATTTTTAATATAATGTAGGATAATACAAGAAATTCATATGCCTAAAAGATGACAAAAAATGTTCTTAAGTCAGAAATCAGTAACCACACTTGAAAATAGGTCTTGAGCCAGGTGTAGCTGTGGTTATTGAATTGGCCAGATGCATACATTTAACTAAACTAAAAACTGAGTAAACCCAAGATCCCCTGTAGGGTCCCAGGACGATATGGCCATAGGTCTGCCAAGCCTGGACTGCTGAACAAATCCTTAAATCAGCAGCTAGTCCACTCTGTTAGAAAGAATTAGAGCTATCACAAAGCCAGCTATGGTGAGTTTCACAGATGTCCTGTGGTAATGAATAAATGACCCTGTTGCTGTTGTTTGTAGTAGGAAAACATAATCCTAAGTATACATACTAAGTGATGGTGTCTAAATTAGCTCTTATTGCTCCAGAAAAATCTTTAAGTAATCATGGATAGTCCTGTGAAAACATGCTCATTATTCAGTGACAGTCAAATAACCTAACAAAATGCTAGGAACCATTAGAAAAAGGGATAGATAATAAGAGAGAAAATATCATAATGGGTCTATGTAAATCAATTACATGCCCACATCGTTAATATCACATACAGTTCTGGTAGTTTCATCTCAAAAAACATGTATTGGAATTAGAAAAAGGTATAGAGATGGGTAACAAAAATGATTAGTGAAAGAAAGCAGCTTCCCTATGAGGATAGATTTTAAAAAGACAAAGACTTTTCATCTTGCAAAAGAGATGATTAAGGGGACACATGATGGAGATCATGAAATCATGAATAGGGTGGAGAAAGTAAATAGGGAATTATCTACCCTCCATGTAACACAAGAACCAAGGGTCACCCAACAAAATTAAGAAACAGGAGATTTAAAACAAACAGAAATCACTTTTTATACAACACTCAGTCAACCTGTGGAACTCATTTTCAGAGGATATTGTGAAGGCCAAAAGTACAACTGGATTCCAAAAAAGAATTAGGATATGAAAGACAGATGCATTAATGGCTATTAGCCAACATGATTAGGGATACAGTCCCATGGTTTTGCTGATCCTAAACTGACTGTCAGACGCTGGGACTTGACATAATTGCCCTCTTTCTTTAATTCCCTCTGAAGCATCTGGCACTGTCCATCGTCAGAAGATAAGACCCAGAGCTAAATAGATGACTGGTCTCACCTAGAATGGCCCCTGTGATATTCTCATGAATAGTATTTGTACTGTGGTAGCACCCATGTTGTGTTAAATGCTTTGCATGCTAGCAGTAAGAGGCCATTAGTGTCCATAAGAGAGAAAAGCTGCCAAGCGATAATAAACAGAAAGACTTGTTTTATTTGACAAATATCAAGTAACCCCAACTTCCCTTCTACCCAAGTTATTAGTTACCTTATTTCTTATAGACAGCATGGTAAAAGTGAGTTTTGAGATGTGATTAGAAAAAAGATTGGCTTTACAGACTAGTTGAGCGTGAGTGTTCCATGCATAAGGGACAATGTGAAAAAGAGTGTGAAATTGTTTATAGGAGAAGAGAACAAACATGGGGTCAAGGCTGATGTGGCTGCTGGCATGGTAGGGAAAAAGAGCTTACAGTGTAACAAAATCTCATGCCCCTGTTAGACCCTATGGAATTTTGTATAAGTATCTTTGGGGTCCATTGTACTAAATGAAGGGTTTAAGTATTATTGTGGTTCAGGATTGTATATAACTTGTCAAGGGGAGTGAGGTGAGATCTATGTTTCACAGTACAGTGTTGAACAATGTACTGAATAAGAATGTACCTTTGGAATGAAAACCATTGCAGTTTTGTCTGGGGAAATACCTAGGAGAAGTGAATGAAAATTCTGCTCCTCTAGTTATGCAAAAATCTAAGCTTTTTGAAGCTACACTGCCATGTTAGGTAATCAAGATTAGAAGTGCAAGCCATATAAAGGAAAGACTGAACTGTTCAAGGTTGATTTAGTTCTGAATCTAAGAATGATGAACTTGTAATCATTGAGGAAAAACTAGTTGTAAGTTCTGAAGGACTGACACCTGTCAGATCTCAGCGCTGGATTTGGGATGATCTCTGGTTAGCTTTTTAGCCTGAGTATGTTGATAATGAATGCTTAGTGATCAGTTTGAATACTTGTGGGACAAGCTATGCCTGATTTGCAGATCAATAAGATTTAATGTACAAGGTTTTCTATAGATATACTTGTTACATACAAAGCCTAAAATTAACTTTAACATACCATACTCATTAAGCCTGGAGAGCTAAGTAGTCACTCAGAATCTGTCTACATGACAAGTTTTCTTCAGGGGCCCCACCAGGAAATCAGTGGGCTCTGGATCAGCTGGCAGCACCTCCCATGGAATCAGGTGTTGATGGAGCATGCCCCTTTGTATAAATTTTTTATACCCTTCCATAAACAGCTTTCACCTAATTGCCTCTCTACTCATTATGGCGATGTCTACATTGCCAAAGATATTTTGAAATAATTATTTCAAAAAAGCAGTATTTCAAATTTATTATTTCAATATAGGAGTCTAGTGAAGACTCTCTATTTCAAAATAAGGTAGGAATTATTATTTCAAAATAGAGATTCTTCACTAGACTCTATTTTGAAATGGGAAAGGCAGGGAAAAATATAGGACCATTATTTAAAAAAAAAAGCCTCCTTATTTTGGTGAAAAAATCAGTGTAGACATACCCTATCATATATGCTAATTACTTACCGAAAACCCTTATCTTTAATGACATTCCATTCTCGCCATATCTGGGTCATCAAAAACAAAATTTGGTAATGGGGAGTGCAGTGCAAAAATATGCCCCTTGGTAACAAAAACTGTATCCCAGCCATTGAAGGATAACTTCTTGTTATCATGACCGTTATATGCATGCAGCTGCAAGTACACAGTACACGATATGTTTCATCTTGTTATGTGCTGTGGTATGTAGAAACTGAGACATCTACAAGGCTACTCAGTGATCCTATTCATCTCTGAAAACTGGAAAATGGCAGCTATGGGGATCAGCACAGACATGCAAGCAACCAAAGCTATGGTAGAACTGTGGTCAGGCCAGTCAAATTGCATTGGATCTCCAACATGTCTAGCTTCTTTTTATTGTTTTAATACATTTTTTCTGTAATGCTTTCACCTTCAGAATAAACATGCTTGCTTAGAAGGATATATGTAGTAACTTATAATTGTAGGCGATTACATCATTCATAGCATGTTCATTTTCTTTAAATCCCATTGTATTTTTACCTGGCATTTTTATCTGTTGGCTGAAACAAAATAAAAAATGAAAATGTTGCTTAAAATATCTTTAGTTATGGGACTGGATGGCTCAAGAGATTGATAACTGGATAATAGGTCTTTTTCCTGTAGGTCAGCAGTTTTACTCTGGCAGAAGACCAGGCCTATTGGTCAAAACTCATTACTAACAGATGACTGGATGGATCAGAGCTCATTACTAACAGATGACTGGGTAGTAGGTTAAATAATTTAGCCACCCCGGATCAGGTTCTAGCAGGCAATTTTCAGAATCAAAATCCTAACAACAATGAATGGATAATTATAGTATTCTTATTAGCAGTTGCAACAGAATCTAATGCATATGAATTTGTATTTTCTCATCTCACATTACAAGTGGTATTTATAGGGGAATCTCAACAAGTCAGTGTGAGAAATCTTGTACTTCTACTTCCTTAGCTACATCTGCTCCATAAACAAAGAGAATTCATTATTTATTCAATAATCATGCCAGTTTAGTATCATCTATGTGCCATTTAAACCTGGCTCAAATTTATTATGTTGAATTAGATTTAGTAGGAAAATCTTTTAGTAAGATGAAATAAGGTATATCATATTAGTTTCCAGCACCTGAAGTTTGCAATAGATTACCTTCTGTTTATGACAGCAGGCTAATACAAAACCATGAACAATATGTTTCAAATAGTGGAGTTTGAAAGTTAGTCTCTGTGAAAATTCCTAATCTGTTTCACCCACTTTATTGAAAACTTCATTTAAATGGAAAAACAATGACTTGCCTGTTTCAAATTCTTACCATAAACAATGTATAAATCAGAAATATTTTATGATGCTATTATTTATACAAAATACTTATTACAGGATTTTTTAAAAAGTATTAGAAAATATATTGACCTAGTGAGCATTTTTTAGTTAATAGATTTGTGTCCATTTATAATTAAGCCTTTTCCTCTTGCCTCTCTTGATTTCTAATGCTGCTTCTTACAAACAAACCACTTTCCTCTTTAATTTCACACTTTAAAGTAAAACAAAGCTACTTTAGATACAATAAGCTGAAATTTGCTTAGTTCCTAAGTTAGTTTCATAGATAATACCTGAATCAAATATTTGCCTATGTGAGCTGTTCCTTCCTAGATAACGCATGTATGCTCTTACTCCATGCTAAGAATGGCGGAATGAGAGTGTGTGCATGTAAAGTTAATGACAAATAACTGATGTGCTTTGAATTCACAACCTCAGTATTTTGCAGTAAATTCTCTGTGTAGCAGAGCCCTTAGAAAAGGGACAGATTGAAAGAAATGGGATCTTACTATCTAAGTACTCCTTTGTTCTAATTTTTTTTTTACTTGAAATCTGTGCTTTCTCTGAGAGAACCGAAATAAATTTATTTACCAAGTAAAGTGAAAGGGTTAAAACCAGAGACTCTTGGTTTTCTAGGTCACCAGTCTGCAGTATACTTGAGGAATTTCTTACTTTTGGGTGTTGCGCACACTTATATCTTGTCAATGTGCTGTGGTTTCTTGGCTGCAGATTTGGCCATGTAGACAACCCCCATTACTGCAAGTTTTATTGTAAAATATTACCATAACCTGAATCAACAGTTCTGAAAAAAAATCTGCCCCATCCATCTCAATAGAATATTAACACAATACCATATTATGACAACTGTAGGTCAGCTACTTGGAAAGAATAAAGTTATAAATGCCTAGCTAGGTATGAGGGGAAAAAAGAGGTACTCTTGTCCTCTCATGGTACCAGTGATTCAAGGAACAAGTGAACACGTTAGTCAAAGAATTAAAGGACTTTCTTCAGTGTGGTCAGGAACCACTTCAGGTTACACATCTATCCTTCCCATTTTACCAGCATCTTGATTTTTCAATAATGTAATATCTTCCATATTTATTTGACCTGTAGTATGCTCATGAATGATTATCTTTAAAGTTTTACATCATTTCCTGCCTCATTTCGGCTGTCCAACTGAATGAATAAACCATATCTGACTAAAATTGCAGTATCCAGTTGCTTAGCCAATGTGTGTGTGTGGGGAGCCTGGCACCCCAGCTTCCCTGCCCCTGCTGCCCTGCAAGCAGTGGTGCATGTGGGGTGCCCCAAATTTCCTCCCACGCTGCCCCACCAGCAGCAGGGGATGCAGGACGCAGGGGGATCCCTGCCCTGGGGGTATTTTCCCCTGCCTGGCTCTCCAGGTGAGAGCCAGGCAGAGGATTGGGTGACAACATGGCCCTGCCGAGGGGCCGTGTTGCCACACCTCCCATGCTGCCCCTCTGCCAAATAGAACTAGCAAGTCCTGTGTCCAGACTTCTATTTCAATTTGGTGTTTTCCCTTAATTTGATCTAAACCAAATCGAATTAAGGATTTTATTTCAAATTAGTTTATTTTGATTTAATTTAAATCAAAATAAGTATGTACATGTAGACATAGCCTTCATGTACAAATATTGACTAGAATTAAAAATTCCCATTTATGATTAAACCATGCTGCTTTTTGGTATCATACCAAGAAAGGTGACATCTATGTTCATACAGCCTTTCAGCATTTTCAGTCAACCCCTATATTCTGACATTTGTTTATTGTTCACGATACCGCTAAAAGCTCAGAGACATAGATAAAACCACCATTAAACATACTAATGTGTACACTGATGGTAGAATTTAAGACTTTTGAATTTGTTCTCAACAAGGGGACATTAAATGGATGTTAAAAAGCGGTAAGTTGTGATTTACATAAACCAAAAATAAAAGATAGGCATGTTCTGATAATATCTTTATGATATCTCTGATGATAATATCTCCTGTTAATATTTTAATGTTGTTATTAGACTTGTTAGTACCTTACTAGAACAGTTTATTGATACACAAATGTAGCTGTGGAGTTAATGCAGCACATCAATAGATTGATTTCTTATGATAAACAAAGGCTATGTTCACACGTAAACTGTTATTTCGAAATAAGTTATTTCAAAATAAAGTCCTCATTTTGAAATAAGTTAATTCGAATTAAGAAAATGTTATTTTGAAGTGGTTATTTCAAAATAAGGCTGTTCAGGCATGTTTTCTTGAAACAGTTGTTTCGAAACAACATGCCCGAATGCCGTTGTTTCGAAACCGCAGTTTCAAAACAACAGCTACTTTGATTTCAAGTGAGGTTTTACTGTTTTGAAATAATGGAATGTTGTGTGGACGTAAGAAATTTTATTTTGAAACAATGGCTGTTGTTTTGAAATAAAACTCTCCTCTGAACACAGCCAAAGAGATTAGATTGTTTTGGAGACAGCTATGTGCTGAATTATACTATCTAGAGGAAATATAACTGTGCAGCAATTTAATTTTCTATACTGTTTGTGCAGTAGCAAATAAAAGTTTCAGTGGGTTTGATTAAAATGTCTTTGAGAGTTAGTGGACAAAATCTGTTGTTAGATCCAAACTGTCAGATAGAAAGGAATTAATTCCAAGACTAATAGGATTAATGAACTTCCATCCCTGGTAGTCTGTAACACAGAAATGAAGAGTTGAATAAGTAGAGGCCCACCATTTGATAATGCCTCTCTCCCCTCAAAATGTCAACAGAGAAAGTGAACTGCTTTCTCTTCAGGCACCAAGATATCCCAAATATTATTTGGAGAATTTTCATACCCTTAAGTACAATGGTTATTCTTTACTATAAAGAAAAGTATTTGATAAGCAGTCAGATTCAAACTTGATACTTTTACTTTCATTATGGGAGCATTAAAATGCTGGCTAACAACTCAGTCATAATAGTTGTGAGGTGGTTCATGTCTTGGAAGAGAAATGAGACAAAGCATAGCTGACCCAGCCATGAAACTGCTAAAATGACAATGTAACAGTGGGAAGCAAAGTTGTCCATGTGATTTAAAATTTCTGAAGTATTGTGGCAATGCTTGGATAATTGTGAGCACAGAATTGATGAGATGATCAGCAGCTATCAGAAAGCTGCTTTGTGAGGGTTGGAACTTTGAATACTATTTCATTCTCCTTGTACGCCTTCAGCCTGATTTCACTGACACCTTTATTTTGACTGACTGTTTATCTCTCCATTAGTTCAATAGACCTTTGACAATTCTGACAGCTCAGGATTGGTCCAACTATGTAGGAGAAGGATACGGACCCATTGGGAGTGTGCCAATATTCTTTTAATAGAAAAGAGAAATTAGAGTTTCTACGGAATATTTACTTTAACTTATCATAGAATCATAGGGTTGGAAGGGACCTCATAGGTCATCTAGTCCAACCCCCTGCCAGAGGCAGGACCACTCCCACTTAAACCATCCCAGTCAGGGTTTTGTCCAGCCGGGCCTTAAACACCTCCAAAGATGGAGACTCCACCACCTCCCTCGGCAGCTCATTCCAAGACTTCACCACTCTCCTAGTAAAAAAGATTTTTCTAATATCCAGCCTAGACCTCCCTAACTGCAACTTGAGACCATTGCTCCTCGTTCTGTCCTCCGTTACTACCGAGAACAGTCGAGCTCCATCTTCCTTAGAGCATCCCTTCAAGTAGTTGAAGGTTGCTATCAAATCCCCCCTCAATCTTCTCTTCTGCAGACTAAATAAGCCTAATGCTTCCAGTCTTTCCTCAGAGGGCTTGTGCTCTAGCCCTTTAATCATTTTGGTTGCCCTCCTCTGAACTCTCTCTAGCATGTCCCTGTCCTTTTTGTAGTGGGGAGCCCAAAACTGAACACAGTATTCTAGATGTGGCCTCACCAGTGCAGAATAGAGGGGAATGATCACATCCCGTGATCTGCTGGCAATACTTCTTTTGATGCAGCCCAGTCTGCCATTGGCCTTTTTGGCAGCAAGAGCACACTGCTGACTCATATCTAGCTTCCCATCTACCAAGACCCCCAGGTCCTTTTCTATACTACTGCTACTTAGCTGAATGTTTCCCAGCCTGTAGCAGTGCATGGGTTTTTTTTGTCCCAAATGCAGGATTTTACACTTATCCTTATTGAATCTCATAAGATTTCTATTGGCCCACTGTTCCAATTTATCTAGGTCTCCCTGAATCCTGTCCTTGCCCTCTAACGTGTCTACTGGTCCCCCCAGCTTGGTGTCATCTGCAAACTTACTGAGAATGCAGTCTATTCTATCATCCAGATCATTGATGAAAATGTTCAACAGAACTGGCCCCAGGACCGACCCCTGGGGCACACCACTCGTGACCGGTTGCCAGCTAGACATGGAACCATTGATTCCTACACGCTGAAACCGTTGATCTAGCCAGTTCTCTATCCACCTTATAGTCCACCTATCCAACCCATACTTCCTTAATTTGCCAATGAGAATGCTGTGGGAAACTGTATCAAAAGCCTTGCTAAAATCAAGGTATTGCACATCAATGGTGCTTCCTGCATCCAGAAAACCAGTCATCTGATCATAGAAGGAAATGAGATTGGTCAGACATGATTTACCCTTGGTAAATCCATGCTGACTGTTCCTGATCACTTTATTTTCCTCTAAGTGTTTGAGGATGGATTCTTTGAGAATCTGCTCCATAATTTTTCTAGGGATTGAGGTGAGGCTGACTGGTCTGTAATTCCCTGGATCCTCCTTTTTCCCTTTCTTGAAAATAGGCACTACATTTGCTTTTTTCCAGTCCTCTGTCACCTCCCCTGTTCTCCATGAGTTTTGAAAGATAACGGCCAGCGGTGCGGCTATTTCGTCAGCCAATTCCCTTAGCACCCTTGGATGCAGTTCGTCCGGCCTCATGGACTTGTGCACATCCAGCTTCTTTAAGCAGTCCCTAACCTGACCTTCCGTCACCAAGGGCCTGTCGTCTTCTCTCCCATCTGCCACACCCATGTTAGTGGGCTGGGAGCTGACCCTGCCTGTGAAAACTGAAGCAAAAAATTCATTGAGCACTTCAGCTTTTTCCTCATCCTCTGTCACAAGGATGCCTGCCCTATTCAGCAAGGGGCCTACACCATCCCTGATCCTCTTTTTGTTACTAATATACTTGTAGAACCCCTTCTTGTTATCTTTTACATCCCTCGCTAGCCGCAACTCCATTTGTCCTTTGGCCTTTCTGATTTTATCCCTGCAGTCCCTAGCAATATCTTTATATGCCTTTTTGGACATCTGACCAAGCTTCCACTTCCTGTAAGCTTCCTTTTTATGTTTAAGCTCAGAGCAGAGTTCTCTGCTAAGCCATTCTGGCTGCCTCACATGTTTGTTCTTTCTCCTAATTGGAATTGCAACTTCCTGTGCCCTTAGCAGAGTTTTTTTTTAAAATACAACCAACTCTCTTGGACTCCTTTCCCCTTCAGATTAGCTTCCCAAGGGATCCCGCCCATCAGTTCCCTGAGGGAGCCAAAATCTGCTTTTTTGAAGTCCAGGGTTTTTGTTTTGCTTCTTTCCTTCCTTCCTTTAATGAGCATCCTGAACTCAACCATGTCATGGTCACTACTGCCTAGCTTGCCATTTACCTCTACGTCCCTGATCAATTCTTCCCTGTTTGTGAGCAGCAAGTCGAGCAGTGCAAGGCCCCTAGTTGGTTCCTCTGGCATTTGTACTAGAAAGTTGTCCCCGACACTCTCTAAAAATCTCCTGGATTGCCCATGCACTGCTGTATTGGGCTCCCAGCAGATGTCAGGGAAATTGAAGTCCCCCATGAGCACCAGGGCCTGTGATCTAGAAGCTTCCGCTAGTTGTCCATAGAACACTCATCCACCTCCTGCTTCTGGTCTGGTGGTCTATAGCAGACACCCACCACAACATCCCCCCTGTTGCTTTCCCTTCTCAATGTAACCCACAGACTTTCTATTGGCACGCTTCCACTTCCATAATGGAGCTCTGAGCAGTCATAGAGCTCTTTTACATATAGTGCTACTCCTCCCCCTCTTCTTCCCTGCCTGTCCTTCCTGAACAGTTTATAACCATCCATGGCAGAACTCCAGTTGTGCAGACTATCCCACCACGTCTCTGTTACTCCTATGATATCATAGTTCCCTGTCTGCGCTCGTATTACCAATTCTTCTTGCTTATTTCCCAGGCTCCTCACATTAGTGTTTAGGCACTTAAGATACCCGGCCGATTGCCCTGTTTTGTCATGTTGATTTCCAATTCTATTACATAAACCTCCTTGCATTTTTTCTAGGAGTTCTCCTCCGCCACTCTCCTCACGTACTGGGGCTTCAGTAGAGCTCTTAAGACATTTGTTTGATTCCCCCACTATGTTCCAACTACCTTCTCTTTTATTGCTGGTGCTACAGTCCCAGCACCCCCAAGTTCCATCCCTTCCCCCAGATCACCCACATTCTCACTTACCTGTGGGCTTTGGTCTCCTTCCCCCATTGAACCTAGTTTAAAGCCTCCTCACTAGGTCAGCCAGTCGGTGCCCAAATATGCTCTTCCCCTTCTTGGACAGGTGAAGGCCATCTCTGCCTATCAATCCTCTGTCCTGAAACAGAACTCCATGGTCAAGGAAGCCAAATCCTTCCTGACGACACCATCTTCGCAGCCAGGCATTCACCTCGAGGATACATCTCTCTCTCCTCAGGCCTCTAGCCTTGACTGGAAGGATCGAGGAGAACACCACCTGTGCTCCAAGACACCACCTGTGCTCCAGTGATGTTTGGCAAAGAGAAAACTATTAATAGACTGCAAACTTCTATAGAAGTGTTCATTATCTATTAAACTGGTTAAGCTCTTAGAACAATTTCTGAAGAACCTTATTGGTTTCATTCCTATTATGTGTTACTGAGCTCTTCTAAAAGGACAGTTTTTATATAGTCTCCTTATAGGTACTGCCACTGGCATTCCAAGCAAAGCCAATAATACAGCATGGCTGATCTGTCCATGCGTTATACAAGAGGAGAAGGTACCATACATATGATGGTAATACAGCCAGTGACAACTTGAAAATAACAGATCCTTAAATAAAGCTAAAAGTGGAGAGCATTTAAGGGACTGAACAGCTGTCATTATAACCAAAATGAGATGGAGCATGAGGATCCAAAAACAAAGATGTTTAAGAGAATGTGCATTATTTCACTTTTATATTTGTCAACATTTTTTTGCCAACTAAATTTCTGCCATTAATCTCCAGACATAGCTCACTGGCAGCCATTCTTATAGCTGCCTGTGATAAAATAACTGTTCATTTTGTTCTTTTAACAGAAGATATGAAGCAACACAACAGCATCATAGGAACACTGTGTGTGTGTGTGGGGGAGAACGTTTCTCCGTTACTCGCCACTCTTATTATTTCCAGAGCCATTTTAGGGTGCTTTATTCATGGAGTTTCTATTCATGTCTAACTTATAGACCAATCTTTCCAGAGTCTGAGCACCCTTAACTCCAGTAGAGTGTAATGGAAGTTAGGGAACCTTTGTATCGTACCAGTATAGGTCCTTTAACCGTAAACTACTTAGTCCAGGAAGCTTGACTTCATACATATGTATAGTATACCTTGCACACTTACAGTGCTATATAAATAATAACATCTATTGCTCTTGGTCTTCTTGGAGTGCCCGCAAACAGTTGTAAAGCGAATGTCTACTGTTCATCTACTTCATTATGAAAGCACAAGAAAGGTGGTTATTGTTGACAAAGAAATAAATACTCCCACCTACTGACCAATTAACATTATTACCACTTAACTCTCAGATGTACTTTGTTGTATAGCAGTGATTTTGTGTTATAGGAGATAGCCAGTCATGTTCTGGTAGGATTTTGTCACTATTTCTGGCTGTCACAGGCTGATGTTATATGCTATAAAATATTGCATGCTGCATTGTAGTAGCCATGAGAATGTGCCACCATTATGCTCTACATCATACATTTACCTTTCTTAAAAACTGTATTCTGTCATTTAACACTGTTAAATAACTGGGTATGTAGTATTAAAGAGCAGCACCACAAACAATCAGTATATGAAATAGAATTTTCTTCCTAAAAGGGCAAAATTTCCTTTTTTTACATGTGAGGGAATTTATTGACATTTCTCCTCTTTATTTTTCCCTTAAGAATCAGAAGCCAGCTGGAAGCCAGAGATGTGTCTTACTGTTTAGCTATTACTAGTGTCAACGTCAGTGAACAAATGAAATGCCATGCTACCTAGGAAAACTATCTTTTTCACTGGAGTGTGAATGGAGAATTTTTGAATCAGTGCAACGCATTTTAACCCAGTGGATCAACAAATCTTGGGTCTTGCGTACAGTTACACCAGTATATCGAGTATAGGTGCTACCCATGTAACAACGTATGCATTGCAATGAAAGAATGCTATGCCTATACTTGTCTTCAGTCAGAAAAGGTGTCAGCAGGGGAAAGCAGAGGTGAAAGGCTCCTGTAGGTCACCAGTGCCCAGAACCTTTACTTAGGGTATGTCTGTACTGACAGCGCAAATTTGCTGCCATCAGTTCACGCTTCCAGGAGCAGATCACCACACTTATGAACTCTCCGTGCCACAGCTGGAAGCAGACCCCAGAAATCCAGGGGCTCAGGGGGCACAGGGGAAAGCTGACTGGAAACAATTTGTTTTCAGCTTTCCCCTAATGTGTAACAGCTGCTTAGAAAGCCGCCACCAGTTAAGTAACCATTTTTCATTCTTTGTGTAACTGGCAGTTGACTGCTGCCAAATTTCCCCCAAATGTAAACTAGGGCCCAGTGTCACAGCCCTTTTCTGCTGCCAGAGACTTTTAGTGAGGTGGGGAAGTGTGGATGTTTACTGACTTATCAATAATTGTCGTAGTGTTTTCCCAAATTAATGCTGTGATGATTCCCTCAGTTATTCGTAAGCCTCTGTGTAATCTCTCTACTTCAGCAAGAGAAATCTTTGCTGAAGTGTAACCTGTGTCATAGCACCCTGCTGCATCAGTCTGTCTGCCTCGTCAGCAAACTCCTCAAGATACTGCCAATCTAAACCTTCCCTTACAGGTGACATTCAGTGAACTCCAATTCTTGAGTTTCCCAGAAATGTCTCAGCTTATCCAGTCTCTCAGATTGGCCACTCACAGAAGTTAACAGTCTGCTGTCTCCAAAGAGACAGGATACATACCATCTAAGGATGCACCTCACTTTAAAATAACAGCATTGAGATGGTTTATAGTTAAACTAAGCATAAATGTATTAAATAAAGAACAGATTTAAGTGATACTAGAGCAAGAAAAAAAGACAGGTATGGTTACAAACAAAAATACCGTCCATTTTAGCAACTAAAACTTAACTTTAGCAAGCCACAATCTTTGCTTAAGTTTCTTTCTTATTGCCTATGTCTACATTGTAAAAGCTAAGTTGACTTTAAGTAGACCTTATAAAGTCGACTTTAAATAAGTGTCCTGGCTTTAGTCGATTTTATAGAGTCAACTTAATGGGCCCACTGCACTGTCGACTTTATTAAGTTGAGTTAGTGAGTCCACATAGCCTTAAGTCCACTTAATAAAGTCAACTTAACAGTAAAGTCAACTTTATACGTAGACCTTATAAAGTCGACTTTACTGGACCCTAAAGTCGACTTTATTCCCTGCAGTGTCGATAGGGCTCTGTTTAAGTTGACTTAAGGGCCCTTAAGTCGACTTAAACATATAGTGTAGATGTACCCATTTATATCACACCAGCAGCATCTGCAACCCCTCAGGCTGGAGTATCCACTATTGATAGGATCTGACAGTGCTGTTCCCTCTGTTTCCAAAAGGAATGGTTATCAGAGGAGTCCCTTTTCCACCCTTTTATATTCTAGAAAGCCTTTGAAATACATTGTTCAAAAAGTAAACGCAGATAAAGTTCCTTTCTCCTGCTGCTAGTTCTTTGAGGTGCAGTCACCACCTCTTTCTTCATCCTCAGGTCAATTTGCTTTCTTATTTGGCTTTGATCACATTAGAAGCAGACAAATGTACTTCTATTATCCTTTGCATGTAATTAAGGCATGTTGTTTTTCTTAACTGCCAGTTAGCTAAATCAATGCAGACAGGTAAGTCCACATTCATGACCAGTATGGCACCAGTTTTTATATGATACCTTACAAGGTTCTGTTTGGCTAAATACTCTGAGAACAGTATTGTGTGTGTCCTTTGCCACTTGATATAAGAACTCTTATGCTATGTCTATACTAGCAAATTAGTCCAGACTAAGCAAGCTTAGTCCTGACTGATTTGGCCTGGGTCTACACGAGGCTTTGCCTAGTTCGAACTAAAAAAATTTAAAAAACTGAGTTTGAACTAGTTAGTTCAAACTTAGCACTTAATTCAAACTTATTCAAACTAGGGCAATGTAGACATCTTAGTTTGAACATAAAAAGTTCAAACTAATTGGTTAGTTCAAACTAACTGCTTTTTCTAGTTCAAACTAACTTTTTAGTTTGAACTAGCCACGCTTTTTAGTTTGAACAAACTTTTTGTTTGAACTAAAAAGCATGACTGCTTTGAACTAAAAAGCCACGGTTAGTCCGAACAAACCTGCGGTTAATTCAAACTAACCCAGAACTGCCTAGTTTGGACTAAGAAAGTCCAAACAAAGCTTTCTAATATAGACATAGCCAGGGGCATTGCTAACACTGGGCACACAGGGCTTGTGCGCCAAATCTCAGTGCCAGTGCCCCGAGTCCTGGCCCTCAGCCCCCTGCCTCTTCCAGTCTCTGGTGGGAGATCCGGGGCCTGGCTGCTCACAGTGGCTGTAGCCGCTTCCGGCCCATCCTAGGCCGGGCCACCCGCCATGGTGGCTGCCGCTCTCTGCCCTGTCCCCAGCCAGGGATACAGGGCCAGGCTGGCAGCAGCAGGCGCCTGAGGCCGGGTCAGCTCAAGCACAGAATCAGGACCGGAGGCGTGGCCTATGGCCAGGGGTCAGGGCTGGGGCCCATGCCCCGGGTCCTTCCCCGGGCCAGCAATGCCCCTGGATATAGCCTTAAAGTCACAAAGGCTGTTGTCCCTCTTCATTTAATAAAAGTTTTATTTTGATATACACTAACTTGATACCGGTGAGTGGGAAATATTGCCTCTGAGAGGTGCCAAGCAGTGTTCCTTTTACCCAGATTCCTGGGTGGAACTTGAGCCAGCCCAGTTTTGTATTGAACCTGACCCTTGTTGCTGCACCACCACCTGGGGAAAAGGGTAACGTCACGATATATTCATCTCCTTATTATGGTAAGTCCAGTTCACACCAAAAAATCCCAAACAAACTAACAAAAAAGAAGCAAACCCCAAACCCCTCATTTTCACTGGTAACTTCTCTTGTAAGGGAGTTTGGGAGCTGATGCTGAAGGTTATTTGTAAAGTATAGCAAGCATAACTTATTTACTACTAGCATTAAAAGTGCTATTGACTTCTAGTAAAACTTGTGGCCCCTAAGTTAATTAAGTGCTTTTGAAAATTCCACCCTAAATAACTATAACCAGGATTTCTAATGCAGAATACTCTTCATATAAAGAGAAATTTATTCCAGTGCTGAAGGCCAGTATAAACCCTATATATTGTTTAAATCCAATTTAATCCCCATTTTGAGGTTTTAAGTGATGCATAATGTAGTGACATTTTACCCATGTAGCAGGAAACATGTGATAACAAAAGTATGTGTGTTGTAATAATACAACTTCACAAGCATTTATTGGTGCTGGGAATTATTTCTCTGTATGTATTTGTACAGTGTCTCGCGAAAGTAACTTCAATTTATTTGGAATATCTAGGCACTTCTGTGAAGTAAATAATGATTAACACTTCCTCTTAAAATCGTTAATGTCTGTAAAGGCCTTTCATCTTCAACCCCTATGAAGTAGCTCATCTTGTGGATGGGAAATTGAGTCAGAGATTAAAGACTTTGTCCCCGGCTACAGAAGGTTTGCAACAGAGCCAGATTTGACTTGAGGAGCTCTTGATTCCCTATCCTGTTCTCATACCATTGTTAGACTGTATCTTTTCCTGTTAGACCCAGTGCATCGCACAGTCACATTTTTTTTCTGTGAATTTGGCATTTAAAAATTGTATTCTATGGTGTCAGGATTTGCATGAATAGCATTTTTCCCTCTACAATAAAATAATGGAATAACTCTGCAATTTTATAAGCAACTTGCTGATTTCCTGCAAGATCTTGGAATATTCAGGGAAAGTACAGTATTGATATGTTACAGGAGAACTTTCCTTCAGTGCAATTGATCTGATCCATTTAATCAACTGCAGGCAAGTAGGTCTTTCCTTATCAGGGTTTTGAAAGTGACTTCTCCCACCGCACTTTAAATTGAAACATAACATCAAGTGATAAGCTTGACATACCTTTTTAAAATGCCTATTAGCACACATTTTGTTTCATCAAAGCTTTGAGCTGAAACAGAATGAAGATCTGCAAATAAGTCAAGTTGCCCCATGGTCACCTTTGAACATAGGTTGTGAAGAGCATATTGCCTCTCAAAGTTGTAGCATTCTGATGAAGACTTTAAGAAATATGATGGATATCAGGAGTGAAACATGCAAATCACCAGAGCTTTTTTGCTATCAGTTTCTCTTCAGTAGCAGTAAGCAGCAGTCACATGTCGCCTGGCAAAGATCTAGATATTGCAAGTGAAAGGCACTGAATTAGATTTGAATTAATTTAGATAGCTTGTCCATCGTCTGATTTAAGATGTAATTGTGAGTTCCCACATATTTAATATAAAAATATGAATAAGATGCAATTGTTTATTTGTGAGCCCCTTTAAAAAATAAATGTTTCACTTAAATGTTTCTGACAGAATGAGAGTGTGAAAATTGTTTGGCCCATGTACAGAAATACAGTTTTCAACTTCTGAGGATTCTAGTAAAGAGGTTTAAGATGGTGATAAATAGAGTGATAGTGTATCTCAGTAATGATTTTCTTGGCCAACTTAATATTTTGGGGGTGAAGCAGACATTTAGGAGTACATCTTGTCTTATATTTTCTTAATTTATTTTTATTCACTTATTTAATTTTCAGATAATAAGAAGATACATAAAAGATATTGTTCAGAATGATTTGTAAGACCTTTACAATAAACAGTATACTGAAAATAAGCTACATACTACCCACATTACTTTTCAGTATTTTTTTTTATTGTGTGCTGTGGGCCAAATTTTGGTCCCTGTGCACATACTGTATATTTCTGGCTCTGTGATGAGACATCACAGGGGTTGGAGAACAAGGAATGTTCATTCACAGACTGAAGAACAACAGAGGACTTATGATGCAGTCACTGTTGCAAAACAAAGACTTTTACAGAGCAATATTTAATTCTGCTATGCACTAGCTCCTTGTAGGGAAGGAGAATGCTGCATCAACTTAGTTGTGAACATGCCAGCCTGGTTCCCACACCAGAGCTTTTCCATGATGGAGGATCTCCAAAAAGTTGCATTTGGCTCCACCAAGCTTTTACTTTTCCTTCCTCCTCTCAATGAGGGGAAGAAAAAAAGCCAGTTCTGCTATATTCATGGTCTTCCACACCCACAGAAATTGGGGTGGGCATATACTTTGATCCTGAGCATCAATGCCTATAGAGAGCTGCGTTTGAATGTGTCTATTACATACTTGATGTCATTTTAAAAACGACTGAAAATTTATCACTGCTTATGTTGTTTCTAAACAAAACTATGTGACCATCAAACCTTCAATGGGACTGAGAAAAAATTGTGCTGAATTTCATCCAGAGGTAATAGCTGGATACTTTTGTAAGCAACTGGTGGATGACATAGGGTTGGCAGGTGTTGCCAAGTGTGAAGCACTGGAATATCATATATGCACCGCTGAGTGAGCTTGGCCAAGCCATTTCACCCCTCTGTGCCTCAGTACGTCCATCTGTAAAATGAAGATACTTCATTTGGAATCCGTTAACGAAAAGTGCTATGTAAGAGCTAGCTATATATATTATTTAAGAACTGAAATAAACATCATCTATAATCAAAATTATATAAAATGTATTTTGAAAGTGTTTTGGGAGAGGTACAGGAAAGAAATTTAAAGCAACCCAGCAGCTTTGTCTCTTTTAAATATGTTAATGAATAAAATACTGTTTGATTAACAGAAGTAATGAGTTGGGAAAGACTAAGCTGGAATTATGAATATCGATTCCATTATACTTCTGTGGAAAAATTACTTTTTTTTAAATTTCATAGTGTAGCAGCATTACTTGAAATACACATACAATATAACATAATTAATATTACAAGATATCTAGTATTTCCTAGAAACAAGGAATTCATCACCAACCTGTAGCTGAGTATGGTCTCAATCCAGCAAACTTTTAGGCAAATAGAGAGTTTTACAAGATACTTTGATTTCAGTCAGACAATTCACATGAACCAAGTTCTGGATGTGCTTAAACATTTGCAGATCAAGACTTACACAAAAGCAATGAGAAACTTGCACCAGAGTACGCTTAAGTGCAGAGGCCAAAAATTTTTTAATCTATTGGCCAAAAAGGAGTCACCCTGAAATTACATGGCAGGACTGACCCAGTGTGGAATGAAATAGGGTACCAGAGGCCTCAGGTTCTACAGACCTGATGATGAGTTATGAAGGTGGTAACTCTCCATACCTCTAGGCCAGCTTAGGGGTCCTGGCAGGAAATGTGAGTCCCAACCCCTCGTCCTCTTCCTGACCAAAAAGGCAGGATAGATAAACTGAGGGAAACAACCCCATTGCTGCATGAGACCATGCAATATCATGTGTGATCCTGGCCTAGGCAACCTCCTGGGTTACAGAGACCTGACTCTGGACTCTTTCTCAGCCCACCCACTGCACTTCAAATAATGGTTTCCTTTTAGTTGAATAGGTTTTAAAAAATGGGCCCTTGGTTTGATATATTTGTGCATTTGTGGGGAAAAAAAGTAACTCATGAGAGCTATATAGAAAGAGTATTTAAAAATAATTTCTATATTAATTTCTACTTCAAAGCAATTCAGTCATTATGATAACTTGGTATGACTATGACATCTAAAAATAACTGATTTGTCCTTTGTAGCTTAGTATGAATATACACTGCAGAGTCTCTGGACAGTCACTGTTATTATATGTCAAGTAGGATTTGTGCCTGAGTTGAAGGTTCAGGCAAAATATTTTTGACAAATGAACAAAGCATACTACAACAATGAAAACTATTCAGTTGCTACACATACAGTATGTCCAATAGAGAACCTTTTCCCAATTTTTATTTTATTTCATTTTATTATAGTGCAGGCTGTGATTTAATATAGGGAATATCTGTTTGCCCCCCCTACCCAGTACTGTTTTAGTGGTCACAGGTGGGGTTAATTAAGCATCTTCTAAGTATGTGAACATAGTGCTTAAATGCTTCCATTTCAACCAACTATAGAAAAATCAGACAGTCTTTTTTAGTAATTATATAGATTTGAAATTCATAGTAGGACTGCTTTTAAGTGGCAGGAATTTTTATTCAGGGACTCCAAAATTTATGTTTTCTTTGATCTCTTCATGCACTTGTTTAGGATTTGTTTAGTAATAAATATAGTCCCTTATTGCTCAGTTTTCTAAACTCAAATGTCTTTGAAATTATGTGCAAGGATTGTAGGCAGTCTGATTATAATGTGCAAGGAAATTCATAAAGAAAAATAGAGCAAACAGAGCCTTCAGCCTTCTGGGTACTATCTCTGGAGCGATCTCAGTGGCCGGTCCCTTGTGAGTACTGAGGGAGATATGTGCTTAAAATATACAGAAGAACAGATGAACCTGCAAAGAGTAAAACTATCATCTAGTGATGCATATTGCCAAAAACTCATGACATTCAGTCCATGGAAAAAACCCAGCTGCAAGCTGTCTTGTACAGTACATAAACAACTTGATGCCAAATGTTTTCCTGAACTGTTTAGGAGCAATTTAATATAAAATTGCACCATCGCTTCATCAGATCTGCCCAAAGTGAATTTTAAAATTCCTGAACACACCATTACTAAGGCTTTAATCTTAGTCTCTACCTATGGAACCCTACTTACTGAGCTTCATTTTGATCTCATTAACACCGGTTTTAAGGTACAGTAGCATAACTATGAATGTTAAATCACGAATAAATCCATCTAACACTGGTGTTCATAAGAATAGAATTAGGTCCACTTTAGCCATCAGTCACCTTGGTTGTCAGTGCAACATATGTACAGTTCTTCAGTGTAACTGTAAAAGCATCTCCTTTGTGCAGACTCTGGAACGATTCGTATTCCCAGCACAATTCAAGCAAATCAGCATCTTGCAGAGGATATAATCAACCAACCTTCTTTCCCAAATAACACAGAATATCCTTTCACAACTTTTCAGAGTCCTTATACCACAAACAGACCACTCCTTTGATTGATGAAATGGAGCTTCCTACTCAGTTATTCAATCTGGGGGTGGAGGGGTGGGGAAGGTATATGGTAACAAATATATAACACTGCAGAAATCAGTCCAATAAACTGCCTCATTTAATTTAAATGGAACTTCCCTTTTTACTCCTAATCTGCCAAATCAACATCAAATATCCAAAAGAGCTTCCATTACAGAAGTCCAGTCCTCCACTTACTAAAGTCCATGAGAAAAACATGTTGCCAAGATTGATGAAGTGTGATTTTCTCCCATGAAAGCTCATGCAATAAATGTATTTGTTAGGACTCTTTGTTTTTTTGGGGGAAAAACATGGGTAAGCACAAGTTCAATGTTTGGAAAGAGCTGTATAAATTCTGTAAATAAGCAGATCTATATACAATTGTAAACCATTGAGAAGCAAATACTAGGAAAAAGCATATTGATAAATTTGCTTCTGTTCCTGTACTTTCTGATTACTGGCTTAGAGACTTTCAGTACCTAATACTGGGTTATAAAAATGTAAATATTGCAAGGAAAGAAAAACTGAGGTTTTATATATTGTTAGATGGTGGTATCCCAATGATTACTATGGTACTAAAGCCCCCTAATGTATTGTTTGGTCTCAAACTCAACTAGTGTTCATTACTTTGTCATTCTGAACACTTTCCTTTTGGTGGCCGGCATGGTACAAGAGAGATCTTCTGACTGCAATAGTATTTTCTTGCGTCCAAATCTTGGTTCTGCTACTTCCCTGAGTTGTGGTTTTTGCCTATGGTATTTGAGTTCTGTTTTTCAAAATGTAAATGTCAATATGGTGAAAATGATGCTTATATACTCTTATAGTCTATGGCCACACTTAGGCAGTTAAATTGACTTAAGTTAAATTAATTTAACATGTTCCCACTAGAAACTCACATCAAACTAGCATGTCCATGGACAGGACTTGCTAGTTTGATTTAGGAGGGGGTGCTGGGATAAAAATTGGTTATTCTATATAGGTACTCGTTATGCATGTTTATACTTCTCGATGTTAATATGGGAGATGAATAGTTGGTGCTGCTCCTCCCCAGAACTAGGGTAAGAAAGTTAAGCAGCCAGGCAGTCTGACAGGCAGGTTGCTGGTCTTGTAATCTGCCCAGCAACAGAAATCTGCCTGGCAACAGGACACTATGGCTGCCCCCATGCGAGTGGCAGCTCCAGAATGTTCATCCATGTAGATTGATGAGGGAGACTGTGGCGCGAAAGGGGCATGCTGGATTGGACAGTGAGTTTGAGGGTGTGAAAAAGGAAGCACCATGATTGGACAGAGGGATGGCTTTTAAGCAAGAATCTGTGGGGAGAGGGGGCACCGTGCGCTGACTCTCTCACAGTGAGCGCCCTGTGCAGCTGCTGTCCTGGGGTGTGTGTGTGTGGAAACCTGCATCATTGCCGCCTCCTGATTTTTGAAGAGAACAAGGGGGGCCTCGGGACCTCCTGAACTGGCATGAGGGAGTGAATTTCTGGTCCAGGAGAATCAGAGATTCAGACTGGGAGCAGAGGTCCCTAGTAGGCTCAGAAGAGGACGGGTGCGCCCGGAAGTCCCTGAAGATCTGGAGCCACGGAGCCTGCTCCAGTCAAAAGGACTTTGCATAAGGCTGAATGGACAGTTGTTCCAGGACAGGCCAGAAGGGGTCCAGAAGCCACTGAGCCAATCCTGGACCGTGGTGAACTGCGAGGGACCGGGCCCACAGACTATTGAGGCCTACGCCATCTGGTGAAGCAAAATTGTGAGGCTCTACCCAGTGTATGGGTGGCGGGTGCCAGGAGAGGACAGGGCGTATGGTGATCCACAGTGAGTTTACCTGACTTAGTGGTCCCAGGGAATCTTGGACATGGGATCAGAGGGTGTTGGGTTGCTGAGGGAGCTTAATACCTGATAAGGATGTTTAGAGTGTTAAGTGGTTCAATAGTGTGTGATAAGTTTACTTCACTGGTTTTCTTTTTCCCCTGGTTTCTTTCTCTCTTCTCCTCCTATTCCCTGAATAAATAGTGCTTGGTTAAGAACACAGCTGTCTCATGATTCTGTGAGTCCGTGTCAGAGCAGCACAGGTTGATAGACGCCTGCGGCGAGGGGGACCTGTAGAAAAGGAGGTCTAAGATCCATCTTCCTCAAGAGTTTTCCTTTAACAGGGGCACCATAGGATGTGTGGCAAATTGTCCCCTTAGAAGGGCCGTGCCACCACCCACTATATAGGAAAAGGACAGAACCCTGGAAAGGAGAAGGGCAAAAGTGTTAAATTGAAATAACATGTCCACACTGCATTATTTTGAAATAACAGTTCTGATTTAACCATCATTTTGATATAATACTAGCTTTTATTACATCAAAATGACTTGCCTCATTTTGAAATGAGGGAGCTCTTTATTTTGAAATAAGGAAACTTAGTGTGGACATGCAATGTTTTAAATAGAAATAATCAGAATTATTTTGATTTAAAGATTGTGTGGACATACCCACAGAGTGTTATAAGAGCTAAGATGCAGAAATTATGCTATCTGATTATTTTTCCTAAGAGTAATATGCTCACATGCCATCTTCCTTAAAAACCTTTAACTTTAGAATAACCAGTTTCTGCAGTACATAACTATAGGTGAATGAGGTATTATTTTTCCTAGACTGATGGGGTATGTTTTCTATTGGTACTGACTTGGTCTGGATTCAGACAGCTGTCCCGCGTACAAGTGCTGATCTCAGGTAGGCATTCAGAGAAAAGGGAGATGGTGGTCTTATTTGCCATGTTGCCTGCATGGTGCTGGCATCTTCCCAGCTTTCCCAGTGGCTTCATATAGATATTGAAATGGACATGGAGAGAATAATAAGTTTTGTGAAGCCCCACGTGTGAGAGTCCTGGAGACTGAGGAAGCAGTTGCCCAAAACAACCCTTTCATTTTAAATGGAAAGAGTTGAGCCATTTCAGGATATTTTGTCTAACCTGAACACCTCTTAGAAGTAGAATAGGAGACCATGGTGGTCCATAATACCCAAGCTGCAAAGAGGTCCGTGAATTTGAACATTATTTTTTCTTGTTTATAGTCGGAAGGAGAGAAAGCATTGTTCTCGTGGTTAAGGCAATGGTCTGGGATACTAAATAGTTGACTGCAGAAATCTGGTGTGATCTAGGGTGAGATATTTAATCTCTCAGTCTCTGTTTATTTTCTGCAAATGGGGGTCCTTCCCTATCTTACAAAGAAGTTCTGCGGATAAACAGGTGAATGGTTGTGAGGCTCTAAGATATTATGCTAGTGAGTGCGTATAAATGAACAGATCATCAAAGTGACTGGGGCTGCCTTAGTCCCATACCCTGAAGCCTGACTGGTGGGGATGCTGGAAGGAATTTTTTTTTTTTAATCTTGCTTAGAAATAGGAGGCTGAAAACAGAAGTAATTTGTAAAGCTGATGATAACAAGAAAATATTTCTTTGGTAATGGACAAATTATTCTGTATTGGGGTGTGAGGGAAATAGAATTCCCTCTTCAAAGGTGCTGTTGACACAGACTGTTAGAAGAGGTCCTAGTATTTCCTTCTCTTTCTCACCGCCCTTGGAAAGATGTGAATGATGGTCACAGGCAGTTGGCCCTAAGTGATGCCAGCCACTACTGTTGTAAAAAAGGTCTATAAAATCATGGGTGGTGTAGAGAAAGTTTATAAGGAAGTGTTATCTACCCCTTCATATAACACAAGAACCAGGGATCACCCTTAACATACAATCAACCTGTGGAACTTTTTCCAAAGGGATGTTGTGTTGTGAAAGCCAAAACTGTAACTGGATTCAAATAAGAATTAGATAAATTCATGGAGGATAGGTCCATGAAAGGCTCTTTTAGCCAAGATGGTAAAGGATACAGCCCTGTGCTCCACGTGTTCCTGACTACCAGATGCTGGGAGTGGATGATGGGGAATGGAAGCCTTGATGATTGCCCTGTTTGTTCATTTCCTTTGAGGCATCTGTCATTGGCTACAGTCAGAAGACAGGTTACTATATTAAGAGGGGCTATTGCTCTGAGCCAGTATGGTCATTCTTATGTTCTTGTATGAATAGGCAGTGTTGTTAAAACGGGGTGATGACAGATCTAGTTATGGGATCATCTCAGATACAGGAGCTCTGTGAGAGAAAAAGGATAATTCCTGATGAGGAAAGATACTAGGTTCTAGGGTTAAATCTAGGCATTCTGGATGTACATAGTAATTTATGATCAGAAGAGCCAATGAGATATAAGCCATCAGAGTGTTGGCATAGAATTTGTGTTGAAAACAGCCTTTTCTCGAGGGCTGTTTGACTTTGTCTACACACAAAATCTCAGTTCAGACTTGTTTAGTCTGAACTAAGTAGTTCAAAAGTTAGTTTGAATTAAGCACTTTTTTTTAGTTTGAAGTAACTTTTTAATTAAACTAAAAGGCGCAGCTAGTTTGAACTAAAAGTTAGCTTGAACTAAAAAAAATGCACCTACTTTGAACTAACTGCTAATTTGAACTTACTTAGCTCGAACTAGCATGTTTCCATTGGGCTAGTTCAAACTGAAAATTCAAATGAGTTCAAACTAAACAGTTACTTCAGACTAACCAGCCAAACTAACTAGTTTAAACTAGGCTTTGATTAGTTTCAACTAATTTTATTTTATTTTTATTTTTTTAGTTTGAACTAACCAAAGACTAGTGTAGACAGGGTTCATAGTAGTCTGGACTAAGCTTGCTTAGTTCAGACTAATTTTCTAGTGTAGACATAGCCTTCAAAATTCTTTTCCCCTTCCTTTTTTCCCCGGTTGTTTGTCCAATGAGAACCAAAATTATAGGGCTAAGCGATGGAGTGAGCGAGTCTGTTTCGATGCTGGTGTCTAATACCTAGTATACCTTAATGTATCTACTTATCTAATTGACACATTCATCTAGAATCTTTATAAAACATATAAAATTGTTAAATTCAACTATTTTTGCAGAATAGAGTTCCATAAATTCAACAAACTGGTTGATACTATGTAATTTTGAGTGGTGTTTTATCTGTGTTGGTCCCAGGATATGAAAGAGACAAGGGTGTGAGCTAATAACTTCTACTGGGTTAACTTCTATTGGTGGAAAAGATAAGTTTTGAAGCTTCACAGAGCAATTCTTTGAGTCTGGGGGAAAAAAAAAAGACCTAAAGAAGAATTCTGTGTAGCTTGAAAGCTTGTGTTTTCCACCAACAGAAGTGGTCCAGTAAAATTCATACCTCATCCACCTTGTGTCTCTGATACATTTTAGACTGTGGTCTAAAACTCAAATGACCATGAGGGCTGTATGAGGACTAGTACAGGGCCGCATGAGGAGTAGTATGTTAGCCTGAGGGCTGCACCACTGAAACCTTTTCATAAAGCGATATTGCGAATATCTGTAATGATAGTGTTCTTGTAGGCTGCAGGAAATAGCTTTAGGGGCTGCATGTTTGAGACCCCTGATTTAAGATTACAGTAAGGAGGAAGATGTTAAAATTTTTGTACAGCCATTTTTTCATTTGGAACCATTGTGTAAAGGTTTGTATGTGGAAAGATTATGGGTCATATATAGCAAAAAGCCTATGTAGTATAGCTTGTACAGAATGCATTTTTATTGGAATCCATGTATGTGTGTCAAAGGAATGTATATCTTGCTTTCCAGAAATTGGAGAATTGAACCTTTAATATTATTTTAGCTTTAACAGGAAAACGAAGCAAAAACGTTTACAAGTATTAAGTCTAGACTTACATGTTTCACTAAGTGACTTCAGCTGCTGGAGGCATGTAGCCCATTAATGGTCACCTAAGTCGTGCCTTATGTGTATTACAGTATGATACAATACCTTAGTCTTACAATAGATTTTTAAAATCTTGTTACCCAAATAGGAAGGAAAAGTAGAAGAAAATGATAGAAAAGCTTGTAAGCATCTTAATGAAATGATGTTAGAGGGTTTGGGTTTTTTTTTTTTTTTGTTTGTTTGTTTGTTTTTTTTTGACTCTTTAAAATAAATAAATAAAACAGTGTTTGGTTAGCTTTAAATCTTTTCCCAACTTACTTTGAAGTATCCAGTATTCCATTGTCCATTCACTTTCAACAGTGAGTCACAGGTGGCTGAGATACTAAAGTTAAAATGTTATAAGAAAACCTAAATCAAAGTAATATTAATTCCTAAGAAAGGTTGTTGAAAGGTAGCATTTGGGCTAGTGGCAAAGAATTTAGCATTTTCTGTAATTGTACAGAACTGCTGCATTCTGATAGAGAGCTGCATTGTTAGGGAGAGAAGGGAATTAAGAGCTTTAAAAGAGTATTTGAAACAAAGAAAACCCACGAGTGTCAGTGTAACACAGTCTGTATTATAAGAAGTGATGAATATAAAATAAAGGATTATCTTGTTCTCCAGATGACTGGGTGAAAGTGTATGGAATTTATTTTTACATGTTGTCTGAAAATTGTAAAGCAGGCATGAAGGTGAATAAAGTAGCAGAATACCTCTGTTTAAGTGCTGATGTGCATTTTTACCTCTAACTGACTAGTTACATTTTGGGGCTGTGAGATATGAAGGGCAGCAGGCACCATAAGAGTGAGTGAAGGGAGGTGTAGAAGTGGTAGATTGTTAAGAGCTTGTTTCCCTACTGGCTAGAGATGACTTAAGACCTAGCCAGGTTTCTGATAAAAGCTGCCCTGCCCCAAACAGAGGTTGCACAAGCTAGAGAAGGAGCAGAGGTTAGTGCTGTGCTGCAGAACTTCAAGAAGGCATTGGTGAAAAGACAGGAGATAGATAAACAGAGGAAAAGACAGAGAGAGCTGGAAAAGAAACCCAGCAGAAGGGTAGACTGGGTGGAAACCCTAAAATGTATAAAAGAGGGGGGAAACAGCCCAAGGGAAAGGAGTTACATGACTGAGACTTGGTCAGCAGCACATATCTGCATCTCTTAGGGCCCCTGGGCTGGGACCCAGAGGAGACAGCGGGTCTGGGTCCCAGACCCCCCTCCTCACACCAGGAGTGACACCTATGGCAGCCCCTATGGGCAGAAACAAAGAAGAAGAGGAGCCCTGTGACCCACTAGCCTTCTAGAGCGTGAGACTCACCACCACAGAGGTTCTGTTGTTTTGTTACAGGCCCTAAGAATGTTCCAAGACATTGGTGGTAATCAATGTTTCTTTGATGCAATTTTGTTAATTTACAATGAATGTACAAAGTCCCTTGTCTCTGAACGCTGAAGAACTCAAATAACAGAAAACAGCTTCTTTTGTTCACAGCTCCAAGAACAGCCTAACCACAAAATTCTCTTTCCAGGTTTCTTCCAGGGTCATACATCATGCTTTCATCTGCTCTTACTGGCTGTTTGTTCTCTCTCTCCATCTACAACTCCATCAACACACACTCACGGTGGTCATTCAGTCCAAAAACTCATGAGGATGTTCAGAAACCCATTTTGTTTTAAGATAGGGATGAGTTATCATTATCTAATAGTTATGATAACTGAAGGGTGCAGTCATGCCCAGCCTCAAAGTAGTTTGTCATGAACTTGTACTCATAGACGTTAAGCTCAGAAGGGACCAATATGATAATCTAGTCTGACCTCTTGCACAATATAGGCCACGGAACATCTCCTTGTGTAATAAGCTTCTAACTCAGTGTTTCCCAACTAGCATGCCATGGCACGCAGTTGTGCTGTCAGATCTGAGAAGGTGTGCCACAAAATTCTTTATAAAACTACTCAAAGAGTTTAGGATTGGGTCACTGACTCATGAATATTCATGAGTTCATTTGGAAACTGTATGGTGGTGTGCCTCAAAGTAACTAAAGTTAGCAAGGTGTGCCACGGCAGAGAAAATGTTAGGAACCACTGCTCTAACCTATGACTGAAGTATTATAGTCATCAGATTATGGTTTAAAGACTTTAAGGTACAGAGAATACACCAGCAAGTGAGCCATAGTTCATGATACAGAGGAATCCAAAAAAACTCTATAAGCCTTTGCCAGTCTGCCCTGAGAGAAAATTCCTTCATGACCCCCGATATGGTGATCAGTGAAACCCCTGAGCAAGTGGGCAGGACTCACCAGCCAGACAGCCAGGAAAGAATTCTCTGCAATAACTCAGAGCCCACCACATCAACTGTCCCAACTCAGGCACTGGCATATTTACCACCAGCAGCCAAAAGATCAGTCAGTTGCCAAATTAGGCTGTCCCATCATGCTAGCCCCTCCATAAATTTATACAAGCAGTCATCAGTACCTATGAGCAAAGCAAGCAAAGCAATATTTAAAAAAATCTGCATCTCTTCCTCCAGAGCTAAACACACTCTGCTTGTTCTCAGTGTCACAGGTATGTGCAGTCCAGAAACTCTACCAGCTTACCCAGGCAGTCTGTGTTTAATACAAGCTGCCCCCACCCCTTTTGTTAGGTACTACAAAGATTCATCAGTAAGTAAGCATATGCCCCATGCAGATTATAATAGATGTCTTGGAGTGCTGAAATACCTATCCCCAAACTGTTGAGAGCAGAGAGCTTCTCACAACAAGAGAAGATTTGATTATTGTATTTTTATTCTATTATACTGTTCATTTTATGCACCCCGAGTGCACCACTAGTTAGTGCCATTACCTTTAACAGACTCTTTCTGCTTGTAGTCTTTTTATAAGTTAGTGACTGCTTGTGTAGTAACAAATGAATTGTCCCCAAAGCCTACGTTAAAGAAGGTCAGACTAATAGTAATCTGTTCGGAAACATTTTACTTACCATTAGCAACACATGATATAGTAGTAACAGAATAAAGCAACTAAATGGGTATGTTTTCTATTTTTTCTTTGATCCCTTGGAGGCTCTTTCTTCAGGGATCTGACTCCTCTCACACATATGTACATATTGGCTGCAGCCCTGTCATCTAATTACCATAATTCTGTCCTTGGCAAGATACCAAGTGATGCTCAAAGCATGCTAACGTTGTGTCTTAGCGTTGTTGGAAAATAGATATCTTTCTCTCTGCCATATATAAAAAAGGGATTTTCATGTATCTGAAGTTAGATTACTTGTTGGTAAGTAAGTAGAAGAAAGAAATCAATTAGATCTCATTGCTAGTTAATGGATTTATCTTTAAGTCAGGGGTACTTTATTAATATCTACAGCGGCATGATCTCTAGCTGAGCAAATGAATCATATGGGCATGTCTTAAGTTAGCGTTAAGGAAAGTTTTCATGTCTCTTCATCCATTACAACAAGAGAAATGATCTCCTTTAAGGCTAGTATTGTCATGCTGTCCTGCACACATTGCACATTTCTGGCTGAGTCCTCTACCAGTAAAAATGAATTAAGAATTACAACACCCCCTATGATTTTGTGATTATCCCCATTTTACAGTTGGGAGAAATGAAGAAGGGTAGTTAAATGACTTACTGAAGATTCCTATCAAAACTCATGACAGTTATAGAATGAGAATCCAGATCCCGACCACTTGCATGCTTTGAGCCCTTGCTTGGGGGATGACAGTGGCAATGACAACCATGGACAAGTGTCTGATAACACAGTTCAGTAGTGGTGGCAAGAGTAGTGGTGGTCAGAAACAGGCATGGCTGCAGAAATGGATGGACCAAGGAACTAAGGGGAGTGTCATTGCTGGTGGAGAGAGAAGCTCAGGCTGTCTGATCCTTGGGCTGACCAAAACTGAAGCCAAAAGACAATCTGGAGGCCTTCTAACCTACTTTCAAGTGACTGGCAAGTGCATCAAGCTGGGAGGGATTGATTTGGGGTGGCCCACATAGCAGTATTCCTGGTCGCTGTGGCACAGCCAACTTAGAGAAAGATAACCAATCAGTAAGTGAGCTGCTATAATACAGTGACTACTTAGGTATACATGTATTGATTTCAGGTTGCAGCATTTCCGGGGGGGGGGGGGCATAAACATGTGCAGTAGTTCAAAGATCATGGCTCCTCAAGACTTGGTGGCTATGCTGTGAAATCAATTCCATAGAGAAAATCATGGACCAAATCATCCTGAAACAATTCTTAAAGATCCTAATCATGGGAGGCCAGAAGTGGGAAAGGTGATTTCAGTCTGCCTCCTTGGGGAAGGTGGTAGAACAGGCAGAAACCATCCCGGGGATCAAAGGAGACAAGAGGCCTCAGTCTCATTTCAGAGGAAGAGCAATCCAACAGGGTGAGTTGAAAGGAAGCTTACAATGGAAAAAGAGCTGAATGGCCCAATAAAGGTGTTGCATAGAAACTGTCTTTGCCCTTGGTAATCCCATAGTGTAGTGGAAGCACTTGTGGGTGTAGCTGGGAAAGGCTAATGATGAACTCTAGATGTGGCAAAACTGGACGTATTAGATAAGAGAGCCCAATAATGGAATGAAATTAACTGGGCTGCTGTTACAGAGACCCTATGGCCTGGGGTCCACTCTGAGTAACACTGGGTCTGTTATATGTGATACCAGTCAGACTTGGAGGAGTTGCAGTGGAAGGTCTTGTCATCTCAGGTTGTGGGTACAGTCATGTCTAAGAAGATGGGGGGAATTCTAAAGAAGGTGTACCCCCCTATTGACACAGTACTTAACTACTTGTTAGGAAGTTTTTTCCTAATATCAAACTTAATCCATCCTTGCTGCAATTTAAGTTCATTGCTTCTTGTCCTCTCCTCATAGGTTAAGGAGAACAATCTTTTCCCTCCACCTAGTAATAACTTTTTATGTATTTGAAAACTATTATCATGTCCCCCCTCAGCTTTCTACTCTACAGCATAAACAAATCCAGTTTTTTCAGTCTTTCCTAATAGGTCATATTTTCTAGACCTTTAATCACTTTTGTTGCTCTTCTCTGGATTTCTTCAGTTTGTCCGCATCTCTCCTGAAAGGTGGCACCCAAAACTGAAAACTACTCCAGCTGAGACCCAATTAGCATGAAGTAGAGTGGAAGTATCACTTCTTGTGTCTTGTCTACAACACTCTTCTAAAACAAAAAACAAGATGTTTGTTTTTAGTTTGGTTTGGGGTTTTTTGCAATAGTGTGACACTGTTAATGTGTATTTAGCTTGTGATTCACTATGACCTCCAGAGCTCTTTCCACAGTTCTCCTTTCTAGCGAGTCATTTCCCATTTTGTATGTGTGCAGCTGATGGTTACTTCCTAAGTGGAGGACTTTGCATTTGTCCTTACTGAATTTCATCCTATTTATTTCAAACTATTTCTCCAGCTTTCTAGAGCGCTTTGAATTTTAATTCTATTCTCAAAAGCATTTTCAACCCCTTCCAGCTTGGTAACATCCACGAACTTTGTAAGTGTCCTCTGTCTGCAATTGTCTAAATGATTGATGAAGAAGATATTGAAAAGAACCGGGTGCAGCTTGATCATTGTGGGACCCCACTCAATACACCCTTTCAGCTTGACAGTGAACTACTAATAACTGTTATCTGGGAATGGTTTTCCAAAATATTATTCACTATCCTTGTAGTAGCTCCATCTGAGTTATACTCCATAGCTTGGGTGAGGTCATGTGAGACAGTGTCCAAAGCCTTACCAAAGTCACGATATACCTCATCTCCATTTTCTTCCTCCTCCACAGGACTAATATTACTCTATCAAAGAAAGGTATTAGGTTGCTTTGACATGACTGGATTTTGATGAATCCATGATGACTGTTACTTATCATCTTATCTTCTTATCTTCTAGGCATTTGAAAATTGATTGCTTAGTTATTTGCTCATTATTTTTCCGTGGAAAGGAGTGGAGGGAGATGGAGTCTCATGTAGAGAAGGTGGAATGAAAACAAAAGGAAGCACTCAGCAATCATCAGAGATGTGAGATCAGCTAAAGAGTTATAGACAGGCATTAGATGACATGTCTCTCAAAAGATTCTCTTGTTCATTGAGTTGACTGTATGCTGACTGTAGCTTTAGGGCCCCAATGCTATAAATCTCACATATGAACTAAACTTTACTCCAGTTTTCTCACTGACTTCAGTGGAAAGAATTAGCACAAATTAGAGTGGAGATGGAGAGTGGGAGAAAGCAGTGCTTAATGCTAGAACAGTAGTTGGCTAGGTGGAGAAGAGGACTCTGAAACAGAAGTGAATAACAAAGGTGAATCAGGGAACTGTGAGAATCCAGACAGACCCTCAAGCTCAGCAGGGTACAGTGAGGACCTGGACTGTACTTCATCAACAGATCAGAGCTCAAATAAGAGTTTATGGGTGAAAGCAGTGGTGCTTTGCAGGAGGAAAGGCAGAGCACACCTATTTTATGGGTTCTATTATGAGGCTCTGGAACTATCAAAGTGACTTATGGCCACCCAAGAAAAGAGATAGAAGATTCAGCAAGCAAAAAAGCAGGTGGCTGTGGAGTATTGAGCCACACATGAAGAAAAAGGTCACCTAATTCTTATGATAGAAGTGAAATTGAGAGAGAATTAGACACAGCAGCAGAAACATTAAAGCCCCAGCAAAGAAGATGAAGTTACATGAATGGAGAATGGATTATAAGCCTGGCTGTGAATACTGTGGGTAATTTAGGGAATACTGATGTATATGAGTTTTAGAGTTTTCTGTGTTTAAGAGTAGTCTATAAGAAGCCTTGAGATCAGAAGAATCACAGTGGAAGAGAGACATTTTGTACTGTGGATTTTTTTTAAAAAAGGGGTGTGGGAAAATATGTCACAGGATGACTGGTCCCTGTAACTGAATAAGGTCCAGCCTCCTTGTAACATGCCCATTTGTTACAAGTATAGGGGAGGAAGGAAGGAAATGCCCCATTAGCTATAAAAGGATCAGAGGGGACTCTATGAAGAGGAGAAACTGGGTGAGAGAAAGAAACAGAACAAGAGAGAGCTGCAGGATACAGGACTGCCAGAATCCCCTGATGGAGAGGCATGAGCCTGGCTTATGAAGGTCAAACTGAAGTACTGTTTCAGTCGGCTTGTTTTTATGTTTGAACAACAAAATAAAACATTGGCAGCAAGTCCTAGCAAGCTGTGGAGAATCCCTGCCTTGTAACAGCTAGTTTCACCAGTTATATAACCTGAAAGATAACAAACAGATAAAGTAAATGTGGGTCTGATGGTGTACTTCATAACTGCAGCCTGCATGGGGGTTAAGTAGATATACAGGTACAGTCCATTTATAAATTATAGCACCTTTGTGGTGAATCAGAATATTTCTGATTTGCTTAGCAGGAGAATTTAAAGTCACAGTGGTAGTTGCTTGTGCAAAAATGTTGAAGCACTGAAGCTAGGGTTCACTCTTAAACACTAAATCTCAGATTAAGAACTACAGAAGAAGAATTTAATACAATTTTTAAGTCATACAAGGAAAAATGTTTGGTTTTATAAGCTAGAACTGTCATGCCTAAGCACTGATGGAAGAGACTTTATAGAAGAAGATGTACTCTTATATCTTAGGACAGATATCTGAAAACAATAGAAAGTTCTATGCTGTTCATTTAATGAAATGTGCCATATGATAAGACACTATTTACACACTAAGTATTTTAGAAAACTGAGGGAGAATCCCATGCCCAGCACCAGAGATGGCTTTAGGGGTGGGTGAAGCAGAAGGTGCCCAGGGCCCAAAGCAATAAGAGACACCATCCTCAATTTAGTGGACAGAAAATATAGAAATTGTTCCCATCTAGCTGAACCGGTACGGCTGGAATTCTCAGCACTTTTTAGCCTTTGCTCATTAAGGCAAACTATCATTAGGATCTGTGCTTCCTCTGAATCGCAGATCTCACAATGATCTGCCCATCAACTTCAAATTGACTTGCTAAAAAAGTAGGAACAAGCTCTTTTAACGCCAACAGACAGAATAGTAGCAGGAGCTTCTCCAACAGTCTCATCTTTTAGTTCCTCAATGTGGCCATTTATTCTCCTTCGAGCACTGCTCTCGTCATTCAGTTACAGGTGTCTACCTGCTGCAGCACACGATAGCTCGGGAAGTCTTCAGCCTTAGCTTGTCAGGTCAGGGCATGCGATCAGTGCCCCCTCTCCACCGTGACCGTGTCTGTATAAGTGGCCGTGGCCATGACCCTGACCCTCCCAGTTCCTTTTTCCGCCCTTAGTGACGGTTTCAGATCAGCAAGAAACTTGCGCAAGCAAGTGTCGCGAAATTTAAGATGCCTGGTTTCAAACCATGTTTAGGATGCTGTAAAGCTTTCCTGCTCGACAATCCACATGATAAATGTCTCGCATGCCTAGGTGAGTCCCATCTCACCAAAAGCTGCCTTATCTGTCAATCCTTCAAAAGTAGGACTTGCAAGGATAGAGAGCTGCACCTCTGATCCCTTGCTGGGAGCAGCGCACAGGCCTCTGATGCCATCTGAGCCGTAAGTGCTTCGCCGGCTCACCAATCCATCTGGGCATCGGAGCACCGGGACCACTCTTTGGCGCTGAGCTCAAAGTCTTGCTCAGCTTGCCTGTCAGTCTTGTTGGGACGCCAAACACTTTGGTCACTGAATCAGCCTGGTGGCGAACCAAAACCGGCACCGCCAACAGCACCACTGATGCCGCAGGCCCCCGCGATGGTGCGGGTGTGGTCCCTGGACCCAGTTCCGGCACTGCAGAAGAAGCCTAGACTGACACCAACTGAGGCACCAGGAGCCCAGTCAGCACAGGAAGTGGTACTGCCCACCAACCCGGTACCGCCTAGTCCACTGCTGCTACTGCAGTCTGGCACCGGGGATCGCTCCCTGGCCAAGCTGGTGCCACCCAGTCCGGCACCCATACCACAATTCGGCACTGAGGACTGCTCCTGGGCCTCCTCTACATGCTTTTCTCAGGACCCATTGATGCCGCGTTCCTAGGCTTCGGGGGCCCCATCCCACAGCTCAGCATCGACTTCGTCCCCAGCCTTGGCCTGCTCTTCTCCTTCATCTAAAATGGTACCAAGGGTTGGAGAACATTCAGGGAAATGGTGCCGCAAGCACTCCCCTTCACCCATGCTTTGATGCAAGAAGAGATTGTCGGGACCATCTGGGCTAGTGGAGCCTCCTGGTACTGCACTGCAACCTAGTTGAGGCTGTTCTTCTCCACGCCACCTGGAGGCCAGAGCATCCTTTAACGATTGGTCACACGATTGGACATGGTGGCCGATGATACCTTGGTCTCAGAGCACCACTCCGTCCAGTCTCCCTTGCAGACCATAGACTGTGACTTCTCAGATGATGAGCCTGATCCAGACCTTCCACATCGTAGTAGAACGTGGGCTCGCTCTTCCTCCTCGCCTGATGAGTATACCTTTGAAAGACCGGTTGACTGTAACGAGGGCTCTCGTGCCCACCAGGAGCTGCTACACTGCGTGGCAGCAAACCTGAAACTGGAGCTCGGGGTTGTCCAGCAGGAAACTAACCCCCTATTTGACATTGGCCATAGGGCCCCACCCGCCAAGGTTTCTGTCCCACTCCACGAAGGGGTATACAGCATTGTCAGCGTCTGTTGGCAAACTTCATTCTCAATTCCGCCGGTATCAAGGGTCACGGACTGGAAGTACCACATCCCTCAAGACAAGTTCTCCTTCCTGTTCCAGCACCCCACTCTGGGGCCATTGATGCCTGGTCGCTGGTCATTGATGCTCTGAATCAGAAAGAGAGACAGAGTCAACCGGGTTCCATCCCTAAAAATAAGGAGTCAAGGAAACTCAACCTCCTTGGCAGGAAGTTTTATTCTACAGCAGCCTCACAGCTGCACATAACAAACCACTCGGCCCTTATCACAAGGTATATCTTTAACCTCTGGAAAGCCATGCAAGACTTCCATGGCATTATCCCGAAAGACTGCCTTAAGGACTTAAATACGATGTTCAAAGAAGGGGAAATGGCATCCAGAGACACTCTGATGGCCATCTGGGGTGCTGTAGACACAGCCGCTCGTATGATGGCATTGGCTGTAGCAATGCGCTGCTCTGTCTGGCTCCAGGGCTCAGGCCTACCGCTGCAGCTTACTATTCAGGGCCTGCTGTTTGAAGGTCCTGACCTCTTCACTGAGTTCATGGATGCAAAGCTCCATGGCATGAAAGACTTGAGAGCCATGCTCCAGTCGCAGGAGATTTACACACTAAAAACTAACAGACACTCTTTAAAACCCCATCAACTCCTCCAACAGCAACTTCAGCAGTTAAAGCAACAGATTCAACTGCAGAGTCCATTCCTGAGGTCCCTCCAATTTCCCCGGTGCCATCTGGGGGATATGGACAAGGATAAGGTCCATTTGGGAAACAGTGAAAAGTCCCATGCCCCACAATCAGGTAGGCATGGGCAGTCCTTCGAATGCTCATCAGGGAAGAAACAACGCTTTTGACGGTTACTATATGGGCAGCGAACCCACAACTCAACTGGTCCCCAAATGCTTACACCACTTCACACACCACTGGGCAAACATCACATCCGAGTAGTGGGTCCTCGAGACAGTTGCGGAGGGGTATCATATTCAGTTGCTTTCGATTCCTTGGGATAGGAAACTGCCCTCGTATCCTACTCACGGAAGCCGGGAACTGTCCCATGTTCTCAAGATCAAATGCCAGAAACTCCTCTCCCTCGGAGCCATAGAAAAGGTTCCCAAGTGGGAGTGGGGAAAAGGGTTTTACTCCCAATACTTCCTGGTCCCGAAATCCAATGGGGATCTTCAACCCATTTTAGATCTCAGAGCCTTAAACAATCACCAAAAGAAAATAAAGTTCCGCATGGTTTCCCTATCACAGATCATCCCATCTCTGTCCCCCGGGGATTGGTTCGCGACGCTTGATCTAAAAGACGCCTACTTTCATATAGCCATACAGCCCTGTCACAGGCGGTTCCTAAGGTTCATGGTGGCAAAAGACCACTACCAGTTCACGGCCGTCCCCTTCGGGCTTTCCCTGGCCCTCAGGGTATTCACAAAGTGCATGGCACTGGTCACAGCATACCTGCGCAGATGGGGCATAAGAATTTTCCCCTTTCTAGATGACTGGTTAATAGTTGGGAAATTGAGCTCTCAAGTAGAGCTCCACGTCAGAGTGGTAGTGAGGCTCTGCGACTATCTGGGCCTCCACATAAACCAAGAATTCGAAACTCCCCCCATCTCAGAACATAGAGTTCATAGAGGCGCGCCTAGATGCCTGCAAGGGGTCAGCTTCCCTAGCCCCCCCCCCAGATTTTAGTCCCTTTGCACCATCATTACAGAGGTGCAAACGTCCCCCATGACCATGGCCCACCGGTGCCTGCAGCTCCTCAGCCACATGGTAGCCTCCACTTCAGTGAGCCAAACAGCACACCTGAGAATAAGGTCCTTCCAGGTCTGGTTCTCCACGGTGCTCCACATATGGAGAGATTCCCTAAACAAGGTACTGTCCCCCAGGACACTCTGGGGACACTTGAGGTTTGGAGGGATTCCTGGTTTGGCATTGTGGGCGTTCCCTTCAAAGACCTCAGGCCCTCAGTGACCTTGATAATGGATGCCTCAAACTCAGAGTGAGGGGCCCACATCTCTGGGGGACTCTCCAACTCAGGGGCTCTGGTCCCACGTGGATGGTCGTCTCCACGTAAACATGAAGAAACGAAGAGCCATCAGACTAGCCTGCATGACCTTCCTGGACAAGATACGGGGCAGGTCAGTCTAGATTCTCACAGACAATACCACAGCCATGTTCTACACGAACTGGCAAAGGGGGGTCTGCTCCCCGCCACTTTGCGAGGAGGCATGCAAACTCTGAGAATTGGCCATATGACAACTTCACTGCAGTGGCCTCCCACCTACCGGGGTGGACAACGGGTTAGTGGACTCACTAAGCAGAAAACCACTAGCAAACCACGAGTGGTTGCTCCACGACAAGGTGTTCTCCCTCCTGAGAGACAAATGGGGTCCTCTGCAGATAGACTTGTTTGCGACATGGCAGAAACGGAAGTGTCCCCAGTTCTGCTTCCTCAGGGGCTAGGGGGAGGGGTGTCTCAGCGACACCTTCCTCATCAGCTGGTCAGGGGCCCCTGATGTATGCCTTGCCACTGGTTCTCCTGATACAGAAGGTTCTCTTGAAAATCGACAGGGACAGAGCGAACATGATACTGATAGCTCTGGATTGGCCCAGACAACATTTGTTCCCACTGCTGCAGGACATGTCCATAGAGACGCCACTCTGCCTTCCACAGTGGGCGGACCTCCTGACACAGGACTCAGGGCAAGTTTGGCACCCAGACCTGGGCTGCCTACACCTGATGGCCTGGATGCTCTCTGGCTCAGCGAGCAGGAGAGACTGCTCTGACAGGGTTAAGAAGGTCCTGGTTGGTAGCAGAAGACTATCTACCAAGTCAACGTACACAGCCAAATGGAAGCGATTCTCCACTTGGGCCGGGGACAAGGGTGTAGACCCCAAATCAGCTCTGATATACCTGATCCTTGACTATTTGCTAGACCTCAGGGAAAAAGACCTCTCTTCTTCCTCCCTGAGAGTCCATTTGGCAGCAATCTGTTCTCCATGAGAATGTGGATGGGCAATCAGTTTTCTCCCATCCCACTTCTGCCAGATTCCTGAAAGGGGTGGAGAAACTCTTTCCTCAACCCTGTAAACCCACTCCACCTTGGGAACTGAATGTTGTGCTCCAGGCAATGACAGAGCTGCTCTTCGAACCCTTGGACTCGGCCAGCCTGCTGGTCTTGTCCTGGAAGGTGGCCTTCTTAGTAGCAGTCATCTCTGCCAGAAGGGTTTCAGAGTTGAAAGCCCTCTTCTCAGAACCCCCATATAGGAGGTTCTACCCGGATAAAGTGATTTTATGTCACCACACGTCCTTCCTCTCTAAGGTGGTCACCCCCTTCCACCTTAACCAAGAAATTTGTCTTCCAGTTTTTTACCCAGACCCCAAGTTACTCAGAACCAGAGGAGGTGGCATACATTGGATGTAACAAAAGTACTCCTGATTTACATCGAGCACACCCGACCATTCTGCAAGACGGTGGTGGTCGCCAAGTGTAAGAGAGGTTTATGAGTATCCTCACAGTGTATCTCTGGGTGGATTGTGAACTACATTAAAGGCTGTTACAGAATGTCAAACACACCCCTTCCTGGGACTGTTAGGGTCCACTCCACCAAGGCCCAGGTGTCTTCAGTGGCCTTCCTTGCTAAGGCCCCAATCCAAGACATCTGCAGGGTCGCTACGTGGTAGTCGATACATACCTTTATGATGTACTACGCCATCGCCCAACAGGCTAGAGATGATGCCGCTCTGGGCAGAGCTATACTCAGTGTGGGTAGACTGTAACTCCACCCACCATCTAGGGGTACGGCTAGTAGTCACCTGTAACTGAATGATGTGAGCAGTGCTTGAAGGAGAATGGTAGGTTACTTACCAGTAACCATCCTTCTTTGAGATGGGCTGCTCACATACATTCAGGCCCCTTCCGCCGTCCCCGCTAATGGAGTTGGTGAAGGTATATGGGACTGGGAGGGTCAGGGTCACAGCCACCTATATAGCTGCTGTTGCAGCGCAGAGCAGGTGTTGGTCACATACCTTGACCTGACAGGCTAAGGCTGAAGACTTTCCGAGCTATCAGGTGCTGCGGCATGTAGACACCTGTAACTGAATGTATGTGAGCAGCCTGTCTCGAAGAAGGACAGTTACTGGTAAGTAACTCACCGTTCTGCCATTTTTTAATCCACTTATGAAGTTTTGCCTTTTTCTGTTTTACCTGTGCTTCTTTTGCTGTTTCCTTTGCCTTTGTGACAATTTTTTCCTTGGCTTTGGTTAGCTCAGGTTATTTGGTGGGTCCACATAGGCTGATATAAGTAAATACAGTGCTGCCCTCAAGGAATCTTTACAGCTGTGTGTGATGTCTTTGCTGTATGTCTGTCTTTTGGCAAGTAATTTTTTAGTTTCTTTTGTACATGCTATTTAATTTTTTTGAAGGGCCAGAGGCTTATAAACTTCAGTACTTCAGACAATTTCATTGAAATTTGGTGTTTTTCATTTAAAGCTACTCCCTAGAAACTTTTTTTCATGTATTTTTGTTTATTATAATTATTTATATTAAAGTTCTAGGCTATGCCCAAACACAGCTTTTTCTTTCAAAATAAGTTATTTTGAAAAGAGTTGTTTCAAAATAAAGCTCTTTTTTTCTAAACGAATTAAATTGAAATAAGAAGTTGTGAAATAGAAATAAGGGAAAAGCCCCAATCGAAATAGCATTTCCAAAAACAGGACTTGCTATTTCGCTTTAGAAGAGGGGCATGATGGGCGGTGTGGCAAGATGGCCCCCCAGCAGGGCCATGTTGCCAACCAATCCCCTGCCACTGGCTCTCCAGAGCCAGTGGCAGGGGAAAAAAACGCAGGAGGGGGACGGGGGGCCCTCTGCCCCCTGGCTTCCCCCACTGCCCCAAGCGGGGGCATGGCTCACCTAGCCCCCTACTACCCCTTTTCCCCACCCCAGCCTCAACGCAGGGGTTGGGAGCTGCTTGTGGCAGATGGGAAGCAGATCCCAGCCTGGCTGGGATACCGGCCCCGCCCCCCAGCTGCTCACAACTGGCCACAGGAGCTCCAACCCGCACATTCCCAGGCTGCTTCCAGGTGGCCAGGGGCTGGGGCAGCGGGGTGCCCAGGCCGCAGCAGACGCCAAGCTGGCTGGGGCATCTGCCACCCCCCACGCTGGGCAAGGGGGAGCAGCGGGTTTCGCCCACTGCTTCCCCTTGCCTGGGGTAGGGGAGGAGGTGGGTGCCCCAGCTGGCTTCCTCTGCTGCTTTTCCGTCCTGGGGGCAGGTGGGGCAAAGTGGGCTTAGGCACCCAACCCCCCCCCGCCCGGCAAGGGGAAGCGGCGGGGGAAGCCGGCTGGGGTGCCTGGCACCCCCTGCACCTCCAGTCAGCACCCTTACCAGGGTGCTGATCCCTAACCAGGGTGCTGGGGGGGGGGGACTTCCTCCCAGGGTGCCATACACCCTGGGAGGAAGGTCAGACAAGTTATTTCAAAATAATGGTTATTTCGAAATAACTTGTCTAAATGGTGTTAGTTCGAAATGAGCCGTTTCGAAATAACCGCCATTTTGAAATAACTTGGGTTTAAGCCATTTCAAAAGGACAGCTCTTATTTCTTAAACGACGGAGCGTGTCAATTCGAAATAAGAAAACGTCATGTGGACCTGATCTTTTTAATTTCAGAATAACCAGTGTTACTTCAACATAAAAAAGACGTGCACATACCCCTAGTACATGTAAAGTCAAGTGTATATGAAAATTTTGTAAGATTTGACTGCCAAAATTTTAAATGTTGTATTTTAGTTATTTTTGAGCTGTCATTAATTTTACCACTTTGTATTTGTTAATTAATGCACATACTTTTAAAAAAAAATAAAAAAAGTAAATGTTCATTTTAACTTTGTAATTCAGCATTAGCTCACTTATGTTAAGTGAAAGATGGTCAACTTACAAACTCCATGATGGAAAGATCTTTAAAATTCATATCCAAGAATAATTTACGAGTTCCAGAGGTATAGTCATGTTAGCCTGGTTCAGCAAAACAAACAAGGAGTCTTGTGGGGGTGAGGCAGTTAGGGCAGCAGAGGAGAGTGGGGCCACGGGGAGAGTGACAGTGGTGGCCTTTAGGGGGCCCCACAGTGGCCTTCGCCTAGGTCCGCCAATTGCTTAAGGCCACCTCTGGTCAGCACCTGCAGTTCCAATTGATTGTAATAGATGTTGGAAATGCTCAGTATCTCTTGTAGATTGTCCTTATAGGTACACATCCTTTAATTCCTGTACAGCAGTTTCTCCTCTTCTCAAGCCTGTCCATTGTTGGTTTTATTTGCGAAGATAACACCTCTTACTTTAATCCCATATTTATCTGCAAAGCTGGGTTAGAAAGACACACACCCAAACTTGATTTTTTTCAGAAGTAATGAAGTGCTTAGAAGTTTACAAAGGGATAGCCGTGTTAGTCTAGTCTTGCAAAAAAAAACCCCACACACCCTACAGAAAAAAAACCAAAACAAAACAAGGAGTCATGTGGCATCATCTGACGAAGTGGGATTTTCTCCCATGAAAGCTCATGCGAAAAATAAATCTGTTAGTCTTTAAGTGCCACACAACTCCTTAGGAATGTAGTCATAGCAGATTTCTGAGTCAGTGTACAGCTCAATAATCTCTTTCATTTGCTTTGTCCTCATTTTAAACTATGCATATTTGGTAGTCATATTTTCATGGGGTTTACATCAATGTTTGTCAGATCTGAAAATGTGTTCTTCCCGTGTTTTTTTTTTTTTTTTGTTTAATACATTTCCAGTTCAGCTGAAAGAGTTATATTGTATTTTCAGCCAGAACTCTGACTATGGAACAGTGTCAGAAAAATTCACTGCTCTTTCCCTTGTTCAAATGAGTTTTTGATTGTACCACTTCTCTGTTGGTGAACCTTATGGGACGAATTTTGAGGCAGGCATTTCCGTCTGCATTTCTTTTCTAAGTTTGTCTTTTTCTCTGTTTTTGTATGTATATTTATGAGAAGAAAAAAATATGCTAAAATTCATAAAGATCTCTGATATTTGAAAAATCATTAAAGATTGAAAAAAGAATAAAATGTTTAATATTAAACAAGCTCTTCTTTATAAACTTTAAATGATTTTTAAAACACCCTGTAAAACCCTTTAAACTTGCTTAACAGGTTTTTTAAACTACCCGAAAATGCCCATTTTAAAAATCTTTTAAAAAAGAAGGCTGCAGCTTCTGGCATATCTCAGTGAGCAAAGTGAGCCCTCAATTCTTTAAATTCAGTTACACTTACACAGTCAGAGCCTTAATTATAGTAGTGCTTGTTTTCCCCAAGGGCTAACAATAAGGAGCATAATAATTGTCCATTCTTTTATGCTTTCTTTGAGCCTCCCCGCCCCACATCTCAGCACCCACTGTCTGGAAGAGGGGAGAAATGCTTTATATTGCCATTTAATTAATTCTGTGTGTCATGCATGTTGTATGATGTGAACTTTCATACTGCTGGAATAACTAAAATTGATATAATTTTCCTTGTAATATTTTTTCTTATTGTAACTTACCACATAGTGACTTTAAAAACTGAATCTTTATCATATATGTAGGCTATTCACTCAGAATAATGTCCTTTCTGAAGTCCTGAATTTTTGTCTTTATTCTCCCTTTGAGCCATTATGTCTGATTTTATGTTTTAAGATAAAAAATGTAAGCCAGACTGATGCAGTCTACATATTTTGCAATTTCATATGCTTCTATTCAATTCCTTTGCAACTTTCTTTTAAGTTATGTAGGTGAAGATTTTTGTTTAACCTGTCTACATTTCTTTTCCTTTTAATCCTTGGATGTGTCGTCGAGTTCACTTTTCCTTATCTTTGAAAATGCTGTTCTTGCTCTAGTAGTAACATGTACATTAGGACTCCTCTCAATATTTTCCCTTTGTTGGATATAGATATTCCTTTGGCTGTTCTGTTTTATGTTCTTTAACTGGTTCTTTTTTTATTTTTGTGTTCCAGCTTGGATTTTTTTATGCTTTTCACTTAAAGAATAACCTGTCAGGCAGAACTTTATCAAGAGCTTTCTAAAAATCAAGATAAACTGTATGTGGCCATTACCTGTTTTAACCCTGACCCCTCTGGGGATTCTGGAGGATAGAACCTCCCAGCACTAGATGACTGTCTTTATGTGATGGATTTTTCAACAGGAACACATGTGGTTTTCTTGATCCTTTTTAAAAACTGATTTTGTATTTATTTGCTTCAATTTATTCATAGTAATCTTCACTTTTGATTAATCAAGCTGTAAGATATCTTTGATGTGGCTTCGAACTCCTTGCGTTTTTTCCATTAAATGAGTGAATGTAGTTGTTTTTAAGTAAGAATGTTTACGTTGTAGAATCTTTCCACCTAAATGAGGAGCTGTTTCAGTAACCTTGAAACTGCTTGTGATTTGCTGCCAGTGTCATTGGCCTATGTTATATTGTCACTATTAAATGAGGAAGGCATTAATTTAACATAACAGAAAGGGCTCAATGAAAAATACCAAGGTCTTCCTGCAGATTGTTGAGCACTATAACTCTGCAGCTAACAATGAGTTAAAATAAAATATAACTAGCTCCAGAGTACCATATCTGGATCACCTATGGTTGTCTGTAATGAGGAGATGTATCTCTGAATTCATGTTGTCCCTTTACCCTTCTTCCAATTTTAGATACATTTGGAATTTGCCCATCATGCACAATTATAACTTTTGGGAGCAGACAGTTGTTTATAAAATATTTTGATTAATTACGTTAATTAAATCCTTCAATCACAACAATCATTCTCAACTCTAGGTGCGTTTTAATGGGGCTGGTAGGCTATGTCTTCACTACAGGGCTCGGTTAATCTGGTTTAATAACGTCAACTTTAAGCCAGCTTATAGTAGACCTTATTAAGTTGGCTTAGAGGGTCCACACTCAAAAAACCAAGAAACTGCCCACATCCGCACTGGCAGCTGCTAGGTCACTCTAGGAGTGGTGCATTGTGGGTACTTGGCCCACAGTGCACCACACCAGAGGTGCTCCTCTCTCCTGCCCACTCCTTTACTACAGGAAGTGAGTGAGCACACCACCCTCCATACTGTGTGTGGCAACAGTGAGCCCAGGGAGATCAGGGAGCCTGATATAGCCCAGTGATGTGCCAGCACAGCACTTCGCCCCCTCCCTGCATTGTACGGATTCATCTGGCTCTGGATCAGGTGCCTCAGGGCAACTGCCGGTGCAGGGGCAGTGTGCAGCAGTTCTTAAGACTTAAACACTGGGACGCAGCACATAGAGGAAGGTGTAGTCAAATCACCTCTGGTAATGGGGGAAAAAACCATAGTCACAATTTGTTCCTACTTTCACACGATCTAATTTAAAAGATATAGTAACTTTTTCTTTCTTTCTTTCTTTCTAGCTAGCTATCGATGTGCTGTTTCCCAGTGTTTGAATCTTAACAACTGTTTTGATTTGCTGTTAGTGTGACCTGATCCTATGTTTTACACTCCCTTGCATTTATTTCCTAACATCTGTAAGTTTCCCCATCTTCAAACTGTCTGAAGTAGGATTTTCTCCCATAAAAGCACATCCAATGAATAAGGTTGTTAGTCTTAAACAGTGCCTCTGGACTCCTTGTTTGTTTTACAACAATACCGGGGGGGTCCATCTGAGAAGGGGGAGACATAGGAAACACCCAGGGTCAGGCTGAGAAGGGCAAGGAGGGAGACACACAGGTTTGGGCAGAGAAGGGGAGAAACAGGCAGGGTCAGACTGAGAAGGCCAATGGGAGAGTCAGGCAGGGTTGGGCTGAGAAGGGGAAGACACACAGGGTCAGGCTGAGAAGGGCAAGTGGGGAGACAAACAGGTTTGGGCAGAGAAGGGGAGAGACAGGCAGGGTCACACTGAGAAGGGAGAGAGATGTGGGGTCGGGCTGAGAACAGGAGAGATACAGGGTCACACTGAGAATAGGAGAGGTACAGGGTTGGGCTGGAGAAGGGCAACATGCTATGTTGGGCCGAGAAAGGCAAGAGAAGGGTCGGGCTGACAACGAGGTAGAGATGAGGGGTCAGGCTGGAGAAGGCAGACAGACAAGAGGACAGACAAGGAGAGAGACACAGGGGGTCGGGCTGAAAAGGGGAAAGATGCCAGATTGGGTCGGGTTGAGAAGAGGGAGATAGCAGGGTTGAGCTGAGAAGGGGAGAGATGCTGGATCATGTCGGGGGAAGGCGATCTGGGCTTTGGTCCTAGGATGCAGGGCTGCCGGGGTGGAACTAAGACATGAGGAGTTTGGATGTGTTCCACACAGCTGGGAATGCTCCCAACTGTGTTGTGCCTTCTAGCCAGCCCCCATCCCCATATTTCAAATGGCTAGGAGGGCCATTAAGTCGACTTAAGCCAATGGGATACCTCCTTTCCCTCTTTCAGGTGTGTGTGGGGGTAGCTCAAGAAGCTCTTTACCTGCTCCCAAATTTTTCAGGGTGGGTGGGATGGAGTGAAGAGATACAGTTGTCTCCACATTGCTTACATCAGAGGAGGGAGAAGGAAGTAGTGAACCAATTACAGCTGCTGAGCTCTTTCTGCTCTCTCTCTTTCTCTGAGAATGACTTCAGGTTGCTGGAGGGAGAGGTTAGATTTATTGGCCTTTTCTAGGAGGCAGGTTACAAGGCCAGCAGGCAACCAGAAGGAGTTTTCCTCCAGGCAAGGCTTATGTTGCTAGAAGGATGAATTTTCTACTGTCATCATGAAATAAGCTTCAGCCCCACCAAAATCCTGCCACTTATAGAAAACATGAGTTAGTAACACTGCTTTGGTCATCAGTCAGTAACCAAGGAATTAGTGACTATTGGTTTGTTTTGAGTCTCTGGTGAAGAAGCTCCTGTCTTCAGGTGTGTTCAATAACTTTGTGTTACTGCTGCTGTCCTTAGTTATGCAGCTACACTTCACCTGATTTTAATTCAGTTTCTCATAGACATTGATTTTTTGGCATCTCTGTACTGTCTTTTTCAGTTGGTAATTTTTTATCATTTAAGAATGTAAATTAAATAATTTTGTCCTTGTAGGTAGCTAAAAAATTAGCTAAGGATGCATAAGAATGTATCCAAAGAATATGGATCTCCTTCAGTTACATGCTATCACAGAGAGAATTACAGGAAAGTATGTTGTTCTAACTACAGCTCACAGTTGCTAAATGACCTGCCCTAGAGCCATGCAAGTTGGAGAGTCAGATAAGATTAGAATACAGGCATTCCTGGTGCAGTCTTGTGCTCCAATCACTCATCTCTCTGACAAAACATATAAATAATTTAAATACTGGTCCAAATTTACTAAAGCATCCACTATGCTGTCTTACGCTGATATAAACCCTGGCAGAAGTGCCTAGTGGAAGTAATTTGGCCAATGAAGCAGATGGCTATGGCAATTAATGGTCACAACCTCAGTTGTGGTGGGGACCCAATGGGGATCTGTACGCTGTTGAAAGGGCAAGGGCCAGAGTGGCCAGACACTACTGATTCAGCAGCCCTTTGGAAGATTCCTCAATGGTGGAGGTCCATAGAGGTCACAACAGGATTTTGATCACTGATCAAGAAGAAGAAGAATACATGAAGCTCAAAAATCTTGAATTTCTCCTGACATGGGGGTTCTGCTCATGTAAGGATACTACTAATTTCCAAGTACTCTGGATACCCCATGCACTGTGGGTAAACAATTACCTATGCACATTCCAGGCAGAATCTGTGTCAATTGAAACTGCTACAGAGGATGGTAAGGCTTTAAACTGCAAGTAGATTTAACAGCTCTCTACTGCCATGATTTATCAGCTGCTGACAGGCATTTTTTCCCTAATTAATGTTTTCTCACCAAATCCTTTTCTCCTTCAAAGATAACATGCCCTTGATCAAATTCCTTCTCTCTCTCTTTTTTTTCCACATTTTGAAAGGATTATTTCCTTTTAACACACTCCGTACAGTGCTGCAGCTAACATATGAAAGTCTTAAACCTGATGTCATAAGCTTGATCAACAGAAATAATAATTGAGGGTGGTTCTGTGGTGCTCCTGTGAGTAGTGGGATTTAAAAATGCAAAATGAAAAGGCCTCACATAGTGCATGTGTGGGGAGGGGGAACCAGATATAGCTGCTTCTTTCCTGAACTAAGTTTGCTGCTCAGAGTCAGGAACTCATAAAGATCCTCTGTGTTTATCACCAAAAAGCTGCAGTTACTTTTTTGGAACATAGTTCCAATTAACTACCTTTTTTTTTTTTTTAAATTATACCATTTGTGGGAAACAGATTTTTCATAGGTAATATAATCGGTCATGGGTTACTTTGATGAGAAAGAAATGGCACTTTAAAATTGATTGTCCTAATTCCAAAGGATAATATATAACTGATCGAGAAAAACAGGAGGAAACTTTTAAAACTGCTTCAGAGGAAACAAAGATTATAGCAAGTTGATTCGCATTTAACAACTGCTTAAAATAAGAGAACCGTACGTACGTTGGCAAGTGCTGTTTTTCAAAGCAAGCTGTAAGATACAACACCAGTTATTCAAATATAGCAAAGAAGAAAATTAATTAAATGAATACTCATTTAATTAAATGGAAGCTCTGTTTCTTATTCAACTGGCTCTAACTGGTGTAGAGATTGGAACACAAACATCTCTTCATTATATTATGCTGGTGATATTCATTTCTCTTGAAGGAGAGGGCTCCGTCAGTTTGATGGATTCTTCAATGCTCTGTAAAGTGCGTACTTCTCCAGCTTCATTTTCTTTGAATTGTCCTTGGATATAAGGTAGCTTAGAATAATTGTCAGATTCTGCCAAACATTTTAGCCAGGTAGATAAAGAATAATCTCATCTGTCCATTTAAAAAAACAAAATACAATACCAGATTTGCAACAGGCAGCAAATAACCAGCAATATCAGGAAAGTTCTTGATGTTAGCCATCTTTTCAATTAGCTACATTTTGATCCTGTTTAGACTCTGAGAAGAATTTGCACAGATGGCAAAAGGACTTGCTTGTTTATAAAAATGATATGAAATGACCTTGTTTGAGTAGGTTCAGTGGTAGTCTAAAGTAATAGATTCAGGTTGGAAGAGAGGATGGAACAAGGCTGTCTTCTGTTTCCTAGGCTATGTCTACACTTAAAGTTTCAGTTTGAATTACTGAATCCAAATTAGTCGATTCAAACTAATAATTATTAATTCGAATTCAGTCAATTCGAATTAACATGGCCACACTAGAAAATCCAATTCAAATTGGCATGTCCATGAACAGGACTTGCTAGTTCGAATTCGGTAGGGGGCACCATTGTATAGGGAAAAATCAAGCTGTGGCTAATTCAAACTAACAATTAATTCAAATTGACATGGCCAGACTGGGTCGATTTGAATTACTCAGTTCGAATTGACCCTGACTTCGAAGTCAAACGAGGTTTGACCAATTCAAAATCAGCTTTCATCAATTCAAACTGAGAGTTCCTCAGTTCAAATTGAGGAAAGCCTGTGTGTCCATGCACTTAATAGAATTGATGGCAATCAATTCGAATTCAGCTCTAAGTGTAGACATACCCTTAGTTCCGAAGGGGTAGCTGAATTAGTTTAGTTCAGAAAAACAAATAAGGAATCATGAGGAACTTTTAAAGACTAACAAATGTATTTATTTCATGAGGTTTCGTGGGAAGACATCTACATCAGAAATAAAACATTCAAAACCAGTACGGGAATGCTTCAGTCTCCCTGTTCACTCCATTGATGATTTGTTAATATCTGTACTTAAACAAATGGATTACAAATCAAGCTTCAAAACGAAATTTCAGAATTGGAGTTTATATATGAATTTCATGCCATTGTCTTGGGGTTAAATAGAGATCTTATGTTTTATCTTACAACAACAGGTGATTTGACTCCACCTCCCTCTGTATGCTTTTCTGCACTCTTTGAATCTAAACAACTGCTTTGATTTGCTGTAACAATGTGACCTGATCCTATGACTAACATTTCCCTGAATTTGTTTTGTTCCCATTCTGTAAGTTCCCCACCTTCAAGCATCTGGAGATGTGGGATTTTCTCTCTCAAAAACTCATGATAAATTTGTTAGTTTTTAAAAGTGCCACAGGACTTCTTGTTTGTTCTGCAGAAAGAACAAGAGTCCTGTGGCACCTTAAAGACTTAGAGATTTCTTCAGGCATAAGCTTTCATAGGCTCCAATCCACTTTGTCAGATGCATGAAATGGAACTACAGTTGAGAGGTATATATAGACATGCCAGTGTGGAGGAGGGCAAGTGTTAGCAGAGTCTATTCAGTTAGGGCAGATGGGGCTATCCACCCTGCTTGTTTAGAAGGAAAAAATGCGTGAACAGGGACAATCATTTTTTGTAATGTGCTAACCATTCCAGACCCCTATTCAGACCGAGGCTGATTGTGTCAAGTTCACAAATCGTCTTCAGGTCTGTAGTTTCACACTGAAGTCTGTTTTTGAAGTGTGGTTTTTTTTTGACGTATGGCAACATTCAAGTCTGCTACTGAGTGTTCAAGGAGATTGAATATAGATGATGCCATTTTTGATGTCCAATTTGTGTCCATTTATCCTTTTGTGTGAGGACAGTGCAGTTTGGCCAATGGACATGGCAGAGGGGCATTGCTGGCACATGATGACCTATACCACATTAGTGGATGTGCAAGTGAATGTGTCCCTGATGGTATGGCTGATGTAGTTGGGACCTATTATGATACCACTGGAGTCAATGTGCAGGCAGAGCTGGCAACAGGGTTTGTAGGAAGGAGAGGTTCCTGGGTTAGTGTTCATGTTGTGTGGTGTTTGGTTGCTAGTGAATATTTGCTTCAGGTTGGGAGGCTGTCTGTAAGTAAGGATAGGCCTGCGTCTGAAGACTTGAGAGAGTGTGGGATCATCTTGTGGGATACGTTGTAGATCTTTGATGATGTACTGAAGGGATTTTAGCTAGTGTCTGTAGGTGATGGCCAGTGGTGTTCTGTTGTTTTCTTTCTCAGGTTTATCTTGTAGTAGATGGCTCCTGGGTACCTGTCTGTCTCTTTCGATCTGTTTTTTCACTTCCCTGGTGGGTACTGTAGTTCTAGGGATGCTTGATAGAAATCTTGTAGGTGTTTATCTTATCTGTTTGATTTTTTTAGCTGAATTACTAGCACAGATGCTAAGGCTTGGTGAAGACAGTGCTTGAAATTTAAGAGGTGAACAAACAGCAAAGTAGTGTTTCGTGCAGAAACAGTGTTGCTTCTCCCTACCCTTCATGAACTGCCCACTTACAGAAAAATTCTGTTAGTGTTAAAATTCTCTCTGTGAAGTTTTACACTTGGCTTATCTAGAACACCTTGCCCAATTATGTGAGAACACTTCTTCAAATTCTCTGGGATTCAGAATACTCAGATTTCATTGCTCAGGTTTCCTTTATTGCAATGTTTCCCAAACTTTATGGCCGGGGACCCCTTTTTAACCTAAAAAAAACTTTGTGACCCCCTGGCCACTTCTGGGTACAGTGGCGCCGCTGCACATGGCAGTGCTAGCGCTGCTGCAGACAGAATCTGGCCCGCGCTACTGGGTAGAGCCAGCAAGCCAAGCCACTGCAGCCATGGCCATGGCCCCTGCCCCTGCTGGGGATCAGGGAAAGCCAAACGACCACTGCCATGGCCTTGGCCCTCTCCCCCTGCCCCTACAGGGGCCTTTGGAAAGCTGAGTCATTGCTGCTGTGGCCATGGCCACCAGCCCCTGCAGGTGAGCGGGGCCACCCCTCTCCGGCTCCCCGCCAGTCCCACAACTCCAATGTTTTTAATCCCCAAAGCCCATTTCCCCCTCTTCCACACTTATTTGGAGTATCAGGAGCAGCTGCAGAGTGATCTGTAGCAGGTTTCTTCTTACCCTACTCAGCCCACGTGCTTGGGCTGCTCAGGGCAAGAGATTCAAAATGGGCCCAGCTTCCAGCACTCTCCATAGACCCCCTGCAATACTTCTGCAGCCCCTCAGGTGTCTGTGGCCCCCAGGTTGAGAACCACTGCTTTATTTGGTACACAACAAATCTATTCTGAGTTGATCAGATCAAGTGTAAGGAGTGGGTATAGAGCAATCCACACATGCAAAATTACATGGGAACTCCTTCATACATATTTACACATTTCATTGCATTTACTACACACCTCACATTTTTGGATTGGCTTTGTCACTTTGTGGTAACCATTGCGTGTGCAGCATGTTCTTTCCATGCATTGTCTGTGCTTGACTTCTTTGCATGTCTGGCTTATTTTATCCTTTGCTAGTAAATGGTCCCCTGTTATTCCCCTTCTTTTCTTAACTGCCTTAGATGTTCTGTCTCTTTAGCCTACTGACTTCTTTACTTAAGCATAATCATTACTAATTCTATCCTCCAAGAAATGAGACCTCCTTCCATGTGTTAGTTACTCATGTTGGGACAGACCTCAACTAGAATTAATCTGGTGTTCTCTTTGATTTGAAGCAAAATTATGGAAAAGCAAGGATTTGTGAATAAGTATTCTTGGGGACATTGTGAATGTACTTTCCATTTGGGGAAGCAGGGCAATTCACTAAACCAGGTATCTACATGCAAAACTGGGCTAGTGATGCAGCTAATTTATTGCAAAATTCCAAAGGGGCAGCCATGTTAGTCTAGTTCAGCAAAAGAAGCAAGGAGTCCTGTGTCACTTCCAGATTAATAGATTTATTTATCGCATAAGTTGATTCATTATATATCATTGCAGTGTCATCCTTCTGACATTTGCATTATCTTCACTGCTAAGAAAGTTACATTTTTACCCTCTGGGTAGCTAACATGTGACCTATCCCTCAGTAAAAATACAGTGTAGACAGGCACTTTAGTTCTGTTGTGAAGCAAATTAGGCAAGGTCAGCCATAGGAGAGGTATACTGGTGACCTAGTTTACCTCACAGTAGAAGTGCCATGTCTCCTCTCTTTCTTTGTCTAAGGATAGTTCACATGTTGGTTACCCTGAGTGAAAACATACCTCTTCTTAGCAATGAAGACATGGCCATAGTTATGTCTACACTGCAGTTAGACACTTGTGGCCAGCTCATGCCTGCTGATTCAGGCTCAGAGGGCACAGGATAAGGGGTTGTTTAATTGCAATACAGACATTTAGGCTGAGACTGCATTTTGAGCTCCGGGGCCCTGCCATCTCACTGAGTCTTAAAGCCTGGACTACATACTGAGCCCAAACACCCTAGCCCTGTGAGTTGGAGTCAGCTGGTATGGATCAGCCACAGCTTTTTCACTGTAGTATAGACATACCATTAGAGAACAGGAGATATTATAACATTTCCTGAACTGATGCTTCAAAAATAAATCTTCTCCCATAACATAATGGCTCAATCTATAGCGGCCTTTGTCAGTTCTGATATTTAAAGAACATGTATGTAGGTTGAAATGGATGCCACAGGCTATTGGCCTTTTAGAAGCAAAAAGCTGCTGAATGGTCTTTCTCACCATATTGACTCGCATTAATCTTACAATTCAATTGCATAAGGGGAGAACTAAACACAGTGGCACCAGCTGTAAAGGTAGCAATTAGTGTTGTACATAGCAGCAGGGACATGGTACCAGATGAATTCTTCTGCGATAAGGAAATCAGTTTGTGCCCTGAAATATGAAAAGCCATATCCTTGCTTACTATAGATAAGTACAAATTCCATTAGCTATTAAATTATCCAGGTTTTAAAATTCTATGTGCAGCTTTTGTTTCTATGATTTTACTAGCTATGAGCCCTCTATGAAGTAATAACTTATTATATTGGAAAAATTGTGGAGTTAATATTTTTTTCATATACCTGCCTTTAATTTAATCAAATGACCCTTTCTTGCCAGATTATGAAATGTTGTAAAAGGGAGAGCCTGATAAATTTTCAACACACCTAGGATGATCTGAAATGCCTCCCTCTTTTAGTCTCTAACTCCTTCTCTTTTTATTCTCTTACTGGAAATACTGATTACACTGAAATATGAAAATTATATGCATTTGGACACTTTAAGTGAGCTGTTCAGAACCTATATCTACTTTTGAACACTTGCCAAAATGAACACCTGTGTTCCATCTTTTAAATATTGTTTTGAACTCTTTGGCAAAGGACATAATCTGAGATGGTTTATACAAGATCTAGCATTCTGACATTAAATTTGGATCACTGGATATACTTGATGTATGGATTGTTAAGTAGATAGTTCTGTTTCAAATGGATTTCCAAAGTGTTCATTCTTTTTGTACCACCACTGCTCCTGAGTGAGGAACCTACCCAGGTCACAGTTTGCCAATATAGACATAGCCTATGTGTGCCGCCAGTGTGCTAACCTCGGGCTAGTTCAAACTAACGGAGGACTTTTTAGTTCAAACTAATGCTTACTTCGAACTAGAACACGTGGTTAGTTTGAACTAATGGCTTAGTTCAAACTTAGTAAGTTCAAACTAACTCGTAGTTCAGGTCTTGGCTGTGCTTAGTTCAAACTGAAGTTCAAACTAAGTGCAGAAGTCCAAATTAGCACTGAAACTAAATAGTTTGGAGTAAGCTCTAAAAAAAATTCTTAGTTAGAACTAGCAAAGTGTAGCGTGGCCATGGGCTAAATTCATCCATACTAAGCTTCTTTAGTCTGGACTAATATCCCAGGGTAGACACAGCCGTTGTGCTCAGTTATCAGTTCTATTTTATCTGTGAAGAAGGTCGTTCAGTAGTTGCAAATGATTTCTTAATTGCACTGGCACCCATTTTATCTTTAAGACATCACTGGCTCATTTTGCTTCCACCTGATGTTTTCCAAATGTGCTTGAATGTTTCATCAGACACTTGATTTCTATTAATTTGTTTTCAGAGTTTCCCATTAGCATTGTCTGAGTTATCTAAACATTCAGACTTCAAGCATTGTGGCAGCTTCTACTGCATCAAAGGGCTTTGACTTCTTTCTTTGACACATTTGCTGATGTATTACATGTGTGTGTTTGACTTTTTTCCTTCTTCTTTTAGCCCTATTTATTTCTCAAATACAAAAGAGAAATTGCCCAGCAGCTGCAAGAGTGTCTATAAAAACAACAAGATTCCTGTGGCACCTTATAGACAAACGGATATCTTTGAGCATAAGCTTTCATGGGCTCCAACCTGCTTTGTCAGTTGCATCTGATGAAGTGGGTTGAAGCCCACAAAAGCTTATGCTCGAAGAAATCTGTTAGTCTATAAGGTGCCACGGGATTCTTGGGTGTGTCCCCCCCCCCTCCGTACACAGACTGACACCGGTATGCCTCTGAAGAGTGTCTGTGATATGTTGTGCAGACATGAATGCTTTAGAGTAGGTTATGATTGGCTCACACGTACATTTGCTCAGAGAAGTTTCTGTGAGCTATGTCTTCTTACATCATTCTTCTCTGATGCAAGATGGGCCCAAAAGACCTTGAAGGCTTTGGTATTGAGGGAGCCAGGATCAAGAATTCCAGCTAGGCATCCTGACCATTGGCACTACTTACCTCAAAGCATGAGCTTTGGTTTGCTGAGAGTTTTTCTGCAAAGTTTGGCTGATGAATAGCATTGAATTGTATATTAAATGATCTCACAGTCCAAGTCAGCAACCGCTCATGGGCATTAGTTCTATACTCTGGCATAGAAATCAGTGGGTATGTCCACATGCAGGTTTTAAATCAAAATAAAGCTGGTTACTTTGATTTAAAAAAGTTATGGTCCACATGACATTTTCTTGTTTCGAAATGACGAGATCCGTCCTACCGAAATAAAGAGAGTTAGATCGATTCAATAAAACCTAGTTTCAAATCAAAACAATGCTTGGATCACAACTGTTATATTGAAATAACACAGTGTGGACATGTTATTTTGATTTAATGGTTGGTTCAATTTAACACTTTTGCCCTTCTCCTTCTAAAAGTGCTTGTTAAATTGATTTAACTTAATTGATGTAATGATTTTTATGGTGACTTTATTTAAGTTAAATTGATTTAACTGTCTGTGCGTAGACACAGCCAGTGTCTCAGCTGCTTTTTGTCTCAGTTGCCAGAAGAAGAATGTTTTACACATCACATTCTTTTGCACAGGGACTTGATCAGACAGTTTGTTAAGGGTATTTTCAAAGGGATCTTTATCACTCTCCCCTGTTCTGTTGGAAAGTGAATTGGAAATGTCATTGGCTGCCTCATGTAGCTAAGGGAAATGCAACTTGCCATTTCAGACTTTCAGTATTCAGAGTAGACCATAGATTTCTTTTTAAAATTTGCTTTTTAATTTTTGACATTGGATAGTGAAGTCTGGAATGGAGTTTGTGGCAAATGATGTGCTACTTTTCCCCCTGAACTTTTTTTCCCCTTTAACTGTATTATGATGTTATAGAGGTGCTTTTGCATTGTTATTTTAATACTTTGTGTTGTTTTTCAGTTGTATAGATAAATGGTTACTGCAGATCTTATGAGCTTTCAGTCCTTCCAACACATTGGATAAAAATTACCACATCAGAGATGGATGCCACACATTTTTTCTTAGTCTCTTTGCATGTATCACTTGATTTGGGCTTCTGAACCAGCCCTAAAGCATGTGCTGTCATGCCCAGTTCTCAACACAGAGGTTTGTTTCTTTAACAGAAGTTAGCAAACAGAAAACAAGTCTTTTAACTTTATCCATTGTCTCAGGATTCAAGGCCACCTCTCCTTGGAGTCTCTGATACTCTAGCTCTTGGCAGCTTCCTAAAGTATGTCTAAACTGACAGCAGTAACTGTCAGTTCACCCTTCTGGGAGTGGATCACAGCAAGTATGAACTCACCACGCCGCTCCTGGAAGTCGGAGCCGGAAGTCCTGGGGGCGAAGTGAAAGGTCACCCACAAGGATCTTGCAGTCAGCTTTTCCCTAATGTGTAGAGGAAACTTTAAAAGTCCTGCTACTTATGCAAGGAATTTTGCATTCCTTGAGTGACTGGCAGTTGACTGCCACTGAATTTCCCCCAAGTGTACACTAGGGTCTAGTCTCAGTTAGATCTGTTTCCCTCCCAGAGCAGTGGCTATATGATTGCTTCCCTGAGCCCTAAAACACAGGTCCCTTGCTTCAGAGATCTTCCACAGGACCTAACTATACTCCAGTATGGCTTTTACTCTACATGGTTCAGCTTGTCTCAGTCTTTCTGTTCACTAGCCTACTAGCAGCTTTTTATAGTCCCAGGTAGAGCCCTGTCCCCTTTATTTAGCTGGGTCGGGGCTCACCTGCTCTGATCCAGGGAAGTTGGGCTTTTGTCTATCCACAGAGACCAGCTATACTGCGAGAGCTTTCTATAATGAGGGTCCACTGTACTTTCAGTTCTGCATTTGCAGGCATCCAACAAACAACTTCAATTTTATAAGACAAGGAGGGAAATAACTGACATTTTTAAAAAGCCCCAAATAATTTTTGCCTTTGTTTGTTTGTTTATTACAGTAGTACCTAGAGGAGAAAAGAGAGATTGGGGTCCTTGTTCTGGTAGGCAGTGTACATCGCACACAGTGTAAGACCATCCCTGTCCTTAATAGCTGCAGTCTAACTGAGACATTATTACCAGCATGGTGCCTGTGCTGATGAAAGCACCTTCTTGACTATTTGATACCTGCTAGCTGATATTTCCTTTACAAGGAAAGTCAGTGTCCTCATGGAAATGACCTAAATTGACAGGATTTTGAGCATCAGGCTATACCATCTGATCCATATTTCCAAAGGAAAGGCGGAGCCACAGGTACTTCTTAACTTCCCTACTAGAGTGATTTCAGAGTTCCACCTTAATCAGTTGTCCTCTGTGTTTTTGTCCAAGTTTCAATGACCTTCTCAACAAAGTATTTTTCACACCTATGTGTCAAAAGTCTTTTTTCCGGAATGGAATAAATCCCTTGGAAAGTCAATACTGCTTTTTCTTTTGGCACAAATTCAATAGGTTCCACTGCCTACAAGAGAACCATGTCCAAATGGCTGTCTGATTACATTTCTCAATGCTGCATCTTACCAGGCCTGGATTTTGAAGGTCACGTCAAATCCCATTCTGTATGATACAAGTCTGCTATTAGCAAGGTAATTCCCAGAGTCCTCTACACACTTTAACTAACCAATATTCCTTAGGCTCTTCCTCAGTAAAGATTTGATTAATAATTGTTACAGAACCTTGTTTCAAGGTTTGCACATCCATCATTTTGTTGTAATTTTCCTGTTCATAAAAATTCTAGAAGTTTTGTTGTTAATCCTCAAGGTATATTACCTTATTTGAATCTTCCTGCCTTTTACAGTATCTATAGTATGATTATATTTTGCCTTTTTTTTCCCTCCTCTAGCAACACCACTGGAATTTCATAGCTGTAGATAGTAAAAGTATGTTTTTCAAAGAAGTTACTCTCACACTAGGGCAACCCACCTTTATCCCACTCTGTAGGACGCAATTCATAAGAGGGTTAAGGCACCCCCCACTCTTTTCCAATCTGTAGGGCTCTGGGGAAAAGGTACTTACCCTTACCCATTTCACACTCTAGGGCTCAGGTTCACTCATTTCCAGTCTGTAGGGCTCTAGATACGGTCTGTTTAATTGAAGTACCAAACCCTACCCAGTTTGTAGGGCTCCAGATACTATTCTCTGTGAATTTGCAGGCTCTTTTACTGGTGAAGGAGCCTTACACAGTAATAATCTTACTCTGTTTATTAACATTTACCAAAACAGAATATACATAGTAAGCGTACAATGCCCACCCCTCCAAATAAGAAAGACAAACTTCTCGTGGTCTCCTGCTGGCCATTCAGGATTAGATCATTGGAGACTCCAGCTTCTATACAGTATGGTTGGCAGGATGTTGACGTCTCACAGTTCTTATCTTTTTGGGCTGTTTCCTGGAACTGGGTTTAAAGGAACTTCCTTTTGGTCTTCAGCTGATATAGTGAAACCTGAATCCAGCTCAGATATACCCTAACTAATTTTAAACTAAACCACTGTAAAATACCAATGCTAGCCCACTAAGAAAGTCCTTTAACCAATCAGATCCCACCATCTTGGTTTATTTAAATTCTGCACACTTAATTATGCAACAGACAAAACCAATGAAAGAACCAGACAGAAATCTTTCAGATAAAGAAGAGAATTTAATTGAGTATCATAAAGACAAAATAAGACATGTAGGTTTTACAACCATTACTATTGATAAATGATTGCTTTCAAGACAGAATGTCACCAGATGAAGGGGTTTTTTAAGCATCTTAAAATCTGTTTCTTTATCTGCTGGTGGTGGTGGGTACTATTAGGACAGTATTACCTTCTTAATAGTCTGATATTACATTGTCCTGATGAAATTTCAGAACTGTGATCACATGGTACTTAGCATATGACTGCTGTGTCTCCTAATATGGCAGCTATAGGCCCTCAGACCTTACAAAGCAGAGAGAATTTCTTACTGTAGCTGCTGTTCTCTGAATGTGTGTGTGTGTATAATTATAGAGAGTGAATGAAGTAACATTTTGGTTAATTTTCAAATTCTTATGTACATATTGTACTGTGACAATTTCAGGGATTCTTTCTGTATCACTTCTGAATTTTGAATAATTTTATGAAACTGTATCATGAAATTCCTATATCATTGAAAGAGTACCTGGATGTCAATCCACATTAGTTAGCAGGACTGTGTCACCACTCTGCCGGGCCAAAGACAATGGGGACTGAACAGCATTCAACTATCATATGTTCAGATCAAAACACTGTGCAACAAAGGCTTCCTTGTAGCTGTGAGAAGATGTGTCCTCCCTTTGTCTGAAGGGAGGGAGCTTTGGCTATTTCTACACATGAAAATTGTCGACTCTGTTAAGTTGACTTAGCTTTTTAAAATGTAGATGTGGGGAGACCCATGGCTCCCCGCTGAGAAGGGACCCATGACTCCCTTCTTGCTTGGACCTGTGGCTTCACAGCAGAAGGGACCTGCCAGGACCCCACAGGTCCCAGCAGGAAGGGAGCTGCAGGTCCTTTCTGCTGGGAAGCTGCTAGTCCCAAGGCAGCCTCCGCTTCCTTCTCGTTGGGACCTGCAAGTTCCCAGCAAGAAGGAAGCCTCTGCTCCCTTCTCCTCCGGAAGCCACAGCTCCCTTTTTGACAGGTAGCCATGACTCCCTTCTTGCCAGGGAGCTGGGGCTCCCTGGGAAGAGTTCGCTGCCAAAGCTCTCTTGTCCAAGGAGCCCTGGAGAAGCAAGCTGCCAGGACTCCCCTGACACGGGAGCCCTGGAAAAGCCAGATGCTGGCCGAGGGGCAAGGGATTCCCTCGCTGCTTGAGCACCGGCTGGAGGATGAGGGGAATCCATTGCCACTGTAGTCCCAGCCTGAGTGGTGGGGGAATCCCTGCCTGCTGCAGCTGGGGCCAGCAAGCCCCATGTGGCTCCCTCTTTCTCAAGACCCGCCTCTCGCATGGAGAAGAGAGCTCCAGTTCCCCATGGAGACAAAAGAGATGCTGCTCTTTTCTCCCTGGCAAAAGGGAGCTGTGGGGAGCCGCATGGGGTTCCCTGGCCCCAGCTGCAGCAGCAGGGGATTCCCCCACAACCCCTTGGTGGGGGCTCAAGCAGCAAGGGAATCCTCCACCACCAAGCCAGTAGCTCAATTATCTTTAGCTCCCATGTCCAGGGAGCCCCGGTGGCTCGCTTCTCCAGGGCTCCCCAGACAGGGGAGCTCCAGTGGCTCGTTTATCAGCAGGAGCGCTGCAGTGCTCCCACGTCCCCAAGCCATGGTTCCCCAAGCTGCAGCTCCCTTCCCCCAGCTTGGGGATCCCTTGACCCCTGAGTCTATTCTCCCAAGCCGTAGGTCTACTGAGTCAGCCTAGGGTGTCCACACTGGTTTAGGTCAACTTAGACCTTAAGTCGACCTAAATATCGGGAGTTATTCAGTCGATTTAAGGGCAACCTTAAGTCATCTTAATGAAAGCCCAGTGTGGACTAGGGAGTAATTTAGGTCAACTTAAGCATCCCTAAGTCGACCTAAATTCATAGTGTAGACATAGCCTTTGAGAGCAGTAGAAAAACACTTAAAGGCAGATCAAAAGAAGCAAGTGACTCCCGCAATGGTCTGTAAAGTGACTCATATTGGATAGGGTTACCAGATACCAAAGCATGGAAAGGAGGACAGGGAAGTACGAAAAGGAGGACATAGGAGGACACATGGAGAAAGTGTAGTATTAATGCAATATTCTTTGGTTTTTAGGGGGCCTGGAAAGCTTCCCCCTAAGAATAGGGTGTTCCAGGTGTTCCGGTGTACTTTAACCTCTGTAAGTAAAAAGATGGACAAAATCATGTATTTTTAAAATGCCTGCCGGATGGGGGATGTGAAAGTAAAAAGGAGGATGTGTCCTCCTTTTGCCTGACATTGGGTAACCCTAATTATGGGGGACTTGGAGAACAACATTTTGCACCAGATTAAGTAGTGGGATGCTGCTGCAAGGTCAGGTCAGGCAATGCGAAAGAGGACTCCATCAGACTCATGAAACACATGTTCTTTTAAAGGAACAGTGAGGTAGTGAGGGAATTTGTAATTAGGGTGTTTTATTGTTTTGTACAGTCCTTACCATCCTGACGTGTCATGATTAATGTGAGAGTATAAAGGTGTTACTGGGTGATGTTTGTGTGTATTCACTGTTTCACTACTGTCATATGGCCCTGAGACAGTTAAACTGTAAATCCGAAGCTTTACAGCTATTGAGTAGAGTTCTGACGGGGGGATGTATTGAAGTACTGGACCCTCTGAAGTATCAGAGCCATATGTGTTGGGATGGCTTCTGACTTGAGACCTTATTTGTTCAGTAGGCTCTGACACTTTATCACTCAGTTCATAAGAATTTAGCTTGTTGTGAATTTGTCACTGAGGTTTTATTATTGTTTTGTTTTAGAAAATGGAATTTCTGTCCTGTGGAAGGTTCTAGTCATTCAAATTTTTCTTTTTATCCCAAACAAGGGAAAAGATTGAAATAGTGAAAAAAAATCCACAGAATTAAAAGTTCTAAAAATATTTCAGGCTAGAAATGCAAGGGAACACATCTGAAAATTTTGGGACTGTGGAAAAAGCATCTCTTTTGTGGGGCTGCCAGGATGAGGGGCTGATTCAGGGCAGCAGTTTGTATCTTATTGTGGTTACCTATTTCATTTTGTTTGTAACTGGCTTATAAGTCAAAGTCAAATGTTTGGGGGATTTTCCTCTAAATACATCTGCGAAACTATACATAGTAACTTTACTAATTTGAGTAGTATCAGTAAATTAGATCATGTCTGTGAGGTTGTTTACATGTATAACTGTTTGTAGGACTGGATCCTTAATATATGTGTGTGTGTGTGTGTGTGTGTGTGTGTGTGTGTGTGTGTGTATTTATATAAAATTCCATAATTAACTAGAAAAGTTAAGTGCTTTTTCTATGTTTAAATAAACTGGGGCAAGAATTTGTTCCACATACCTTACATAACTAAGCTAGAAAGAAATAGGAGAAAAATCCTGTTGATATTTATGTACAATCCTTCTTAACTTCATCATACATTTAAATGAGCAAATAGAAGTATAAACATTATGCATGTACAAGCAATACTGAAAATGAACCAGGATGGATAGTATTAAAGTACCTTACCTTATTAGCAGCCTTTCTTATTGTGATTTTTATTATGATGCTCATTTTCTCTAATTCCTTAAATAAGTTTTATGCTGCCAGTTTTTCTAATATATTATGAGAAGTAGTCACTATGGTGATTATGATCGTTTCACGTCAAATCAAATCATGGAAATACATTTCAGTTTCTCCATCATATTTCTTTCTGAGTTTAATATAACATGAGGTGGAGTGAGGAGAAGAGAGCTAAACTTAATGCATATTAAAATTAGGAAATGCAGAGTTCAGCTGAAACTTAATTCTGCTTTTTTTGTGTATATACCATAATATACAGCTCTCTCTTTATATCACTATTTTAATTTTATAATATGCTGTGGGATTCATATTAGCACTCCTTTGCTGCAAGCTTGAACAATACTTGAAACTTTCATAACTGCTATTAAACTGCTGCTATTTAACCAGTCTTATTTAATCTTGTCTTTGGGGACATATTTGACATTTCATCAGTTTAGTATCCATGCACAAAACTGGTGTTTGAAATGTGGATAACAACATACCTTAAAAAAAAAAAAAAGATGACTCACTTAGTAGTCCTCAAATGAAAAGAAAATTAACAAATTTTTGAAAAATGTCAGCAGTTTTAAATTTATGAATATTTAAAATATGGAGTCTGGTGGCACTTTAAAAAATAACAATGCGGTAAATAAATGTTAGTCTTTAAAAGTGCCATCAGACTCCTTGTTTGTTTTTCTGAACTAGAATACAGCTGCCCTTTTAAAATATGATGGCCTGTGTAACAGTCAAGTGGACTTTTTATTGTTTACTCTGGAGTATCCAACATCATATGGGCTGTTTCAAATTCTGAGTAGTTAAATATTGTAATACTAATATTAAAGAAAACTGGATATTTATTACTCAGATTTTAAATGAGATCTAGAAAACAAAACTGAAGTTTAAACACTCTAGCTTTAGACACTTCTAAAAATGTATCCAGGAACAATGATTTTGACAGAATGCATAAGGAAAAAAGTATAGATTGTTCATCTCTCTCTCCCTTCCTTCCTCCCTACACAAAGCATACAGTGGTTCAAGCACTTTTACTCAAATTTAAAAAAAAAAAATCCACTGGTTTTAGAGCAAGCATAGACAACTTCAGTCTCAATGGCATTTATTTTATAAAACTATGAGCAACTTAAAAGGGAACTAAAATGAAAATTAGGATTCATTCTTAACTGTAGTGTGTGTTTTCTAGACCGTCTAGCATCAGACATGATTGTTTGTTCTGGAAATATAGGTAATACTGCAAAGGTTACTTGACTGATATCTGAAAAATAAAATTTGAATCTTGATAGCCTTCGTCAGAGTATAGAACTTAACACTGAGCTGATTTTGGCGATATTTGTGTGCCTGAAAAGAATGACTAGTCCAGCTTGAACACTGAACAACAGAACAAATTATGGTTCCACTGAAGCTAATAGCAAACTTGCTTTGACTTCAGCGGGACTAGGATTTTGTCTTTTGGTAGATAATAAAGAATGGGGTCATACCAACTTCTGCCTGTAATTTGTATCTATAACCAACTTAAATGTCCACAAGATTATTTAACAATTACACAATAAAAGCAAGTCACTTCTTGTCTGCTTCTGGTAGTCAAAGATGGCCCAGAATTCACATATCTACACTGTGAAAGGAGACAGGTTTTTATAGGCTATGGCCAAATTCGCTGCTAGCAGAGGGGATTCAGTGTCCTTGACTTCAGGGAAGTGACACTTCATTACTTCAGTGGTGAATATTGTCCCTTTTTGTGGAAAGTGTTCAAGAATCTATTTGGTATTTAGCGATCGATACAAATAAACTGGAGTGCATAGTTAATTTGGCATAGAATATAGCCAGTTAATGAAAACAAATACAAAATGCCATGCAGCACTTTTATTGTCCGCTGAAAAGTTGCTAAGTCCATCTAATAAACCTGCTTAAGGAATATTTGATATAGCTTTCCTATGCTTTTCCAGACCCACTTTCAACACTGCTCAAAGGGGGGAAAATATCAAGATGGCACTGAGAAGAGAGCTTCCACATCAGAACCTGCTTCTACTATGGATGTTCATGCTACTGCTCCAATGGAGCCAGGTTGGATACATTTCCAGGAACTAGACATTGTTTTATTTTTCACACAATACTTTATAGGAAGCTTCTCAATAGTTTTGTATGGTCTCTCACAATTAATTTACATACATCTGTTTCCAAACATAATCATTGATCCAGTGATGGGCCCACGTTGTTTTCATGCTCAAATCTCCCATTACAATCAGCAATTTTGAATGTGAAAAGAATTCAAGACTGAGCTTGAAAGTGCAGTCAGCTGTAGTGCATCTCAGTGTTTGTGTCCTAATGACTTTCATAGTCAAATCTCTTCGGTTTACAAGTTAGATTTCTTTTTTTCTCTTTCACTGGCAGCTAAACTTCATCTTGGACTTGCGACAGGCCCAGCTGAGCCCTATTTTTGCTTGTTCATTTTTAAAAGTAGTAAAGATTGTGTAGACCTAATTGTGATATCATTTATACCTGTTTTACATATCAACAAATTGTGTCCTTAGCTACATTTGTGGAGTCCTAGAGTATTGGACAGGTGTAACTGATGAAATATGTAACTTTAGTTGTCAGTTAACCTGTAAGTGGCTGGGATTTTCAAAGGGAATTAGTCACTTGTGGTCAAATTCCCACTGAATTTCAGAGAGAACCAGTGCCTAAATCACCTACACTGCTTTAAAAATTCAAATTTGTTGATACACAAAATTGAGAAGGCACCAGCCATCCCTCCCATATGGTATTGATCCTGTAGTGATAACGGCAAAAAAGTAGTTGATTTATATTTTCACGAAAGTAAGTACCTTTGACTGACTACACACAAAGAGTAGGTCAGTTGAGTAAGAAGAGATGCCATTTTTTTCTGTCACTTTCTAGAGTACAGATGTACCTCAAGAAATTGCCTAACGCAAAACGGTTTTTTTGTGATTTTTTTTTGGGGGGGGTGTTTTGTTTTGGTTTTTTTTTGTTTGTTTAATGTCAGGCCATTCTTAACTTCTCCACAGAAGACACTAAAATTGCACTGGTTGGGATAGAAAAATTAGATTTTTTTCTTTTAAAAGTTCATGATATATATGCAATAGCTCTTGTGGGAGGTCAGTTATTCGATAAGTCACTTGGATCAATTTTAATTGTCTAAATGTATTGTCCCAAGATATATCACTTGGATAATTTTAGATATCAAAATAACAGTATATATGAACCCTTCCGTGTCCAAAATTTAACCCTTAACAGTCACAGGGCTCAGGTCCAGATGTTTTTCCCCTGATGCCAGCTAATATAGCCTTTCTTTGACTTAAAGAAGTCAATAATAAAATTCTTTTTCTGTGGTTTGAGCTTGCTCCATTCCCAGCCCCTGCTGCCATTTTAGTTTGGGTAAGGACAAGAAGATTCATCTTTAATTTCAAATACTGCAGTACTTCATACTAATACTAGACCATTGTGTCACTTCTCCTAACTCTTTTATTATATTAAGACTAAAACTTGAACATGGAGAATTGTAACTGCCTTGTATGGATGAGCTATTTAGAGTTCTTTGAACTTTGGTAATAAAGGATTCATAGCTTAATAAATTGCCCTTTGTCTTACATTATGATGTAAAAACATGTACAGAAGATATACTAGACACGCTTAGGATCTTGAGTATAGATGGGAGTTTCACTGATGCAAAAATGTCAGTGATACTGGGCAGTCACTCAATGTACTTCATGTATCACCCAATGTACATCATTTCCTCATCCACTTATGTGTCAGTAATCAGTATCCACAATATCCACGAGTCTACACAATTAAGAAGACAGATTTTCATAAGATTTTAGGGATTGCAACATGTTAGCATAATCTTTGTCTTATTTACTTGGTAACAAAGCATTATGATACATCATGCCTTTTTTCATAATTTAAAATTAGATGTAAAGTATCCACAGTGGTTTAAAATATATGAAAAGCCACATCTTTTGCTCTGTTTTCATGTATGTAAGATGGTAGCCAGGGAAAAAGGGGCTCAGGAGGAGTATCTCTAAAACCTGTGAATCAGTGGTCCCAGAAGCCCTTGTGGCAGTTGGCAATCAGCCTACAGCACAGTAGTTTTTGTATTGCTCCAATTTACACTATCCTGTTGACTGATAGGGAATGAGCCCTCGTCTATACTTGCTGCACTTTTTGGTAGCAGTCATATTTCCCAATGACTTGCTAATCCATCACTACACATTAATACCTTTCGGTCAGTTTACAGCAACTCCAGTATACAATCAGTATAGACTCATTCTTAGAAGGTGTTTTGCCTAAAGCTGTGTTTCCAGTTCTTCTTTAGTTATGCTTGCCAGTGGCTTTTTGTTAATCAGCAGACACCATTTTGTAAAATATCAGTAGTGGTATCAGGTTGAGAAGAGTTTGAACCTTTTAGTAACCGCTTGTTGGAGAAATATAAAAATTGATATCTAATTATTTGAGATGATTAAAATATTACACAAATACAAACTTATTTAAATTAGGCTTGTAAAGTTTTGTTTCTAAAGACAAGATTATATGTGGAAGCAATCAACAAAGCTGTATTTCTCTAAATATTTACCTTATTATTGTGGGCAAAAACTTCCAAATGTTTTCTATCCCTATTACAAGAACTTCCTGTTTTATTCATTGTCTGGATACTATATGAGTGTCAGTCAATTTGGTTTATTAAAGGAAGAATTGGAAACCGTAGTGCCATCTACTTTGGTTGTTAGGCTTTGTTGTAATTTTATTCTTCTAAAATGAGCTCACACACGCTTCTTTATTTCTTGGCACCTTTCTCTTGAAGCAAGTATATTAGCCATTATCTCAATGAATGTTCACTTCAAGATAATTTAAATTGTGTGGTACTCAAAAAATGTTAGATTGTGTTATAATAAAAGTAGAATTACATGTTATGTTAGGATGGTTTTTTCTTCAGAGAACATTTTTTGAATTAGAACTAGCTCTTCTAAGTATCTTATTTGATTTAAATTAGACTTCGTGTTTAAATGTTTTTGTTATAAAACATTTTAAATGGAAATAGCATTTTAAGGCAACATTTACTGTTAATTATTTTTAGACGTGAATTTGAAGTCCAAAAGCATTTTATGACACAGAATGGCCTACTTTGTATATAATATGAAATTCTGTTTAAAGAACCAGGTCTCACTATAACCTTTTGTTTTAGAATGAATACTACAGATCTGAACGATTTTAATGGCTAATATGCAATAGCATATTTGATTAAACAATAATAAAATAAGAATGAATGTATTGGCTAATCACCATTCAACAATATAGTTCCTATGAAAACTGAAAAATCATGATTCCCACTGATAGTATTTCAGATTTTTTTGTCTGTTTAAATGTAGAGACCTTAAGAATGATTTTAATTTTAATTTTTGTAGAGGTAAAATTTTCACAGCTTCAGTCATTTTGTATTTAACTGGAAAAAAAAACAGAATCACAAAATATATTCTTTTGCAAATTTAAGTCTCAGTCTATAATATTTTGTTTACTCATGTTGCTTGTATATCCCTTTATTATTAATGGGTTGTACATATCAGGTGGTGAAAATACCATTTAGGAGTTCTCTATTCTGCTTTTTTAATTAAAATGCATTCTGTTAATAGCTTTGCATTAATAAAGTTTGTCATCACCCTTTTAAAGAGTGATGTAGATCTGCAACATATATAACATGGTAATTGGTTGGTTTTAAAAGCAATATTCTCTATTGTGTAAGTAATTACATTTTTGTTTGTGTTTGTTATCTTATTTATAACTCAGTCTACTAAATGTCCATTAGAGAAGATAAGCAATGACATATTCCCCATCTTAGATTGTAGCCAAATAGCTACAGGAAGTGTTTGCAGTGCATGTAAATAATGTATGGAAGAGGAAGTTACAATTACTCTGTGCAGTGAGAATCAACAATTGTCTACTCCTAGTGAAAAAAAGACAGACAAATGACAAAAAATAACATTACCCATTTCCGCTTTGCTTTGCTTTAATTTAGCTAGGACAGATATTGGTTGATACACAGAAAATTTGAGTGCCAGCACATACATAAGAGCTGACCTTAAAAGAGAAGCAGTTGTGCATTCACCACAAAATATCCAGCAGTCAATGTATTTTTAAATAGTCACCATTAAAAGCCTAGTGCAGTCACACATTATATCTGGAACTTAAATTGATGGAATCACAGTAACCATCAAAGAAATAAAGTGCCTTTTTAAGCTCTTCTGCGGAAGGTGAAAGAACAGCTTTCTGTTCATAACATGAGCTTTGCTTTACCAAAAAGTCTGTGAAGTACATATTGGCCCCTTGTCCGTGGTTTTTAGAGTGCTGTAAAGTTTGTCAGGTGCTTCAGGCCATCTCTTCACGAGAAGTAGAAAAAAAAATGTGAGTCTTAATACACAATCTTTTGTGGGCAAATCTTTTTTAAAGGGATTAGTGAGTCGTAAATATAACCCATATTTTGATATGTGGGTTGCTTGAGGTACATTTTCTATTTACATTTGTTATTACTACTTGAGCTAACATAGTATCAACACACGTGGCACTTTACATGAGTTGGTTATGGATAAATTTATGGTACTCCAGGGTGGACTTAAGACCACCACTTGGCTCTCTGTTCAGGATTGGGCCCTAAACCTTTCATGTTGATTTAAATAACAGTCAGAGCATCATGTAAGCCCTTTGCATTGGAGTGATTTCCACCCAAATGACTGTGGACCTCACCTAATATCAATGTGCAACAGGATACAATAGAACTCCTTAGTGTTCAGTACAGAAGGGATAAGCAGCTTCTCCTGGTATAAAAGAGCCCAGGGATAGGCAAAAAGAGCAGCTCCTTAGAAGACACAGGAGAAACAAGGCCTGTGGGACCCATAGCTAGAGGATCCTGCAAAATTGTAGAACTGCACTGAATCTCAAGCTAGGAAGTTTTGTGTTTCCTTCTGCTTAGTTAATTTACTTTTCTTTCTTGTCAAAACATCCCTTTGGGGGAAAAACTGTTGAGCATCTCTATCTTGTTTCTCTGCTAAGCCACTCCACATGGCACCTTTAGAAAAAAATTGTTTTCAGAGAATGATATTTTACTTATTTGTTACTTGGTGATGTAGAGGTAAATTAAGAACTGTATAGAATACCAAGAATATGGTAAATAGATACCCTCCTGTTTTCACATTAATCTTGCTAAATTCAGAGTTGTTTCCCAATGTATTTCTTGCCAAAAATGTCTCTGTGATTATTCCTTTCTGAAATAACCATTTTAAATAGGTATGAGTCTCAACTGTACAAATTACTATGCATTGTCATTTTTTTCTCATCAGCTATACTTTTTTAAAGATGTTAGTCAAAATATTTTTTTTATTTGAATTGCACTCAAAGAGTGTGTCTACATTCCAGGTTTAAGTTGACTTAAAGCCCCTTAACTTGACTTAAACAAAGCCCTGGCCACACTGGGAAGGTATTAAGTCAACTTAAGTGTTTGCTTAAGTCGACTTAATAACTCTCACTTGAAAAATCAACTCAGCAGGTAAGTCAACTTTATTAAGTCAACTGAAGCCAGTGTAGCCTTGGGGTATGTCTGCACTTAGAAGGTTAGTTCGAATGAACTGAATATGAACTGATCAATTTGGACTAATAATTATTAGTTTGAATTAAGTTAATTGGAATTAACACAGCCATCCTGGGAAACCCTAATTCAAACTAGCATGTCCATGCACAGGACTTGCAAGTTCGAATTAGGCTGGGGTCGCTACTGCACAGGGAAAAATCAAGCTGTGGTTAATTTGTCTAACAGTTAATTCAAATTAACACAGCTACATTGGGTTAATTTGAACTAATGAATTCAAATTAACCATCAATTCGAACTTAAAGGAGGTTTTATAGATTCGAACTAACCTTTCCTTAGTTCGATCTAAGGGATCTCCTTAGTTCCAACTAATGAAAGCAAGTGTGGACATGCACTAATTTAGCTCGAATTAAGCCTCCTTAATTCGAACTAAATTGTAAGTGTAGATATACCCTAGGAGTTGGCATAAGTCTACTTAATTAGCCTCCTAGCTTTTTGAAACATGGGGTTGGGGGCTGGTGAGAAGGCACAACACAGTTGGAAGCATTCTCAGCTGTCTGCAATACATCCAAACTCCCCATGTCTTAGCCCCAGCCTCACAGCCCTGCATCCTAGGACTACAGCCTAGGTTGCCTTGCCCTGACCTTATCTAGAGTCTTTCCCCTTCTCAGCCCAACTCTGCATCTTCCCCCCCTCCCCGTGCGACCCTACCTCTCCACTGCTCTCAGCCCAACTCCGCACCTTCCCCCTTCTTAGCTAGATCCCGCATCTGTCTCCTTCCCCTGACCTGATCATGCGTCTTTCCCCCTTCTCAGCACAACCCTGCATCTCCCCCACTCTCAGCCTCACCCTGCATCTCTCCTCTTCTCCAGCCAAACCTGATCCAGCGTCTCCCCCCCTTCTCAGCCAGACCCCACATCTCTCTTCCTCTCCAGCCTGACTGTGCATGTCTCCCCCTTCTCCAGTCAGACCTGATCTGGTGTCTGCACCCCTTCTCAGCCAGACCCCACATCTCTCCCCCTCTCCAGCCTGACCTCACATTTCTCCCTCTTCTCCAGCCCGATGTGATCCGGTGTCTGCCCCACTTCTCAGCCCAACCCCACATCTCTCTCCTTCACCTGACCTGATCCGGCATCTCCCCCCTTCTCAGCCAGACCCACCAGCTCTCTCCCTCCCCAGCTCGACACTGCATCTCTAGCTTTCCCCTGACCTGATCAATTGCCCCCCTTCTCAGCCTGACCCTGCCTGTCTATCTCCTCCTCTGCCCAAACCTGTGTGTCTCCCCTCTTGCTTTTCTCAGCCTGAACCTGCATCTCTCCCCCTTCTCAGCCCAACCCTGCATCTCTCCCCCTTCTCAGCCCGACCCTGCGTATCTCTCCCCTTGCCCTTCTCAGCCCTATCCTGGGTCTCTCCCCTTCTCAGCCTGACCTTGTGTTTCTCTCCCCTTTTCTGTCCAAACCCGTGTGTCTCCCCCCTTGCCCTTCTCAGCCCAACCCTGCCTATTTCTCCCCTTCTCAGCCTGACCCTGCGTCTCTCTCCCCTAGCCCTTCTCAGCCTGACCCTGTGTTTCTCCCCAGCTCAGCCTGACCCTGCCTGTCCTCATCTTCCTTTATATGCTGTTCCTCAGTGTTTGAATCTTAACTACTGCTTTAATTTGTTGTTAGTGTCACCTGATCCTATGATTTACGTTTCTCTGCAGATATGTTCCTCCCATTCTGTAAGTTCCCCCATCTTCGAAGAATCTGATGAAGTGGTATTTTCTTCCATGAAAACTCATGTCTCCTTGTTTGTATTCTAAAGATCAGTTCTCTGAGTGCGTTTGATCACTGTTCCAGACTGTGTTCTCATTTCTGTTTTTGTGGATTATTGTTTTCCTTTCTTTGTGAAAAGACTGCCTGAAAAGGTTGACCAAGTGGAGGGGCTTCACTATCTGCAGATTGCACTTCCTTTCTACCTTAAGTTGGGGGATATTAAAAATGAATGCAGTCCCCCTGGAGAAGTACTTGTGGCATCTCCACTAGGTAGGAGCTAGGAGTTTCTGCCAAGTTCCAAACCGTTCCAAGTCTCGGAGCTGTTGAGCCAAATTTTGTTCACTGTTCTCAGTTCAGGTAGCACTTTTCTTCTGTGCCAAGCACTGAAGGTTTGTTGTTGCCAACTTTTTACTTCACCATTCCAGTTTTGAAATTTTCAGGTTGATGTTCTTGGTATAAGCTGTATCAAAGTCAAACATAAAGGTTCCAAAATGGTTGTTGTGTTAGTCTAGTTCAGCAAAACAAACAAGGAGTCCTGTGGGACTTTTATAGGTTAACAAATTTATTTATCACATGAACTTCCATGGGAGAAAATCCGACCATGAATGCTCATGCAATGAATATATTTGTTAGTCTTTGAAAGTCCCACAGGACTCCTTGTTTGTTACATATAAAGGTGTGTTTAGTCATCTTCTCATTAGAACTATTTCTGGAGATAGCCCAGATGAAAACATTTTTGACCAATGTGCCAGAAATGCGTTACAGGAGTTTTGACAGGCTTCTCCCCAGATCTGGTTCGGTGTGCTGCTGTGACTCCCCAATTCACACTCCTGAACCCCGATTCACCCACTTTGCTAAGTAACCACTCCACTCCTGAGTCAGTCTACTGCATCCACCTGGGTGCAATTGGTCCCAAGCAGTGGGTGTATGCCCTCTGGCTACTCAAGGGACAATCCCCAAGTGAGCATCCCCAGCTTTAGTTACCTCACCTGGAGCCACTGTCTTACAGGGATTGGGACCACCTCCCAATCACCATACACTCCATTTAACAAAGAAATGGATTGTGCCCAGCCTTCTTCACTCATACCCTCTAAAGACCACACAGCTTTAGATAAATCAACAGTTTTTGTTTATTGATCAGATTACAATTCTAAGTGAGAAAATGGCCATTCAAGGCAGAAACATAATACAAATGAGTCAGAAGTGACCACAAAGAAATAGAAGGTAAAACACATGTACCGACCTAATATCTCTACCTAAATTGATCTCATAATCCAAGTTTATGATCAAGATGTTTGGCTGTCAGATGTTGTACAGTCAATCTCTGCCTGAAGCCAGGCAGGACCCAGATCTTGCTTGAAGTTGTTTCAAGATGGAGTTTTCCAGGCAAAAAGCACCAAATCATTCCAAGTGTCTGTTTCTGTCTCTGAATCCCCTCTAGCCCTCCTTTTCTGGGCAGAGGTGATCTCTTTTGTCCAGTCTGAGCCAAAGACCTCAATTTGCATATTCTTTGTTACCCCCTCCAGGTACATTCTTGCTCACAGCTTTGGTTGTTTACATGCTGTAGGAAGAGTGTTATGTCCGTCTCCCACTCCCTTGAGCCATGCAAAATATGCCACGTATCTGTGCACATGCATGATGCTGCAGGAAACATGACACCATAGTAATTATGTAGCATAGGTTATGCGCATCCATAAAGAAAAATTGTATGTTTTAATGGGCATCAAATCATGCAATCACAGTGCACAAGTGAACAGAAAAATCATATAGATCGTCCCATAACAGAAATCCACTTTTTTTTCTCCCAGAAGTCTTTTTAAAGTTTGCACTGGTCTCTATTGCTATAGGGGTTACATGGACTACTGGTACAATGTTCAAAATCAAAGTCTTATGAAAATGTGAGGACTATAAGACCTCCATGTGTTGTAAATATTGACTCTAGTTTCTCAGTTACCTGTGCCAGTGAAGTGTGTATAAATATAGCCAAGTCAATATATGGAGAAGTAATCAATTACAATAATGTATATGTGTCCTTTCCAGCAAAACAAATCTATTGCTATCCACTGCCAAGATCAGGCAGGTAACTATGTAGAGAGTAATGGTTCTGAAATGGTATTTTGGGGTTATTTGTTTTGTTTTGTTTTTTCTATAGCTCGTTTCCAAGAGACAGGGATTCACTCATTTCTGCCTCTATATTGTATGAGGATGTAAACACAAAAGAGCCATGCCTTAATCAGCAACTGGGGGACTCTCTAACTAGCAAGATCCTATGTTTCTTAAGGTACTTTCTCCAACACACTCTGGTAACTGTGGAAGAGGACTAGGAACTCTATAACCATGCCACAGATGCCCCATAGAGATCATCACTGGGCAGGACATATATGGTAAATAGTGTTATCACCAATTTTATCAGACATTATCAAATACTAGCTCTTGTCTCATTTTGCTTCTAGGTTCTAGTGTGGAATATGGAGAGGGGTAAGGACTAAGTGATTGGTGCCAGGATTTGTCAACTTTTCAGTGTTGTGTTCCATGCTTTACATTGTGATTTGAAGTCTTGTGATAAACAAACCCTGAAGGTGCCACTTGACTTTTGACAATGAAAAATGCAATTTGAATTAGCTAGAAATAATATCGTGAGTTGACACCTCAATTTTCTGTTAAAAATTAGCAATAAGCTCAATATACTAGACAAAAGGTAGAAATCTGCTTACAAAGAGCACCTGATGATATGGTCCATAAAGCAGTTTGGGGTTCGGGGAGGACTCCAACAGTTCTCCTAGAGTCAAAAGTCAGTAGTTCTTCAAGCAGTGTCCCAGGAGTCACCGTAGTGGAGCAGTACAGGGACATGCCTCTGAAAAAACCGTGGCTACTGCACACGCGTGAGTAACCCTCACTACTTCTTTGAGCAGTGTCCCCAACTGCTCCACTGTACTGGAGCAAATGGGGACATGCATCTGAAAGAACCTTAGCTACTGTACAAGGATGAGAAACCCTTGTAGTAACCCTTGGAGAGGAAGGGGTTAACACTGTGGGCAGTGAGTCCCAGGACAGCCAATAGGAACAAAGCCTAGGTTTCTGAATTGGAGCAGCAACCTTGCCTGTTCCTGTTTGGATGCCGCAGAGCTCCTGGGAGGATCAGGAGGAGGCCAGAGGGGCCTGAGGAATGATCCAGCAACATCCTTAACCAAGATAAGCTCAAGTTTGTTACTGACCAGGTATGAGTAGAAGAGGGAATGTTTACTTAGACGTGGTCAGGGTATTTCTTTGGTTTTGGTTTGTTTTTGGATTTCTCTGTGCTGAGCATATGTATCCCTTCCCCCTACCCTGTAACTACGTAAGTCAAATCCCAGAGAAGCAACTCTCTGTGTTTCTTATCTGTTCTTTTTAATTAAAGATATAATTAAAGATTTTACCTTTTAAGATTTTACCTTTTCCCCTGGTTCTGTGTCCTGAAGGGCAAGAGGTTTGTGTGCATGTGCCTCAGACTGCACAGCCAGCTTCTAAAGGGGATTCTGTTCCATTTCCAGCTGATATCCCAGCCGGGGTTCAGTCACTCTCCTGAGAGAGGAACAGAAGTGATTGAGGATACCTCACAGGAAGGAATTTCCAAGTGCGCCTTGCTGGGTTTCAAGAGGTTTTTGCATTTGGGTGGTGGCAGCGATACCACTCCAAGGCCAGGAATTGGAGGCCTTGGAGAATTTTAAGACCAGGCTTTAAGGCCAGTGGTTTTTAAGGCCTGCTGTGGGCCCCCATTTTCTGCACTCAGAGTGCCAGAGTGGGGAAACAGCCTTGACAACCCTCACTGTTTTTTTTTTCCCCCACCTGTAAGTCATTTCTATGAGAAACTATAAGGCTCATTACTTTTTTAATTGATACATTTCTTTAAGGTTTGTAAACTTCATTATTTTTTGTATTTTTATTGAATAATACATTAATAGAAATGGGTGAGTTGTCTGCTTTCTTAGTTGATCAGGTAATAAGACTGATAGAAGACTGGTCTTAGGTCTTTGTGTACCTGTTGGTTAGAAATATGCAACAGACAAGACAGCTTCTTTTCTAAAACATGTATGAGTTAAAATATTTGTTTCTGTATTGATATGAATGGGAATAATTAGCTTAAGAATTATCAGTTTTTAAATAAAGCTTTCTATTACAGGCTTGATTCACATACTTAAATATGTTTCACTGCTAATAGCTATAGTACAAAACAGCAAAGGTGGTTGAAAAACACCTTTAAGTCCTCTAAAGTGCTTATCCTGTTCTGCCCCAACCTTACCCTCACTGATTTTCCTGAAGCATACACATTGCTCCTTTTAAATTGACCAGAATACAACTGCCAAAATGATCATATTCTCTTTGTAATCAGGACACATTATGAAAGTCACTTTCCCTTTCCTATTTGATCTAGTTTAAGCTCGTCATCTTCAAGGTCCTGTACAACTCTGTCTTGGCCTATGTGCTGAAATTCATTTCCTATTGTGTTCCCCTTTTTGCTGCCTTCTGCATAGTGGTACCATCCTTAACACCTCTTTTTGTTTTACTCATATGTGTTTTCATACTTTATTCCTCACTGCATCCATCCATGGAATTATCTGTTAGTCCCAATTAGGGTTGCCAGATGTCCAGTTTTTGATCAAAAAGTCCGGTCAAAAAGGACATCTGACAGTGTCTAGTCAGAGACTCTGACTGGACCCCAAAACTCCAGTTTCTGCCTACAACAGCACCAGAACAGTGAGGAGCAATCAGGTCCTGTGTATATTTCGTGTTGTGCAATATGGGTATTTTGTGTTGTGTTGTGCTGTGCTCCTGAGTTGTGCTCTATATGTTTCCAGTCAGAAGCTTGAAATATCTCTTTAGTATCATCTACCTTGCCCCAGCTTCAGAACAAAGGAATTAGCCTCTGAATAAGGCTCTGAGGTCCCAGTGCTAAGAAAGCTACCAAGGGAAGTATAACAAAAACCCAAACCCAAACTAAACACCCACCCAAAAGGAGAGAGACTGGGAATAGGAAATACCTTTTCCTTAATTATACTTTTTTATTTATTTATGGTTCTTTTAAAATGCTGTCCAAAGTTCATTGAATTATTTTTTGAGGGGAAACAAAATTCTATGTGGATACTGCTAGTGCAAGCAGAATGGATACTTATGCTGATTATTGCTGACAATTTAAAAGTTTCATCTGTTTAAAGTCAGTCTGCAAAGACAGAGGATGAGGTTTTTTGTTCGAATGGGAGATTCCCAGTTTTTTTGAATCCTGATTTTAATTTTAAGAATAAGGCAGCTATGAGTTTTTATTTTTATTTTTGGATCCACATGAAAGTTGTAATACCAAACATTCTGGCCAGGAAAATTTGTTTCTTAAGGGACTGGTGTGAATTCATATCAGAAAGTCTGGCTCATTATATACATTGATTTATCTGGGAAATTCCCATAAGGGAAGAGGAGTGGCAAATGCACATAGATTTCAAAACTGTTGTCTGAGGTAAATAGCTTATCATAATGTATTTTAAAAAGAGAATGCATAGATTAAGGGAGAGTGGACTTTTCCTTGAATTTCTCTTCTCTACAAATAAATGAATCGGCGCGGTTCCATCCGCAGCAGCTAGTATTAGACCGCAACACAAACTATTATGTGCTTTCTCTGGGCTTCTTCCTACCACATTGTAATGGAGTATCTGGGTTTCTGTTCCCTTTAATTACTTGTAGGCTGTGTGCACAAACAGTTTCCTTGTGTGCACAAAAACATTTCTTTGTGAGCACAAATGTTAGTACTATTGAATTATTTTGTGCCCACTTTATTTTGTTGTGTGTGCAGGCTTTATGACCTGTGTGCGTGCACACATGCAAACAGCTTAGAGGGAACAGTGGAACTTTCAGGGTCAGTGCTGATTTTCCCCAGAGCTGCTAAACTACTATAATGGATTCTGGAGCTGACAAAGTTATTCAAGGATAAGTCTGTCTGGCTATCCAAGCTCATTTTGTCTGCAAGTGAACAGAATCTGATTTCAAAGTAACACCGCACTAAACTAAAATGTGGCAGAAAACTTTGTTCGTATCAAACTTTAGTAACAAAATTAAATGTGTAATGTCATAGCATTACTATTTTAACATCTGTATTGCATGTCTTGGTGAATTTACGAAAGTCATTAACATTAGGCTATGAAGATTAATGAAACACCCAATTCTGTTAAAAAGTTAAATCTCAGTCAGTAAAAGATTTTCCCAATTCATTGAATTGTTAGGTTATGAAATGGTAACTCACTCCATAAAGCAATTCTTTACAGCTTCACAGAGTGAAAAGTGAAGAATGATCTTCAGCAAAGAGAAAAGCTGGCGGCATTTCCCTGTAAAAGATCAGTCGTGTCTGTACAGTAGGGATGCTACTTAAATCAGAATCAGAAATAAATTCCAGTAATTTGTTAAACTTTAAACACATAAATGACTTTTTTAGGGGATGAGGTGAACTGAATACTATTTGTGAAGACTGCATATAATAGATTAAATACTATTTGTAGAGATCTGCAGATCCATGGTTATCTGCGGATGCAGATAACTGCAGACCCATTGCTGCAGATTGACCCACAGATGCAGATTCTATTTTTATCTGCTTACAGTGAGATCCGTTGTTGCAGTTGCTGCTCTGATCTGCGTCAGCAGCACACAGGAGAACAAGGTTGCACTCCAGCCAATCCTTGCTTAGCTCTGATTGTGGCCTGCCAGCCACTCAGAGTCTTAGTTACAGCAAGCTGGGGCTTGGAGAGTCAACACTCACTGTCAGGTGCCTTTTGATTGGTTCAATCTCCATGACTTCCCTGCCCACTTCTTCCTTTTCTTGTTTGCTATTTGCATGCCATGCTGTCAATAAGAGATTTCATTGGTGGCCAAGGAAACCTGATTGACAGCGCAGTGTGCAAACCGCTAACAAGAAAAGGAAAAAGAGGGCAGGACCCAGGTGTGGAATGAGCCAATCAAGGCTGAAATGCCAACAGTGAGCCCAAGCTCAGTTGCGGATGCCATTACAGATGTAGCTAAAACTTGGCATGCAGATTTTGGACCAGATCGATACTATCACTGAGCATATGTAGATCGGATGTGGCTCCACATTTTTGTATCAGCGCAGGGCTCTAACTATTTGTGCTGACTCTTCTCAACAATCAACATGGGGTGACAGGACTGACTTTTATAAACTATTCTTCATAAACTCCAGGACTATGCCTACACTAGAGGGCTCAGTTAAGCCAGCTTAATAAAGTCTACTTTAAGTCAGCTTAAAGTAGACCTTGTTAAGCCAGTTTAGGGAGTCCATACTCAAAATGCCAGGAGACTGCCCATGTCCACACTGGCAACTGTTAGGTTTCCAAAGGGATAGCCGTGTTAGTCTAGTCCAGCCAAAAAACAAGGAGTCATGTGGCACTTTAAGACTATCAGATTTATTTTTCGCATGAGCTTTCGTGGGAGAAAATCCCACTTCGTCAGATGCTTTGAAGATGGGTGAACTTTGCCCTAGGAGTAGTGCATTGTGGGTAGCTGGCCCACAGTGCACCACAGAAAGAAGTGCCCCACTCTCCCAGCCACTTCTTTACAACAGGAAGTAAGTGACCACACCACCCTACGTACTGTGCATGGCAACATGGAGCCCCAGGAGGTCAGGGACCCCAGTGTGCCCCAGCAATATGCCAGCACAGCACTCCACACCCTCTGTGTGTTGAGCAGACTCCTCTGACTCTGGACAAGGCAACACATGGCAACTGCCAGTGCAGGGGCAGGCCACAGCAGGCCAATGTCCTCACCCTTCCTGGGAGCTGACATGGATACAGTGCCCTCCATGCACCCACGCATCTGGGCACAGGAAGCCAGCAGCAACTGGTGTCACCGGATCATTCTCATCACCAGGGATGATGAACAGTTGCTGTGGAAGCTGCAGATGAAGAAGAGCGCCTGCCTTGAACTGGTCACCGAGCTCACTCCAGTTCTGTCGTGCACCGACGTCCAGCTCCGACCCATTCTGCTGATGGACAAGCGACTGACCATTGCCTTCTGGAAGATGGAAACCATGGACTCCTACCTCTCTGGTGCCCACCTGTTCAGGATCAGCAAGGCCACTGTGGGGACCATCCTGAGGCTGAGGCTCCTAAGCACCATCACCACCCCCACCCACCCATTCCTGCCCCACACTCCCTGCCACCCATCTTCCCCCTGTCTCCAACACAATAAAATGATGGACTGTACATGGAATGATGTAGTGGATGTGTTTTATTTACTGCAGGGAAGGGGGGGGGGGGCTGAAAGGATGAGAGGGGTTGAGAGGAATTGTGGGGGTTAGGGGGAATGAGGAGGATTCAGGGAATGATGGGGGTGGGGGGCGGGTGCTCAGTGGCCTTGGGCCAGTGGGTGCCAGGCCTGCAGTCAGCCACACCAGGTCCTGGGGGTGCAATGACCGGGGCTGCTGCTGGTGTCCTGGGCAGAGGGACGCTTGGCTTGCTGAGTGCCCCAGTCCCAGACAGGGTGCTCCAGGGTACAGGTCTGGTTCTCCAGACAGCCAACGCAGAGCAGGGAGGAGAAGGAGAGAGAGAAAAATCTTCTCCTTGGGCTTCTCATGCCAAGTGACTGAGCTCCACACAGCTCCACCCTCCCACCCCGCAACCCCTTCTTATACTGGGCTGCCTGCCCCTGCTTGGCCCAGCAGCCAGCCTTCCCTTCTGTTTGGGTGCACTCTACTTAGATCAAGTTAACCCCTTCTCGGCTTGATTGGAAAAACAACACTGCTGCACTGAGATGGAGAATTGGGAGTTGTATGTGGCTCCCTAATGGCCTTCCAGGTTTAATCCACCCTTAGAGTTTTTCGAACCAAAATCAAGACTCTCAAGAAATTTCCACATTATTGAATATCCTAGGAATAACAATGTATCCTGAATACAAGCTATTGCAAATCTGTCTGAATATCATGGGTAAAACACACACACATGCAACTTTAGTGTTAGGCACCCTCACTATCTGTAGCTTCTGAATACCATGATTAATTAGTCTTCTGACTGTGAACTAATTTCTCTGAGGTATGAGCTCTCTTCCCCCTGGCTAATTCTAAGCTTACCATCTAGAGCTGTTTTAACTCTTTGTTTTGGTCTTCGCCTTAGATTTTTTTTTCCTTTGAACAGCTGGTGTTCATGGCATTCTAGAGCTTAGAAATTTATGGGTATTCTCCAGTGGTTGAAACACCTATTTTTTCCCTTTCCTTGCTCTTGAGTATAGCATACATAAATGTCTGATTTTACATGTGTGTGCATGCATAAGGCACTTTACAAGGTTCACTTATGATTTTCTTAACCTTTCTTCTAAAAATAGACCATCACAAATTGATCTCCAGCAATGATAATGGCTGATGAGCACCTGTATTTATGAGCAACTTGGTCTTGAAAGATCATGTGGTGCGTGATGGAAGAAAGAACATTGTTTATTGCGCACTGCATTTTTGTGGTGAATGAAGTAATTTGTACATGTTAATATAAAACACTTTATAAGCATTAAGAAAACTTGAGGAATGTAGTGAGAAACCCTGGTTAATCAGAGAAGCATGAAATTTATCCCCATGCCAAACATCAGTTTAAGATTGGGCATTATTTAAATCCTATTTATGCTCTCAAAATAGATCCTAAATGAGATTTGCTTAGGGCATAGATTTTGTGGCTGGCCCTCTGCACAGGAGTGAATTTTACCAAGAAATGAGATTTTTTACAAGTCCCAAGCTTAGCCAGAAATTTATCCAGTAGCTTGATGCACTGTAGTGCCATTCATAAATTAGAGTTCTGATTCTGAAAATATGGAAAATTTCTTTATTTTTGTAATTTTTCAATGATTAATGTAAACTGCTTATTAAACTTCACACACTTTTTCTAATGCTGAAGTTGTAAAATAGAGTCCTTCCTTGCAGTTTCTGCATCATTTGGATGCTGTGAGGATTATTTAGTTGAAGTTTGTTGTTACCCCAGAAAATCAATTCCCACACTGTCCAGCAGTCTGAGTCTTAATTTCCAACACTCTAGGGCAACGAGGGTGGGAAAATTCCTTGCCTAAACGGACAAATGTCCCGAGTGGAGAATACGGCTACAGCCTGCCGATTAAGCACAGACCAGAAGCAACAAAAGACTTAGAGCTAAGGGTTTTTCAGAAACAAACATAAGGTTTATTAGAATACTTATTCTGAGGAGTGACAAAGAATTCCTACTCATTTCACATATAGCCTAACAGTAATATAACACATTAAAACTATTCTATGCAAGTAAAATACTAAACAACACTTACATTTACAAAAGGCATTCAGCAAGTGGGGATCAGTCGCTTACAGAATGGAGAGATCTCAGATTTTAACATTACTCCTTTTTAAACCTGGTATGGATTCCTTGTCTTAAACTTTCCCTGCCAGTTTGCCTATCACCACAGATTACTTTGTAAGGATCGCCCCCCCCTCCCGTCAGCGGTTAACACTTTAAACTATTTGTTGGTCTTTAATCTTAACTAGTGATGTCCTACCCTCCTTGGGACCCTCTTTTTACCACAATTTTAAAGGATTAGTTCTCTGTACCTGGTCTGGTCTTTGATGCCTTCACACTCACTGACTGCTTTCTCCTTCTCTGCTGCGGTCTCCATGGCAACTGGAATGATGGTGGCTCAGAAAGTTCTCGAGAGTTCGCAGGTGCACTTGCTGCTTTGCAATGCCTGCAGGGGTTCTGACACTGCCGGAGCTTCAAAGCCTTAAGCTTTTGAAGTGGGCCTATGTGGAACCAGGCTCTCTCAGAAGCATGCACCTTGAGTCAAGGCTCAGATGTCGGATTGGTGCAGCCTCTTTTGGACAGCCTATACAAAGACGGTGAGACACGAAGTCCCCCAACTGGGAAGATGTCCCAGTTGTACCCTCAGGCCACTCCTTCCCAGAGATGGTGAGACCCGAAAGTCCCCCAGCAGAGACTTCACTCTGCTGTACCCTCTGGTCATGGAGTGTGTGCAAGCTTTTGACTGTGTGATATTCGTTGCTCACAGACTTAACCGCAGGACTCAGTTATCTGCCTGTCTGGAGTGCATACAGGATTGATTATTCAGGCTCGCCCTTCTGAGACTAAGTCCAGAGACCTAGCTCAGAGACTAAGTCCTGAGTCCCCACTCAGAGACTAAGTCCAGAAAACGCCCTTCTGAGACTAAGTTCCGCAACTTAGCTCATAAAATTCCACCAGAGACGTTGTCACTCTCTCTGGGGTCGAGTGGTAGTTTGAGTCCTAGTGTAGTGGGAACATAGCCAGAGGCCAGTGGAACCCAATAAGGAGTGGGAGAGCTCTCCGAAGTTCTGCTGCTGTGCTGCTGCTTTTATACACTATCATCACTTTTATGTCTTCTCAACCACTCACAAAAGAGGTGCTTTTATCCTCACCCAATCACAAAGTGCATGATTTCATCCAACTCCTGCACAGTGCTTCGATGGAGATCAAAGGGTTTTGGGGTAACTGGACAGTGGGAGGAGAACTCAGAATACTTGATGGGAGGGGGAATGAGGGAGTTCAAAAGTTTAAAATCATCCTCCATCTTCATCTACTTTTCCTTAAAGAGATATATCTATTGGTTCTCCTCCCCTATGATTCATATGTATGGAGATCAAATTTCACTTGCTGAGTGTATTTTGAATACTAACTTTGTTTTAAACCCTTGCAAATGATAACTTATGGATACTTCACCACTAATTATTACATATTATGCTACTTCTAACTTTATTTTAACACAAAATTTCTACTAGATTGCCTTATACTATTTTACCACTCATATGTGTCTTTATCCAGTCAAGATTTGCTGTGATACTAAAGAGATGGCAACAATCTCAGGCTACGTTGTAAGTAGTTTGGGTATGGAAAGTGCAATACAAGTGTTTATTATTTTTACACTAAGTGTGAAGACAAGCCTTTGCCCTGAGAATGCTCAGGCTATGTGTGCATCAGGAATAGTTAGCTCAAACTTTTAGTTTGAACTAATAAGTTTAAGGGTAGTTCAAACCAACCTCAAGCTTGTTAGTTTGAATTAACAATGTGGACTAATTCAAACTAACGTTAGTTCGAACTAGTCCACTTTGTTAGTTCAAACTAAAATGCTTAGTCCTGGTCTCCACTGGAGTTAGTTTGAACTAACACTCGAACTAAGCACTTAGTTTGAACTAAGCATTCCTTAGTTTGAACTAAGGACCTCCTTAGTTCAAACTGAGGAAAACCTCATGTAGACAGATAAAAAGTTAGTTTGAATTAAGCCTCCTTAATTCAAACTAACTTGCCAGTGTAGACACTTACCAGAAATGAACAGCATGTATAAATTTCAATGCTAAAATTAGAGAGAAGCATTTGACTTAATGTATAACAATCAATCTGGGTAAAAACTGTAGATTTTAAGTACAAAATAGAGCTTTCCTGTAACTGAGGTTTTGTGAGATATATTCTTCATTACATTAGTGGGAGTTCCATATGTGCATTTTGAGGAAATAAGCGTCCATACAAAAGCCATCTGCAAACATTATTTCATAATAATTAGATACTTTTGCTGATGTGATGAAATATTATGGTCCATTTCACAATTCCGTAAAGTAGGCTACCATTGGAGTAAAATGAAATTTTAATATACAAATATTTTGTATTGCAAAATATTTGTGGTTTTTAATTCTGTTGTGTGTTTCCAGCTGAGTACTGATTCTTCTCTTTCGTCATGTCATTCACAATATCACTTAAGTTTGGTTACCTTGTCAGAATTTAAGTTACTGGAGGCCACAGAGATTATTCATATCTGTTATTCTGAAGCTAAGCATGCTCCATTTATACCAATGTCTGTCTTAAATTCATATTTTTATAGGTAGACATTCATTGTGGAGCGGGTCAAGCACACTGTTTTTAGAGAGTGTGTGTGTGTGTGTGTGTGTGTGTGTGTGTGTGTAAGTTGATTATAAGATAAAATAGATTTGTAATTTTGGAGTAAAAACGTATGTTTGTATCTGAGGATGTAAGGATAGAATGACGAACAGAAATCCAGAATCTAGAGCCATGCTCTTTCCACAGAGTTAACCTTTATCTTCACCTTCACAGTAAGAGCTCAGTGAGTTAAAAAACAAAACTTTATTACCCATGCCCAATAGACTAAAAGGTTATTTTCTTTCTCACACCATGCTAATGATTTGCAGTTCACTGAATTTTAATTAAAGGGAAAAAAAAAACCCACCACCACCTAGCTTGATAGCTCAACACATTGAAGTGCTAGTGTTTAGGATCCAGTACTGCACATACATAGTGGATCCAGAGGTAGTGTCACTTAATTTTTATGGGGAAGCCAGCTGTTCCTCAAGGCAGGGGTCTCTTTCCCACTCCCCCCTCCTCAATGGGAAAATCACTTAAATTAATAATTCTAAGGGGAAAAAGTATTTTAATATGTTGATAATAAACACTGGTATTTTAGAAGGCTTTCGAAAGATAAGTGTAGCCTTAAAATGTAAAATTGCATCATCTTTACATGTTCAAATTAAAAATCCCTGTATCGGAGGAAGAACACCTTTTTCTTAAATAACACTTGCTCTAAAAAGGCAACATGTTCTTCTCTAGCTGTCACCCCAAAAGCAAGTTTTTAGGAATGTAACAGATAAAATTAGCACTTCAGTATTATTAGTGATATGATCCTGAATGCAATTATATTACAGCATTGTTTTAAAAACCATGCTGTTTAGAATAAGTTCAATTTGAAATTTCACTGTTAAGTGTGAATGTATGAGGAAATATATCTACCATAACCTTTCCATCTTTAAGGAAACTGAAAGCAATTAAAAAAATCTGTTAATTTAACTGTATTGTTGTTTTTGTGTGTGGTCAGGGGTCATGAAGTTAAAAGTTATGATTCCATTTCAGCTATAACTGCCATATATTTGTATAAAGCATTAAAATTAGGGCCATTTCATATACACTGCAATGTATGTGGAAAGAAGGCCTACTTTCAAATTCCTGATTTGGGTGAATGAAAAAATCTCCACCATAACACAATAGTAAATTAATGTACTTGTCTGCATTTGTTATAGTTGCTGCTGCTAGAAACCAGGAATGGTACAACATGGATTGTCCTGATCTCCCAAAATATCTGTACATATCTCAGGATAGGTCTGCCCAACTATCATCCTCTTGTCTTTCACATAACTCATTAAAGCATATTTTTTCTTTGATATCTGGAAATGCGTTTTCAGCAGTACTTGTCAACTTTTAATTAACTACCAAGACGCATGAGTTTAAAATGAGTCCGGTTACTGTGTGATCTTAATATCACCCTTGTCCTCAAGAGTGTAATGCACACCCTGCCCCCCACCCCTCTGCCTTTTTGCAGCACATATAAAATTAAATTATGAAGGCTTTGGAGCTAGCACTGTGTCTCTTTTTGGTCCAGCTAAGTGTCTAACGTGTTTGGCTGCTGCAAAAGTAATCCAGTGTAAATACAAACATAGATTGGAACAACTTTGAACAGTCGTACCAACTTCAACAAATTATGCATAAATGTGTTCAGAGGTATAAATGTGCAGCTTTTTCCTTCATTAATTCCAATACCATGTCTGATAGACTTATTCTGGGGTTTCCTGTCTCCATGTAGCAAAGTGCAAAACCAGACAGTTTCTCTTCTCTCCCTCCCTGCCATTCTCATGTTATCCCCTTGCTTTTCTGAAGTAGGGTATAGCAAAACATTAATTCATCTTCACAGTGACAACTCTAAAGATATAACCTATCTTTGGTTTCAAAATATGTAATTTGAAGGAGTAATTCTCTTTGGAGTCAGTCCTGAAGTCAGCCATCATGATTCAGGCAATGGCTGACAAGCACGCAAAGCATATTCACAGTATGTTCAAGCTTTTTTTTTTTTCTTTTCTTTTCCCAGCTGTGCAGTGAAGAAGCTTAAGATTCAAATATAAGAAGGAAGTCATGTTGTTAATAGCTAGGTTCCCTTCATGTATTAACCATGAATAACACATTGGTTTATAAATAATTCTTTTCATTAAACTCCCTAGATATGAAAACATTAGAGGGGAGGGAAATTTGATTTAGTACAGAATATTTCATTTATTTTATTCAGGAGAATTTGGGTCTCAGAAAGATTTGGAATAGGTTTTATTTTGTTTTGTTTTGTGTTAGGATGTATCTGAGAAAGTACTCTTCAAAGTGCAATGCTCTGTATTCATAGTCACCACTGTTTTTGTTGTTGTTGTTTAATAAAGAATGATTCTACTGTTAAAACAACAGCAACTACTGTGAAAAGATTTACATTTTTAATGGGGGATGCAGCTGTATTAATAATTTTAATATAGTTCAGCAGATATTAAAGAGAGACATACCTCTCTATAAAAGTTTGAGGGTAGGTTCTGGCAATCATCTAGGCATTTGGATATCTAGCCAAAAGTTATCCAAGTTTCTTGTGCTTTGTATACACTGGCCTTCTTTCTCTTAAATCCCACTAATACCATTGGTGGTAGCTCCCTAGGAATGTAGACAGGTCTGGACATCCACCAATATTAAGAATTATTGTTCATCTGTTCTCACAGGCAATTTCTGTGATGCAGCACTTAAAATGCTGGTGGCCAACACCTTGTCTGCATTAGTGCTACCACTGTTTTCACTGGAGGTGGAGGGGATAGCAGATCTCTGAAAAGAACAGAAGAACTCCCTAGATTGAGCCAGGTCAGAAATACCATTTTAGGATCACTCCTTCCTGTCCTATATGAAACCACAAAGCAAAGACGTGCACAGTTTAGGGGAAAATGTTACTCTTAAGTGTTCTGAACCTCAAACAATGGTCTTTGATATTTGGTGACAGAATTAGCTGATTTTTATTTCGTGTAAATTTACTGGGTTTTAGAATGGATTAATTGTTAATATGAATTTTTAGGTTTTAAGTCTCATTTACGGCAGAAGGTTCAACTTTTGAAGTATAAAGGAACATTGTATTGGCTTATAATGAAAATCAGTTTATGTTGCAGTTCATGTGGGAAAAAGTTACAGAACGAGAATGAAGAGAGGTTGGTGAGAATCTTTTTTGTTTTTTTTTCATTTGAAATCCAGGCAATTTAACATGTAGAATTTTTAAGTACGATGTTGACAGAGAAACTGTACTTAGTTTCAACAATGAGTAATATTTTGTGAATTCCATCATATATTGATATGGCAAATTTTAGAGCAGCAAGTAAATACCTTCAGAAATACAAATGTCTTATACTCCATTTTATTGTCATTAAAGAACATACGTCTTTGTTTTTCTATAGGAGAAAGGTCTAGTTTTCTATATTGATTATACTCAAAAAAGCTTTCATAAACATTTAGTGTTTTTATAGATTTACAACATGACAATATTTTAAAACTTGTTACAATGACTCTTTCTGAGGTATCAATTCACACCCTAATTAGTTGTGAATCATGGAATATCAATAGTTCCTTTAAGAACTTTGATGCATTCTGTTTATTAAAACATTGAAGAGTTCCAGGATTGAACTGTTAAGTGGTTTTTTTCCCTGATAATGCCCAATGACTGCATAGAAGGGTCTTTTAAATTATAAAATACTTGATTAAAATCTCTTTAATTTTAATACATACATACTAGTCAATGAAAATTATCAATGATGTATCACCTTTGGAGGTTTTTAGACTGTTAAACAACATAAATATTTTAACAGCCTAACTAGTTAAAAGATTGTTTATTTTCCTTCATGTCACAGAGTACTAAACAAATTTCTATAATTAAAAGATTCTTTTAAATTCCTGTGTATAAATAGATCAACTGAATCAGGATCTAAGCAAATTTTATTTCGTTTTATGTAGTAGAAGAATAAATTAATTTTTATAATGCATTCTTTATTTTAATATAGTTCTTCTAGGAACCTAATATTAAGGTAACCCCAAAACTAATGAAGGCATTCTACTCCATCACCTACAAAAAGTTCAATAATGGTGTGACAGCTCTGTCTGTGTACAACTTAGTATTCTGGGTTAAATTTATTAAATTGTGTTTTTCAATATCAGTGTATGTAGAATGCACCATTTGCTGACAAGTACGCACCAGGCCAGGAAAGTGAAGATCATAACTTTAGCCACTGTGCTCTAACCAAAGAATGGGTAGGCTAAGGTTGCCTCAGTGGAGAAACGGGTTCCTCCAGCATGTCCACAGGGTGGAAGGTACAAAATCCCCAGCATTGGAACAAAGGAATCAGGAAGAGACAGGAAATTTGGGCAGGAAAGAGGTACTTGCTTTCATACTTGCTTAGGACCAGGCAGCGCAAAAGTAGCACCAGTCAGGGCGAAAGTAATCCAGCTTGATCAGGAAAAGAGTGAGGCTCTGTGATTCTGAAGTAAAGCCATGGGGGAGGGCAGGGGAAGATGGAATATACACTCCTCGGTGAACTCTGTCCTCAATGGAGAAAACTTAGCAGAGTGTTAAGGAAATGTAGGCAAATGGATATTGTGTTTATTATCTTGTCTAGATATGTATATTTCTTTTTCTGTCTAAGGAAAGAGTAGTGGTATTTAGAATACTATGCAAAGTCTTTTTGAGAAACCTAACACATGCCCCTGAAGAGAGTTAAGTTATGAACCCAGAGTGCCCACATGTGGGAGATCTGGGAAAAGGTGTGGTCAAGTTGGGAGAAGTCAACACTAGTTGCCAGATTAGGCAGTTGAACCCTGGTTACTTAGCTCTCAAAAGTTCTGGACTGGATCTGTAACCTGAGAGTGCATCCAGAGACTGCAACCAAGGGCAGTACCTAGACTCTCTTCCAAATCAGAAGACTTAAAACAGCACACTGATTTAGTGGACTGTGTCCTGTTTGAACATATACAAAGGAGGAGCTGTATAAGGATTATGTGGTGCTGTTTAGACAGTCTTGAAGAATGTAATATTGAATTAATATGTATACTGTTAAGTGGTTTTGAAAACCTGACAGACTTGGCTCTCTTTCTCAAGTTTGGAGCGTAAAAGCAAATACTGAAAATCTGTGGAAAGCATCACAAGTCTTGCAATCAGCTCTTCACGACACAGTGTGTATTGCACAGAGCCCCACTAAAGCTAATTTGAATCTGGCTGTCTGCAAGAACTTTTCTGCATGGAGCTTTTGGACTTCAGAGATGTGAACTTTTTCTTCCCTACATTTTTTAGAAATACAGAAATTTTAGGAAAAATAATTTTATATCTGTTTCTAATCCATAATTTGTTGTGGAGAGTAATATCTATTTTCCAGTAGCTATATCTAGATGAATTACTAATCTGTAAATGATGTTTATTCTAGATTTATTATATTCATTAGTACCATCCGTTTCCCTGTGGTTAGGCTAATCCTCCTTATAATGAACTGGGGGAAAATCAGTTTTACTAATGAACGTGAATCAATCCTAACTGAGTTTTAGGTCATGCTTTAGGTGAGGCATTACACATTTTGGGAACACATTCTCCCTGGATTCAATCAATCCATAGGGCTGGAAGGGACCTCATGAGATCATCAAGTCCAACCCCCTGGGAATTGAACCCAGGACCTTCTGGATTATTTTGACTTATTCTTGAGTGTTTGAACACTCTTTAATAATGAACATGGTGTATCCTTAGGTAAGTTGGCCTGCCATGGGAACTCGCGAATTCAGCTGTAGAACTGTTCTGTAGAGTGTAGAATATTCAGTCCCTTCCATATCATTGACCAGTACACAAGTTTATGCTTTAAACTTCCTTTGATTTTGTTCTACTCAGTCTCATTTCCATTGACAGTACCATCATGTAATCATAACCAGCTCTAACGCTCAAATACAAATTCGGTTTATATTAAATAAAAGATTAATTGGCAACATAAAGAATAGAAAATCTTTTTTATTTTTGCTATGTGAGTGGACATGTAAAGTTCTAGAAAACCCTGGAACCAAGGCTGCCACTGCCCTGGAGAATCATTCAGGGCATGGTCACAGGCCCTGCCCCTGCTGTGCTCCCACCACTCCCCCAGGCCTGCCATGGGCCCCAGCCCAGAATTGCCCCTGCCGCCAGCCCCAGGTCTGAGTGCTGGCCATGGCCTGCCCCTGTCACTGGTCCCCACTTCCAGTCCTAGATCAGTGAGTGCTGACCTATGCCAGTGACGGCCCCCGAGCTGTGCCAGCCCAAGTTGCATCTGGGGCTGGGCCTGAGCACTGAGCTGGGGCCAAGTTGGGCCAGGGCCACACCAGAGCACCAGGCTCTGAACTGGGCCCACTCTTGCACCTGTTCTATTTCCCTTCCCCTCCCTCTGCTCCTCTTGTCCTCCTCCTTGCCCAGTGGGGTGGACCCCAAGGACTTACCCATGCTGTGAGGTTCCATGCCTCTGGGCTGAAGAGAGAAGAATTTAAATTTCCTTCTTCTCCTGCCCTGTATCACGTGTGTTTGTCACATAATGCAGGATGGGACAGTCCCTTCTGCTAAGTTCTTCTTCCAGGCAGGTGCAGGAGCTGTAGCAGGCTGTCTTCATCTGTGCCTGCCTGGGAGAGAAATTCAAGGCACTGGCTGGGATGCCCAGAACCCGTGCCCTATGTGCCACATGCCAGTGATGCCCATGCCTGGAACAGTTCCAGAATTTTGGGGCAAAGGCCAGAATGTTTCAGTTCTCTCCCAGAATGTTTTACAACTCCTAGAAAGAAAGCAGAACTTGACGAAATTTATGGAAGATTTCAGACATATGTGGAAATTTGTGGAATGTTATTGAATTCCACATAACTGCATTGAAAATGGTCAGTTAAAAACTTGGCATGCTGATTATGTTACTGCACAATTTGGCAACACAGGATGATCTTTGTAATGGCATGTGCCTGCTGGGGGACTGTGTTGTTAATGGTAGACTCCTGGTAGCAACAGTGACGGGAAGAAAGCATTTGGTGCTCATTCAATGCTTAGCACTTCCATGCTTAGTCTACAGATCGCACTTTCCCCTTCAAATGGCAAAGATGCCAATTGCCAGTGCAACTGGCTTTTGCAATGACCATTAACAAGGCACAGGGACAAACTCTATGCAGAGTTGGTGTTTTCTTGCAAGATGAAGTGTTCACTCAAAGTCAGTTATGTGTCAGCTTCTTAAGTTGGAAATCCAGATATTTGCTTTGATTGCTGCCTATCTGGGTCTCTTAGACTAGGAAAGGTGTGTACACAGTGGTTTTGTAATACGTAGGTCCAAAAATCAAAAATAAAGCCATGCCTTTCTTATTAAAAATGTCCTAATCTGTAGGACTTTAAGAAATTCTGTATCTTGCAAGTGGAGCTGCAATGGGTCTTCTACTAAATAGTAAATCTTATATACTTGAGCATCTACAATGAGACACTGGAATTGAGCATTATAAATATCTACGGGCATGGTGAAGTTATCTAGGTTAGTGTTCACTGTGTATTTAAGATGTCTGAGTAATATGCTCTTGAGACAATTTCTGACTGTTCAACCAAACAACTCTTTATGTAATTCCTCATATTTTTGGCATAAATTGTTACAATGCACACTAGAGTTTGTTTCCCTTGTCTATATTTTTTTAGTCTAAAATTGTTATTGAAAAGGGCTGTCTGATATCTAGTGTCACTTTCAAAAGCAGAAAATCCTTATTTCCTTTCCCTTTTTCACTTTGTCCCTTTTTTTTATCTGTGCATCTGATACAAAGTGCTAATAATATGAAAGTACCTAGATCACATTACTAAGGCTATGGTAAAAAACCAAGCATAATACAAGTGTGTAATATTCTTTTTATTATTCAGTAGAGAAATACTGATTAAAAATCATAAATACAGTCTAATGGTGAAAAGGTTAAAAACTGACAGGCTGTAAACCTGGGCTGTTACTCTTAGCATTCTTTGATCAGTGCTCAGCGTAAGCTTTTCAGAACCTTTCCATTTGCATCTAAAATTAGTATGTGAGAATTCTAGTACTTTGTCTTAAAAAAAAAAAAAAATCCCAAACTGTGTGCAGTAATTAGAATGACAGAGATGAATGTAAGCACAGAATTCTTTTTGAAAAAACAAGACGAGAGGCGTATGGAGTCTTAGATTATATTAGGAATTGCATGCTCACAAGGATTTAAAGTTAGCCGGAACACCCCAGAATGGCGTTCCGGGGCCCCCCAATTTTTAGGGGGCAGCATTCTAGGGCCCCTAAAAATAGGGGAACACGCCAGAATGCTGTGTTCCAGGGTATCCTAAAATAGAAAGAACGCACTGAAATACAGCATTCCAGCGTGTTCCCATAGGGCCAGCTCAGGGAGTGGGCTGTGGGCTGCAGTGAGCCCAGCCACCCCTCCTTTTCTTTCCCCAGAGCCTGTGGTGGCCACACCCTTTTCTGCTGGACCCGGCAGTGCACACAGCCTGGACCCAGTCTCTGGCCACGCTCCCCTCTTGCCAGCCAGCCAGTGCCACCTGCAGCCTCCCTCCCCTTGGCCCTGTTCCTCAGCTGCTTTTGCAACACAGGTTAGAGAGGCCTGGAGGGTTGGGGTAGCTGGTGGGGAAAGCATGCAGGAGGTGTGATGAGTGGGAAGAAGGGGTCAAGAAGGGGGCTAAGAGGAGGGGATGGGGAGCAGTAGCAGGGAATGGGGTAGGTGTGGAGAAAGCTGTAGCTAGGGTTGGGGGGCAGGAGTTTGTGATGCAGTAGCTGAGGTGGGGGGCAGGCATGTGGGGGGCACTAGTTGGGGTGGTTGAAGGGGGCCCCAGACCAGTACGAAGGGAGCCTGGGCCTGTGTGAAGGGGTCTTGGACCAGCGGGAAGGGGGCCTAGAAATTTGGCAGGTTCCGGGGCCCGCCAAATTATATTTTAACCCCTGATCCATGACACATTATAGCTTCATTGCTACTATACAGCATTTCAGCATCATAGCAGCAGTTTACCAAACAAATATTCAAAGGAAAAATATTAGTTTAGCAAGTAAAGGGTGGGGGGGAGGGAGGGAATCCATTCTCTACTCTAACTTAATCATATTTTACTTCTTATAATATCTTTTTCTTAGGTTGGTATAAAAATTCACTTGTGGCTGTCCTGTGGTGCCCTATTCATCTCTTCATCTGTGCACTTGTAAATACCTGTTCAAGTACTAAAAACATGCAAGTGAGAATTTTCTGCACACCAGAGTAACATGTGGCCTAACTTTACATTTGAAATGCACGAAGACTGAATAGGCAATAACTTGAGACTGGCTTTCAAATTTGCTGAGCATATGCAGCTCCCGGTTTAGTCTTTCTTTGTTCATTTTTCTAACCCTGCAAACTTTTCAGCTCCATAAAAATATTGAAAACTGACCTAAGTAATGTTGTTTTTAAGTACAACAGCTCATTACTTTTATATTTTGCTGTTCATGCATATTTTACTTCTCCGTTTGTTACTCTCCCTCAATGCAATAGTTAAGGATTGCTTCTTTTGTCAAGCTAACATGCAGTTTACTTGCCTACATTTTTCAAAAATGGATCATATTGCTCTTTAATTACAGATGACTAGTAACAATGTGCTAAGACTGTAATAACATCTGAAGGAAACCCCTTCAGTGTCATGAAACCATCTTTAAAGAGCCAGTCCAAGCTCAGCAAATAGCAGCGTAAGTCCTGTCAACTCAGTTCCACTAGACCAAAGCTGACTGGGAGCTAAGTATGAATGATGTGGCCAAGAAGTAGCATAGAGTCATAGGACCTCCACATGGATAGCATCTGTTGGATTCCCACAGGATCTGCGTATCCCCCTCTCCCACATGGAAGAATAAAAAGATGTTCTGGAGGGGGAATTTTATGGAGTTTTTCTCCTAGAGGTAGGCCTGGATTAAGACATGCTGAGGCCCTAAGCTGTGTCAAGATTCAGAGGCCCAATGCCATAAAAAATAAGGACAGAAAAAAGTGTATTGCATTATAACAGAAAGGGTAATGAAAAAAATTAATGATAAATTGTGTTTACACACACACACACACACACACACACACACACACACACACACACACACA
>ML682018.1:13942449-14020888 GCA_007922195.1 Podocnemis expansa | reverse complement strand
ACACACACACACACACACACACACACACACACACACACACACACACAGGCAAAGATGCAATGGAAAACTAAATAAAGCATACACCTCACAAAAAAACCTTATTTGTATTATCATTTTCAATTACAATAAATCTTCTTAGTTATCTCTGGCATATTTAGAGGTCCCTCATAATGGGAACCTCTAAGACAGGAGTCTCAAACATCACCCACGGGCCGCATGTGGCCCCTAAAACTATTTCCTGCAGCCTGCAATGACACTATTGTCACCAATATTTGCAGTATCGCTGTATGAAAAGGTTTCAGTGGTGTGGCCCTCAGGCTAACATACTAGTCCTCATGTGTCCCTTGTGGTGATTTGAGTTTGAGACCCCTGCTCTAAGCTATGGCTTACTTGATTTGTGCTTAAATCTGGCACTGCCTAGAGGCATGGTTTCAAATTTAATTATTCCTTTCCTGGAAAGAAACTCACCATATCTAGATAAAGATAACAATTTTTAATGTGTGCACTTTCATAGTGCACACATAATGGTTAAGATGAGCTTTTTATGTGACACTTAGGTTTTTTGGTCTTAAAGTTCTTTGGTAATTTCCTTTTCCCTCTTAATACTTGCTCGTAAGCAGCTATTGTGTGTCATTACATGCATGTGTGATCACTTGCCTAGAGAGAAAGGCTTTTCTAATTTAGAACACTTACTAGGGAGGAAATATGTCCATTTGGAAGAAGGAAGCAGATCACATTTTGTTATGTTACCTACACAAACAAATTTTAAAAATGATTTATTTAAATGTTCAAATTAAAAGAGCATCATGGGGGCTAAATTGACTGCTCTGCCAATCCCTTGAATAATGGAAGGCACAGGCATTTATTTAATGCTTTCTTTTATCCTTTATGGGTTTTTGTGTATATATTTACTTTTTATACATTTTCCAGAGGTGTCAAACATGTGGACTGCAGGACACAACCTCTTCTATCCAGTCTGGAACTGTGCTCCATGGGATCATGCTATCCCTAACACTCAGACAGTGTGGTCTCACGTACCTACCACTCCACTATACCATAGGAGTGTAAGGTCTCGCAGTATCACAGACACCTGGATATGTGAGGCTGTGCTCCATGAGACCATATTTTCTCCGTAACTGAGGGTGAGGGGGTTGTATTGTGGAGCGCAAGTTTCATATACACAGTACTTCACGATGCTGTGAGAGTGCCGTAAGATTTCAATTTATGATATGAACAGCCCACTTGAAGTACATTTAAGTCAAATCTGGCCCACCATAGCAAATGAGCTTGACACCCCTGATTTATACCATGCAGCAAATGCTACTTGGCAGATTTTTGTCTGTTTACAGCTCTTTCATTTGATCTTTTTCTCCTGTGTTGTCTCTTGATTTTTTCTACCCTTTTTTAGTAGTTCTTGCTTTCAGGTAAAGCTTTTTAGCTGCGGATTCAGTGCTACCAGCCGTATGATGGAGGATTAGAATTTAGCATAATGGCTACTTCAAGAGCATGTCATTTCTTTTCCTTCTCCAAATCATATTTATGTGCCATAACAAGGAAATTGTGTCTGCTACGCCCTATATCTCCAGCAATTCAAGAAGTGGTGGCTCTGTTTCACCTTTTACCTGGGTCTACTGGGCAGCCGGATAGTTGGTTTCTATGAAAACTAGTGCAATATTTTTAGAAACAAATATCAATACTAAAATTTAAATATGGTCTGTTTCCATAACTGATAAAGTAGAGTGTAATTAAGTACTGTTACTTCCTTAGTTATATATATTTCACTGCCTTTGTTGGGGGTGGCAAAGATTAATGACATTTTTATAAGGTTATATTGAAAAAGAGGGAACTGTTTTAAACTATTCCTGGCCAACTGCACACTAATTATCGTGTCAGATCTCATTACAAATTCTAGATTCAAATACAGATATTCATTTAACCATTTCTGTAAGAAATATTCTTGCAGGGCATTATGCAGAATTCTGTGAACAGAGAGTTATATATATGCATCCTCCTCAAACCCACATTAAAATTTCTTCGCTTCTGATCTCTCCCTCTATCATTCACTCAGATATCCATATGCATGCTCACACTCTTTCAGCAAATGTGATAACAGTACCATACAAGCATGCCAACAATAGTATTATGAGGTAGAAAATAAAGAGTATTATACAAAAGAACACAGTTACCATTAAAAAGTCAACATTTCAACACAGTTATCTAATTGTGGTATCTGAGATAAGAGTCATCTGCTTCTTTTAGAACAGGAAATCATTGTGGTATCTGTTGGGTGGGAAAGCAACTTTTAAATACTGTACTTTACTGTAAACAAGGTAACATTTTCTCTGTCACAGTATAATATTAGCCTAGAATAATGTGATGAGACAATGACTTAAGACTTGTGAATGATGCACCTCAATGTTTGGGTAAGTACATACAAGTTAGGGTGTCCATACAGATTTTATGCAAACCTCTTGGGCCTAGCAAATTAGGCTATAAATCCTCTAAACAGTATATTTGCACAAATGAGGGAAGGTTAGCTAGTCAAAGATAAAGAAAAAGAAATCACAGACAATACTATGCAATATGAAAGGTTAATTTTAAAGTAATTTACAACGAATACCTTTATCTAAGAAGGTTCATTTAAATCTGTTTGTTACATTTATTTTATTTATAATTGTAAATTAGCAGAAATTGTCTGGTACAATTTATCACAAGTACCCATCCCTATTCTGAGTACCAGAGGGAAGAATATCTACTGCCTAGCTGCAGCCCTATCTCTGCTGGTTGGAGCTTCATGATTCATTTTAAGGTAAAGAACCAGGAAACAATTACAGTCTGTATCTCAGAACACCTGGAAAGGGGCAGTGCCATATTGACTAAGTTTACTTGTATGTTGTCAAGGAGATTCTCATTTACAACCAAAAAAAATCCCAACTCCCAATTTAATAATGTTATCTCCCACATAAAAATAATGAAAAGTATCCATTTAAGTCAACTTCAAAATTTCAGTGACGTGTTAGCCATATGTACATATCCGCATTGACTGTGGAGCCAGGGAGACACCAGGATGCCATGATGAACTACCTTTTGACCAAGCCAAACATGAATGCCACTGCAACCATGCATGCCAGGTCCCACCACCACTCTCTCAGATATGAAAAGTGTTACGTTTGCTACATTACAGTGATATCATTAATAAAGTGACATATATTTCTATATTATTTTTTAGCAAAGACACATAAGGGGACTTGTATCATTGGTCTATTCAGATAAGCTTTATTAACAAATTCAGTAACACCACAAATCTCCTGAAATAAATTTGACAGTATTGGTCAGTCTGGGTAGAACTCCTTTACAATAACATGTGGACTTGTTATAATTACTTACTTATTTTAAAGCGTTCATATACTAAACATTAGAGTAAATATTTTAAAAATAATGGCATGGAATAGCAAAATGGCCTTCAGAGTTACACCCCCAAAAAAAGTACTTTTATATTTGGGAAAAATAAAACACAGATCTCTTTTATATCTTTAGGAAGCACCTACTTAACTGGACTGCTAAGAGCCTTCTGGAACTGATCTCACAGAGCAATAATACCAATTATAAACAAAAAAAAGAGACTTGGTATTTTGTAATAAAAATGTAGCTTGGTCCACCAATATGAAGAGCATGAGTGATGTTAGAAGGATCTGTATAATATCCTGTGGTACAGACAGCTAAAGGCTTGTCTGCCTTTTATTGTAAATTATTTAAATAAAATTAATCTGATTTTTATTAAAGCTTCTGACACCTTAATTAGGCAACATGTAATAGGATAAGGTTTTAATTTATATGTGGTTACAGATCTGGGTACATATTTTATACCAAACATACAAGTCATTCCTGGTCCACTCTTCCTTAACAAAATGTGTAACAAGTAAAATATCCTGGGTAAACAAAAGGAGAATTTATTTCTCCCAATCTGTGACTCAGGAAAGTGCTAACACAAATGATCATGATGGTACTTTTTTACCTTAAAGTCTAAGGCTATGTCCACACATACATGGTTAAATCAATTTAACTTAAATTGATTTCATAAAATCAAAATCATTAAATTGGTTTAAGTTAAATCAATTTAACAGGTCCACACCAAAAACCCCAAATTGAAATGGCAAAGCCAGACACAGGATTTGCTATTTTGATTCAGGAGAGGGGCACCATGGGAGGTGTGGGAAGATGGCCTCCTAGAAGGGCCAGGCCCCCACCAAATATATAGAAGAAGGACAGCACCCTGGGAAGGAGAAGGGCAAATCACATTAAATCGAAATAAGTTATTTTGAAATAATGCATCCGAACAGCATTATTTCAAAATAACCATTTCGATTTAACAGACATTTTACTTTAAGGTAGGTTTAACCTATTTCAGTTCAACATCTCTTGAATCAAAATGGTGGCACTCATCATTTCGATTCAAAAGAACATTGTGTGGACCTAATATTTTTTAAATCGAAATAACCACCGTTATTTCAATTTAAAAGGTACATGTGGACATACGCTAAGAGTCTAAATGTGTTTCATGTTGCTTGTACAAGGCTTGATAAAAAAAAATTACTCTTAGATAATATTTACATAATTAGGGGCCAGATCTCTTGCATTCAGCTTTAAAATATTAAAGGAAATTTCTCCTGGATGAAAACTTAATACATTAAAGCTTAAGAATAAGATTCTTAAAAGAAAGTTAATAACAAAATATAACCTTTCTTTTCAAAGATGGAGGAAATTTTTTGGCCAAAACTTTTTCAGTGAAAAATGCAGATTCACTTACATCAAAACATTTTTTTTAAAAACTGTCAAAATTAACTACTTTTAAAAAAAAATTTCAGAATTGCTAGTGAATTGAAATTTCTATTACTTGCACAGCTCTATTTCTTATAATAAATAAGCCAGGACCCAAATGTTCAAAACTGATGCCTAAAATCTTAATTATAATTGATTTCAATTGGCCTGTGGTTGCTCTGCACTTCTCCGAATCAAACTATCTATTTAGGAGCCTAAATATGGATTTAAATGTCTAACCTTAGGTTGCATTTCTTCAAAAATTTTGGCTTCAGTGTTTATAGTATAATGGATAATCTTTTTAAACAATATTCACCTGTAGAATAAAGAGATATGAAAAGGGAAAAAAAACCCACTGAGGAAACTCTTAGAAGTAAACAAAAATATTATTTCAATGTTATATATTCTAATAAGGCAGAGTATGCCATATTTAGGATGAAATGGAACCAATTGTAATTTAGGTGATAAGGTCAAATGCTATTCTAGCAACTAAGAATAATGAAAGTGTAAAGGTTATATTAGTACTAGCGGGAGGCAGTGCCAGTTAATAAATGATCAATGTGCTATATTTTGCATATACCTCTAACTTTATGAACTTCCAACATTCTTCTTGTATGGCTGATATAAATGTAGAGCAGCAACTATAACATTGTGTTCAGATGGTTAAGCCAGGTAATTGCATCTGGATAATAATAATAATAATAGTAAAGAGCAACTCTTTGATGACTAAGCTAATGTAACTTTAAACACCAAAGGAAATTGTAAAAATCATGCAGCATGAGGACAGTGAATACACCATGGACTGATGATTCCTGGGCACATTTTATTTACATTATAAATCTGAAAATGAATTACTAACTCCTAAGCTTCTTTGAGTACTAAATGAAATCTTGAATGCTGCTGTTCAACTCATCCATATTGAACAAGGAGTCTGGTGGCACTTTTAAAGACTAACAAGTTTATTTCTTACATGAGCTTTCATGGGGTAAAATCCCACTTCATCAGATGCTTTGAAGATGAGGGATCTTACAGAATGGGAGGCAGACAAATGCCAGAGACTGTAAGTCATAGGATCAGGTCACACTGTAACAGCAAATTAAAGAGAGCCTACTACAGCCCTTAAATTTTGTAACCTCTGTAGATCAATTTTTCATGTTAAACTATGATTATAAGTTTCTAATAAAAAAATAAAATGCTGGAACAACATAATCCCTAGTTTAATAGATACACATGGGGTGACGTCTTTGCCAGAAAGACGTGGCATATCACAGAATTGCCCAAACTGTGGTCTGTGGGCTGCTACTGGTATGTAGGACAGTTGTCGGCAGTTTTGCAAAGAGCTCTCTGGTCACAAGATGCTGACTTTTCTCCTTGTTTCTGGCAGCCACCTCACATTAACACAAGTTAGATATGCATTAAATGTTGTCCTACTTTTACCCTACTATATAAACAATTGCTGTAATTGTAGCAGTAGATTATTCAAACATTAATGGGAATCAACTTGATTACAAATAAAAGAGAAGATGTCACCATGAGAGTAATTCTGTGAAGATGTTTCAGAATCCATGCCTTCAATTTTAGGGGCTCTCAAACTGATTTTGCTGGGATCCCCTTTGAAATTATTTCATTCTCTGATGACCCCCTGCAAAAAGTGTCAAGCCCCCTCTGACACATACACATACCCATGTCATGCCAACTTTACTTCTCCATTGCTGCTGGGTGTAGTGATACCTTCAAAGCTGGATACACAACTGACAGCCCTCTCCTCTCTGACCAACCAGCACTGAAAGGCTCTGCTGACAGCCCCCAACTCCCTGTAAGAACCTAATGACACCTCTTGACACACACCCCAGTTTGAGAACCCGTGCTTTAGAAGCTGAGTTGCTGCTGAATTGATTCATTTACATGCTGTTTCTTTAAATAAAGGTTAAGCATTTGATATAGTAGAATGGGAATGCCCATAATGTGTGTTTTAAAAAAAGTAGATTAAAATCAATAGGGATCTGAAGTAAATATGGGGGGGAAAAATTAGCATTTAGAATCCTGAGATCTGCCACATTTGATTTAAAGAGGTACTAGACAGGACTGACTTTTATTCACAGTTCTTTTGCCTTAATATTGTAAACATATATCACATTAATCATAGTCATGAATGACATGAGGTATACTCAGACTGAAAACAAAATGAATCTCATCTATATAGATGGCATTCTGTTGCTCATTAAAGAGTTGCACAAACCTACTCCAGCTACTCTGAACAGAGGAGAAGAATTTAGAACAATTTTAAAGTATGGTGTAAACTGGAAAAAAAGTTTATTATTTAGTGCTTATCATTCAACTTCCTTTTGCTCACTGGGAAATTCAAAATGTGTCCTAAATAATGTGGTTTTTGAGGGTCAGAATAAAAAGGATTAAATGCCAAGGTAGTCTGAGTCCAATAATTAATGAACAACGTATAGGTTTTTGGTGGCATTAAAAAGAACCTGTGCAGAGGGCAAATGTAGTTCAGTTCCATCTATCCATTAATAGAATGGGCAAAATAATATCAGATTTTTCTTAGGGAGGACATAAATGAACACTAAAATTTGCATTCTACAGTAGAAGAAAGGTGTCTAGATCCTCCCACCCAGCTCTTGCCCCTTTACATTGGGTAAAAGAGTCTAAGGGTATGGCTACACTTACAATTTAATTTGAATTTATGAGGATCAGTTCGAATTAAATAAATGCATGGCCACACTGGCTTTCATTAATTCAAACTAAGGAATGCCTTAGTTCAAACTGATGAAAGCTAAGTTTGAAGTTATAAAACATAGTTTAAATTTGAAGTGATGGCTAATTCGAACTCATTAGTTTGAATTAACCCAATGGAGCTGTGTTAATTTGAACTAACTGTTAGTTCGAATTAGCCTCAGCTTGATTTTCCCTATGCAATAACACCTCCACCTAATCCAAACTAGCATGGGCATGCTAGTTCGAATTAGGGCAGGGGTCTCAAACACGCGGCCCGTGGGCCACATGTGGGCTGTGGAATCCCTGCCTGCGGCCCTTCACACAGGCAGGAATTCAGGGCTTCATACCCCTGGCTAGGTTTGCAGGAGCCCCGCCTCTGGGAGCTGGCAGCTGAGCCATAGCTGCCTCACTCCAAGGTCCTGCCCAGTGCTTCTGGCTGCATGTCCCCATCCCCTGCAGGGCCTCGGCACAGGCAGACCCACTGCCTGCCAGCCAGGGAGCCTGCTGATGCCTGTGAGCGGGGGGGGGGGTTGGCAGAGCCCTGCAGGGATGTTTCTTGGCATCAGGGCTGCAGGGAACCCTTTCCTCTCTCTCTTTCAACCTCTTGCAAGAGGCTTGGAGCAGGAAATGGTACTTGCAAGCAGCAAGCTGTCTCAAAGTGGCAGCACTGAAACTGCCTCTGCCACTTGTAAAAAGTGGCACAGACCACCTCTTGCAAGAGGCTGGAAGAGGGACGGTGTTCCTGCTGCTTCTTACAAGCAGCAAGAGTCATCTCTGAGCTGAACTTGGAGACTGTTCCTGCCACTTGTCAGAAGTGGCAAGGACTCTTTCATTTCTTCTTTCCGTCTCTTTCTCTTCCTTTTTTTCTTTTCCTTCCCTTCTTTCTTTCTCTCCATAAAAAAAAATAATGTAAAAGCTTTCTAATAATTAAATTTTAATTAAAAATTCATAAATTCTATTTACAATATTTTGAATTCAATTAATTAATTTAATTTTAATCAAATAAACTCATGACTTTGTTGTAGGAAGAGGTTTCCGTAATGCAGCCCTCGGACTACTATCCGAGTCCTCATGTGGCCCTGGTGGTGATTTGAGTTTGAGACACCTGGAATTAGGGTTTCTAGTGTGGCCACATTAATTCAAATTAACTTAATTTGAAAGAATCATTATTAGTTCAAATTAAGTTAATTTGATCTAACTTTCTAATGTAGACATAGCCTAACAGAATCCTTATACAGCTTGTGAGGATTCAATCAACGTGGACACCATGGAAGACAGTATGGCCTTCCAGAACACACACCCCATCAACAAACTTTTAAATTAGAGAGCATGTTCTGGGGAGGACTGCAACAAACACGCTATGTCTACAGTTAGAAGGTTAGTTTGAATTAACTTAATTTGAACTAATTAATTCAAACTAGTAATGATTAGTTTCAATTAAGTTAATTCAAATTAGTATGGCCACACTAGAAACCCTAATTCAAACCAGCATGTCCATGCACAGGACTTGCTAGTTTGAATTAGGTAGGGGGCGCTGCTGCATACGGAAAATCAAGTTGTGGCTAATTCACACTAATGGTTTGAATTAGCATAGCTTCAGTGGGTTAATTCAAACTAATGAGTTCGAATTAGCCATCACTTTGAAGTTATAAAACCTAGTTTAACTTCGAAGTTAGCTTTCATCAATTCAAACTAAGGTATTCCTTAGTTCAAATTATTGAAAGCCAGTGTGGCCATACATTTATTTAATTTGAATTGATCCTCACTAATTCAAATTAAATTGTAAATGTAGACATACCCACAGTGCTCTGGAGATACTAGGCCATGCTGCAACCCCACAGGTGAAGTAAAATAAAGAAGAACTGATGTTATTACAATTATATAGAGTCTCAATAAACATTATATCCTTTAGACTTCAACAAAGAAAAAGAATTTTGTAAAACAAAGCTCTTGCAAAATGATCCTAATCTGTAAACTTTCAAGAACTGTTGCACATAATGCTGAATGTAGCCCCAGATTGTATGCTTAAAACATTTAAAAAATTCAATCCAAACCATAGCAGGCTTTAATAATAAATAAATTTTAAAAATCCTAAATTATGCAAAGTCTGTACCACAGGAGGCAAAAGTTGTATTAACATTCTCAAACTGTGGTAATTTTAGAAACAGTTATTCAGCAGAGGTGGATACATTTAAAGATATACATTCAAATCTCTCCTTAAAATACATGTCTGTGTTTTACATCCATAATCCACAGCAAGAACAAATTCATGAGAAAAAGAACAACCCCAAACAAACAAACTGAAGTTCAGTACCATTTCCACTCTAAGGCTTTCCTTCAGCCAGTAAATACATTCTATGCAGTGTCTAATTTAGGCCCAGAGTCCCTTTCTGTCTTGCTAAATTCTGTTGAAATCAGCAGAACTCTCTGTAGGGAGTAAGAGACCACAGGTGTGGATCCCAGGGCAGAATCTAAGCTGTTGATTGTAAACCCCTTCAGACACAGACTATTCCCTTTTTTGCAGAATTGAGCAAACTCTCTGTGCTAAATATAAGCCTAACTGATAAAAAGTACATTTGCAACATAAAGAATAGTTTGCAAACACCTTAAACATGCTTTTATTTAGAGACTCTTTGGAACATTACACTTCCAACCTCAGTATACTTGGATGTATTAAGATGAGGCTTCCTCCTTACAACGTATCATTAAATTTAATGAAAATGTGTTAGAAGAATATTTCTGATTTATTGTATATAAACTGAAAATAATGAGGCTCTGGAAAAGCAACATGATTCCTTCACTATCCAAGATGATATCTTTGTCTTCTTCAGCTATCTGTGAAAGGGTGATGTGCAGAATACAGCAAGTCATTAAGTACACACTGTAATGATTATTTTGCAACTTTTGGCACTAGAGTGTTTGCAGATATTGGTAACATTATATCTTAAAAAAATTATGGGCTTGGTACTTCCCTCCATTTGTGCTATTGGAATCCAAATGGAAGGAAGGCATTTTCCCTTCCCATGAATTTTTCTATAGGAGGGGATGAATGTGTCTTGTGAAAGTGTGCCTCCTCAAAGATGGCACTGTCTTCAAGCTATAAAGAAACAGGAAAAATGAGCAAGGAGGTATGATAGAGTGGAGTGTTTGGTTTTTTTTTTTTTTCCCTCCTCTGTAGCAGCCTGCCATCTTTTTTCCTCCCTGTTCCCTCTTGGATTTTGTGGGAGGGATAGTTTGTGCATTGGTATAGATAAAATTAAAATGTAGGTAAACATGACAGTTCAAAGAATATATTTAAAAATTCTAATGTATAATATATATACACATTATACAGGGTGACTGGATAGCATAGTGGTTAAGAGTGCCGTAGTGGTTAAGAGCGACGCCCTTTGATACAGGAAGACTGGGGTTCAAATCCCCAGGGATACCTGTCTACCTTCCCAGTAGGGGTCCTTGGGCAAAAGACCCCCTAACGCCTCACTTGCCTACCTCAAATATGAGAGTGACACGAACTAGGAGAGTCATGCCGGTTCGGACATCGCCCGGATTAACAAGGTCTGCGCCAGATGTTGGGGAACCGGGATAATCTGATGATAAGTGGGCTAGTGGAACAAACCATACATGGACGAGACAAGAGAACCTGGAATTGATGGAATGCTACTACAACAGTAGACCTAATGAGAGGGGATATATGAAACGTATGAGGGAACTATGGATGGACAAAAGATCTACAGCCACACTAGCTGAGAAACAGCTAGTTACCCAGCTCTTCAACATAGTAAAGCGGAAGCTGCTCTCACAACTGCAGATAGACCAACTCCACCTTACATCCCCGACTCAACAAGAAGACCCAGAAGTACAACTAGATGTGCAGCCAACACCTGAAGCTGGAACTTCACTACCACCCCCTCCATTACAGAGCACAGCAACTGATAGGAGGCACAAGATCATGGATAAACTAGCTACAGTCAGGCCTCGAGACCGATTACCAAGGCTCGTTGGAGAAGTACCATCAGATAGTATGCTAGAAGATGCTAATAGAGCCCTAAAGACAATTCCTACTACCACCATAACTCAAACCAATGAACTGGTATATGCTACAGCCTCTGTAATCCTGGAGATGCTTGGCTACACGATCAAGAAGAATAGCAGTACGTATCCCCCCTGGAAAATGAGGTTGGAGGTTAAGATCAAGGCAACCGGGAGAGAAGTTAGCCAGCTGGTGGAGCTACAGAAGGGTGTAAAGCTTAAGGATAAGACTTGGCTACTGAAAAAATACAAGGGCCTGACTCCATCTGAGGCCCTAGAGACTGCTAAACAAAGGCTCACAGCACTGGCTACCAGGCTAAGGAGATACATTAGAGAAGCAGAGGCCAAAAGGATAAATGCCCTGTTCTCCAAAGAACCATCCAAAGTGTACTCCCAACTGCAGTGCAACAACACAATAACAGCAGAGCCACCACCAGCAGAAACTGAACAGTACTGGAAGACCATATGGGAGAAAGAGAAGACTCATAACACCAGTGCAAAGTGGCTGCAGGACCTGAGAACAGACCACAGCAATCTCCCAGAACAGGAACCAGTCACCATCACAGTAGCAGACATCCAACAGTGGGTCAAGAACATGAAGAGCTGGACAGCACCTGGCCCGGACATGATCCACACCTACTGGCTAAAGAAACTAACAGCAGTGCATTACTGGCTAAAGAAACTAACAGCAGTGCATGAACGCCTAGCAGCACAGATGAACCAGCTGCTAGCAGCCGGCTCCCACCCAGACTGGCTAACACAAGGAAGGACAGTGCTGATTATGAAAGACCCCCACAAGGGAACAACACCATCCAACTACCGGCCAATAACCTGCCTCCCCACAACATGGCAAGTCCTATCAGGCATCATAGCTGCCAAGCTACAGGACCACATGGGCCAGTACCTGAGCACAGCTCAGAAGGGCATTGGGAACAACACCAGAGGCTCAAAACACTAGTTGCTCATAGACAGAGCAGTTGCCCAAGACTCAAGGTCTAGACAGACCAGTCTGAGCACAGCCTGGATTGACTACAGGAAAGCCTACGACTCAGTGCCGCACACATGGATCTGTGAATGTCTGGCGCTATACAAAGTCAACATGACACTAAGGACCTTCCTCAAGAACTCAATGGGACTGTGGAAGACAACACTGGAAGTCAACTCAAGACAGCTTGCACAAGTGGCCATCAAATGTGGCATATACCAAGGTGATGCGCTGTCCCCGCTGCTGTTCTGCATTGGCTTGAACCCCCTCAGCCAGATAATCACAAGGACTGGGTCTGGATACAAGTTCAAGAGTGGAACTACCATTAGCCACCTCCTCTACATGGATGACATCAAGCTGTATGCTAAGAATGAATGAGACATCGACTCACTAATCCACCTGACATGGATCTACAGTGAGGATATTGGGATGTCATTCGGACTGTAGAAGTGTGGCCGGATGGTAGTGAAGAGAGGGAAGGTAGTCAAGACTGATGGGGTGGAACTACCGGCAGGCCACATAGCAGATATACAGACCAGTACCTTGGCATCCCACAGTCACATGGGAACCACAATGAACAGGCAAGGAAGACAGCAAGATCCAAGTACCACCAAAGGATAAGACAGGTCCTGAAGAACCAGCTCAATGGGAAGAACAAGATCCACGCCATCAACAGGTACGCCCTGCCAGTTGTCAGATACCCTGCCGGTATAGTGAGCTGGCCAAAGGAGGACATGGAGGCTGCCGATGTGAAAACCCGGAAGCTCCTCACAATGTACGGAGGTTTCCACCCCAAGTCCAACCCGCAGAGACTGTACACCAGCCGGAAAGAAGGCAGGTGGGGTTTGGTGAGTGTCAAAGCCACTGTCCTTGATGAAACCCAGAGGATCCAGGAGTACATCAGTAAGATGGCACCCAAAGATGAGCTGCTGAGAGAATGCCTGAGGCAGCAGCAGCAGACATGGGAGGAAGATCAAGCAGAAGAAGTGCCATGGCAAGACAAGACCCTGCATGGGATATACCATCGACAGATAGCTGAGGTGGCTGACATTGGGAAATCCTACCAGTGGCTGGAAAAGGCTGGACTAAAAGACAGCACTGAGGCACGGATCATAGCAGCACAAGAACAGGCACTGAGCACCAGATCCATTGAAGCAGGGGTCTACCACACTAGACAGGACCCAAGGTGCAGACTGTGCAGAGAGGCCTCAGAGACAGTCCAACACACAGTGGCAGGATGTAAGATGCAGGCAGGAACAGCATACACTGAACGGCACAACCGAGTAGCTGGTGTTGTGTACAAGAACATCTGCATAGTGTATGGGCTAGACCCTCCCAAGACCAGATGGGAGATCCCACAGAAGGTCGTGGAGAATAACAGGGCTAAGATTCTGTGGGACTTCCAGATCTAGACGGACAGGCAGGTACTGGCCAATCAAGCAGACATAGTGGTAATAGACAAGGACCAGAAGACAGCGGTGGTGATAGACGTAGCAGTGCCAAGTGACAGCAACATCAGGAAGAAGGAGTATGAGAAGCTGGAGAAGTACCAGGGCCTGAAAGAGGAACTAGAGCGGATGTGGAAAGTAAAGGCCAAAGTGGTCCCAGTGGTGGTAGGAGCACTCGGGGCTGTGACTCCTAAGCTGGGAGAGTGGCTCCAAGAGATCCCAGGAACAACATCAGAGCTCTCTGTCCAGAAGAGTGCAGTGCTAGGAACAGCTAAGATACTGCGCAGAACCCTCAAACTCCCAGGTCTCTGGTAGAGGACCCGAGGTTGAAGATGACACATACCACCCACAGGGATGAGAGGGGAATTTTTATATATATATATATATATATATATATATCGTGGCAGAGGTTGCCCCTCTGGGGAGGGGAAAGGCCTGACCTGCCAGCCCCAAAACTCTCCCTTGGCGGTATGGGCCAGAGGCCAATCTGCCCCAGCCCAGGTGGGTCTTCTGGGAAACTTCCTTGGGTGTCACAGTCAATTCCTCCTCCTTTTCTCAGTCTGTCTGTCTGCAAGGGGTTAGGGTGGTAGCTTTCTCCTCAGCCTGGGGTGGCTCCAGACCTGGAGGCAACTTCAGTCTCTCCCCACTCCCTTCTGGCTGCAGCAGCCTTCATAGGTCTGGGGCAGCCCTTGATTGAGCCCAGGTGTCTCCAATTGGCCTGCAGAGATCTTTTCTCTGTAGCCAGGGTAAAGAGCCTTTAGCAGCCTGGGGCTCCCATCCCTGCTGTGCCACCCCCTTCTGTAGGCCTGCTCCCCTGAAGGTCTCTTCCCCCCCCACCCTCAAACACCCCCAAACACCCCTCCTTTCTTCAAGAAGAAGAAGAAGAAGAAGAGAAGAGGACCCCGTTCCTCCTTCTCCTGCTTGTGGACCTGCTTCTCCTGGTGTTCCTGTTCCTGCTCCACCACCACTTGGACCTACCTCTGCTGTTCCTGCTACCACCACCACCACCACCTTGTTGCTCCTGTTTTTTGTTGTATCCTCCTCCACTGCTGCTGCTGCTGCTGCTGGCTGGTCTCCCTACCCTCCCACTCCCCTGCCCCGTGGGGAGTAGGGGGAGGTAGAGAAGGAAGGACACCACCACCACAACTGCCAGAAGGAGAAGACCACCTCTCCCACCATCCAGCCAGCCAGTCCCTGCTGCCAGCTGGAGCCTGCTGCCCTTGAAAGAACTTACAACCACCACCACCACCACTGAGGGGAGGCCCCCTAGGTCAGAGACATTGTTACTTGCAGCTGGGGGTAAGCTCCAAGAGACTGGGAACTGTGTATTACCATCGCTACCCCCAGCTGCTGTTTGCCTGGCCTCCCCTCCCTCACACAGGCAGCGGGCTCCTAAACCTGTGGGACTTTCTTGCATTGCCTGAGCAGCAGGGACCACAGAGCCCACCCCAGCAGCAGCTCCCCTGCCCCCTCGCCCAGCCCCTTCCCCCCACTCCCCCAGCCCCCAGTGGCTGGAGGGCACCCCCCACTTGCTGTTGCCCTCCAGCCGGTTGAGAGCCCCTATCCCCCACGGCCCCCACCCTCCCCAACCCCTCGGTTTGTCGTGCTCCCCTGCCCCACCCTAGCCCGACTGTTTGTTTGTTTGCCCCACCCCTCCCTCGCCCCACCCTGTGGTCCTCACTGCCTCCCTGCCCCACCCACGGTTCCCTTCAACCCACCCCCCCAACTTGGAGAAGCTAACCATCGTGAGCCTCCAGTCACTTGTTACTTTTTTCTCCCTAGTTCACTGCCCCCCCTGAAAGCCCATTCACTAGTCCCCTGAAGTGCAGCCGGAGGAGCCGGCCCCCTCCTGCCCCCCACGAGCCCCATCCCTTCCCCAGGCGCCCTCCTGCCCAGCCTGCAGCTTAGCGGGGAGGAGTAGTCTGCCAGCCTCCCTCCTACCCCTGCCATTGTTCCCCCGCCCTCCCCATTGCTTGTCTCCCACCTCCCTGTGTCTTTGCCCCTGCCCCAGCCGGTGCCCTCCTCCCCAGCCTACAGCTCAGCAGGGAGGACAGGTTTTCCCCGGCCCCTCCCCGCCCCCACCCCCTATACTCCCGGCCCCTGCCCACCCATCCCATCTCTGGCACCTCCCTCCCCCCGCAGACCAGTCTCCTCTCCTGCCTGTCCCTTACCTGGGGACATGGAGACTTCCCCAGTCCCCTCCGCTCCTCTCCCCCAGCCTGCTCCCCCATCCAGCTCAGCGGCTGCCCCCTCGACCACTGCCGCTGCCACCACCAATGCCCCCAGCGGAGGGGCGACAGCGGCAGTGGGCACGGGAGGGGCCTCCACCTCTGCTCCTGCTGCCACCACCTTGGCCGGCCGCAAGGCCCGGCAGAAAAAGGTGAGCAAGGGCCCTGCCATCGCCGTGGCCACGGCATCGGCCACGGCCACCTCGTCCCCTGTTCTTCCCTCTACCAGCTCTGGGGGTATCCCCGCCCCCAGGGCATACGCCCAGGTGGCTGCCACCCCTCCACCCACCGCCACACCATCAGCCCGCACCGCCTCCTTGCCTTCCACCTCGGGCAGCCGGGGCCCATTCTCCACCTTGACCAGGAGGCACGGGGTCCGTTGTCTCCTGGTGGCCTCCTCCCCGCACGTGGAGACCTACGTGTGGGCGATGGCGAGGGTGGTGGGGCCCTCGGCCATTGTGGCGGCCTCCAAGATGTACGGGAAGATTGTGTTCTTCCTGGCATCGGAGGCCGCCATGCAGGAGGCGGTGGTGAAGGGCTTGGCGGTGGGGGGCGTCTACGTCCCCGTGGAGCCCCTGGAGGACCTAGGCGTACGGGTGGTCCTTACCTCCGTCCCGCCCTTCCTCCCTAATTCCGCCTTGCTTCCCCCTCTCTCCACCCTGGGGAAGCTAGTTTCCACCATCAGCCCTCTCCCGCTGGGCTGCAAGGACCCCACCCTCCGTCACGTCCTATCCTTCCGCCGGCAGGTGCAGGTTCAACTGCCGCCGGCGGGGGCTCGTGACGGAGTGGCTCTCGAGGGGTCCTTCTTAGTGCCCCACCAAGGGGCACTCTATAGAATCCATTATTCCTCGGGGGAGGCTCGGTGCTTCCTCTGTCGGGCCACGGGGCACGTCCGGAGGGACTGCCCCCTGGCCCACCACGGAGAGGAGGCAACCGGGCCCCCCGGGGCCACGGCGGGCGCCGGCCATACCACCGCCGGCGGCCCTAGCCAGCCAGCCACCAGTGCCGTCCCTCCTCCTCCTCCTCCTACCCCACGACCATCGGGGCCTTCGGAGGAGAGAGGCGGGGAGGTGGCTGGCCCCAGTCAGGGAGAGGGCCCACCCCAGGGGGAGGGTTCCCATCCCTCTGTCGTTCCGCTCTCGCTCCCTTCCCCCCCGGCACCAGTGGCCTTGCCGCCCGACTCTGCCCCCGCTGGCCAGCCCTCCACTGCCACCTCGGAGGGCTGGGCGCTCGTCGAGGGGCGCGGCAAGCGGAGGAAGGTCCGTCCCCTCCCTTCCATGTCGGATGGGGAGGAGGCCCCCCGGAAATCACTGCGGGGGGCTAACCGTCAAGCTCCAGTTGCCGACGGACCTTCCGCCGTGCCCCCCGATGGGAACCAGCAGGAGGACCAGGCCGAGGAGATGGAGGCAGAAGCAGAGGAGGGCAGCGCTGCCCCCCTTATGGAGGCCCTTTCTGATCCCACTCCCAGGGAGGCCGTAGATGGAGCCGCCCCCTCTGCCCCCGCTCTGCCCGCAACATCTGCGCCTGCCGCCGACGCCGAGGCAACTCCAGCCCCGGCGTCTGGAGCGGCGGTGCCCACGGCAGCGGGGAGCACATTAGGCTCCATCTTCACGGAGCTTGAGGCCCTGGATCTGACCCCGGTCACTGCGGGGGAGGATGATCCCCTCCCGGTGGGCCTCGAGCTGGGCGGCGACCTGCTGTTGCCGCCCCCTCCCTCCCCACAGTCTTCCTTCCTACCCGTTGTTCCTGACCTCACCCCAGGGACGCCCCCGGATCGCTCCACCTGCCCAGCAGCGCTCGGTGCCTCGCAAGCAGGTGCCAGCTCCGTGCGGGCGGCACTCGGCACCGAGCAGCAGGGCCCCGGGGGATCGTGCCCAGTGGCACAGCCACTCCCTCCCACCCTCGCTGCTTCTGCCCAGTGCCCCCCCCGAACCGACGCTGAGGCCACAAATGCCACTCTGGACCTAACACCCGGGCCCAGCGTTGGCGGGGATCCCCTCTGCGATCCACCCACCATGAACCCCGTGCCCGGTCGAGGGGAGCTGCACCCCGGTTGTCTGACAGCCGGGGACCCCGCCCTTGTTTCCGCCCTCGTTCCCGACACAGGCCCTACCCCAACCACTGCCTCACCCGCTGTTGTCCCTACTCCTGCCCCAAACCCTGCACCTGCTGCTGCCCCCCCCGGGACCATGACCTTTCCATTCCCTGACAGTGACTCCCGGGGGGTGGCATTCGTGGCCCCCACCCTGCCCGAGGCTGCAGATCTCCCTCCGCCGCCTTTCCCCCCCATGCCGGGGGCCGGGATGGACAACGGGGAGCCTCGATCAGTGGCACTGCCGCGACGGGGCTCCCTACCCTGTCTGTCCCTCCCGGCAGGCAGCGGGGCTGACACGGAGACCCGCCTGGAGGACGGCCCGGGGCCTTCCGCCCCGGACCCCCTGGCGCTGCGCGGCGAGCTCCGCGCCTTCCTGGCCGACACTCGAGGGGCCAGGAATCGGGTGCGGCTCGCCTTGCAGCGCTGGGGGAGCTTCCACCTCGTTCTCCAGACCGTGAGGGCCATTCTGAAAGAGGGGAAGGGGACCGGGAGGCAGGACGCTGCGGCCTATCAGAGGGCCTGCGTCTTCCATGACTCCCTCATGGCCTTTGGGGTGGGTCACGGCTTACTCCGCGGCCCGACGGAGGCCCAAGGCGTTCCTGATGCTCCTGTGGATCCCCCCCAGCCCTCCTCATGGCCCCTACCATCTTCGCAACCTTGAACACCAGGGGCTGTAGGGTGTGTCTCCGCAGGACCCAGGTGCTTTCTTTCCTTCGGGAGGGGGGCTACTCTGTGGTGCTCCTGCAGGAGACCCACACGGATCCGGCCGCCGAGGCCAGCTGGCGGCTGGAATGGGGGAACGGGGTGTTCATGAGCCATCTGTCCACCCGCTCCGGCGGCGTGGCCACCCTGTTCTCCCCCGACCTACAGCCCGAGGTGCTGGGGGTGCTCGAGGTCGTGCCGGGCCGCCTGCTGCACCTCCGGGTCCGCATGGAGGGGCTGGCGCTGAACCTTGTCAACGTGTACGCCCCGACATCGGGGCCCTGAGCGGATGCCCTTCTTCCGGCAGACGGCCGCCTTCCTCGACACCCTAGATCCACAGGAGTGCCTGGTCCTGGGGGGGGATTTTAACATCACCCTCGAGGACCGGGACCGCGCCGTACCAGGCCGCCGTCCTCCGGGGTGTTGATGGACCATCACTCCCTGGTGGATGTCTGGCGTGACCACCACCCGGACGATGAGGTCACCTTCACCTTCGTCCAGGTGGGGGCAGACCAGTCACGGCACTCCCGGTTGGACCGCATCTACCTGTCCCGTTGCCATCTGGCACGAGCCCACTCCTCCAGCGTGAGGCCGGCCCCGTTCTCAGATCACCACCTGATGACCGTGACGGCCTCTCTCTCGGCGGAGAGGCCGGGGTCGGCCTACTGGCACTTCAACAACAGCCTGCTGGAGGACGTGGGCTTCATGGCGGCCTTCCGGGAGTTCTGGCTGGCCTGGCGGGAGCAGAGGCCCGCCTTTTCCTCGGCGCGGCATTGGTGGGACACAGGGAAGGTGCGTACCCGGCTCTTCTGCCGTGACTACACTCGGGGGGCCAGCCGGCGGAGGGATGTGGCGATAGAGAAGCTGGAGCGGGAGGTCTTGCAGCTGGAGAGGCGTCTGGCCGCCAGCCCTGAGGACCCGTCCCTCTGCGGAGCGTGCCGGGAGAAGCGGGAGGAGCTCCGGGCCCTTGAGGACCTTCAGGCCCGGGGGGCCTTTGTGCGATCCCGCATCCACCTCCTTCGGGAGATGGATCGCGGCTCCCGCTTCTTCTATGCCCTGGAGAAACGGAGGGGGGCTCAGAAGCATGTCACCTGCCTCCTCGCCGAGGACGGCACCCCCCTCACGGATCCGGAGGAGATGCGTGGAAGGGCCAGGGCCTTCTACGCCAACCTTTTCTCCCCGGACCCGACCACAGCTGATGCCTGCAGGGTGCTCTGGAACGAACTCCCCGCGCTCAGCATGGGCGCCCGGGACCGGCTGGAGCTTCCTCTCACTCTGGCCGAGTTCATGGAAGCCCTCCGTCGCATGCCCAATAACAAATCCCCGGGCATGGACGGGCTGACCGTGGAGTTCTACCGCGTGTTCTGGGACTTCCTCGGCCCGGACCTGGCCGTCGTCTGGGCCGAGTCCGAGGGAAGCGGAGAGCTTCCCCTCTCTTGCCGGCGGGCCGTGCTGGCCCTGCTGCCCAAGAAGGGGGACCTCCGCGACCTTCAGAAGTGGCATCCCGTCTCGCTCCTCTGCACGGACTACAAGATTGTGGCCAAGGCCATCTCGCTGCGGCTTGGGTCCGTGCTGCAGGACGTGGTCCACCCTGACCAGACCTACACCGTCCCGGGCTGGTCCATATTTAGCAATTTGTACCTGGTCCGGGATCTCTTGGAGCTCGGGTGTAGGGACGGTCTGTCGTTCGCCCTCCTGGCCCTGGACCAGGAGAAAGCGTTTGATCAGGTGGACCACGGGTACCTCCTGGGCACCCTGCAGGCTTTCGGCTTTGGGCCACATTTTGTGGGTTTCCTCCAGGTGCTGTACACCTCCGCGGAGTGCCTGGTCAAGCTCAACTGGACCCTGACCAAGCCGGTCAGCTTAGGGTGAGGAGTGTGTCAAGGCTGCCCGCTGTCGGGCCAGCTGTACGCTCTGGCCATCGAGCCCTTCCTCTGTCTCCTCCGTCGGAGGTTGACGGGGTTGGTGCTCCGTGAGCCAGAGCTGCGGCTCGTCCTGTCAGCGTACGCTGACGACGTGCTCCTCGTGGTCCAGGACCCGGGCGACCTGTGGCGGCTGGAGGCTTGCCAGACCATCTACTCGGCGGCCTCCTCCGCCCGGGTCAACTGGGTCAAGAGCTTTGGCCTGACGGTAGGGGCCGTGTGGTCGGTGGGCCCCCTCCCACCCGCGCTTCAAGCCATCCGGTGGAGCGCGGGTCCGCTGCTCTATCTCGGCGTTTACCTTTCTGCCACCCATCCCTTCCCAGATGAGAACTGGCACGATTTGGAGGACAGGGTCATTGGGCGGCTGTGGAGATGGACGGGACTGCTGCGGTGCCTCTCCCTTCGTGGGAGGGCGCTGGTGGTCAACCAGCTTGTCCTGTCCATGCTCCGGCACCAGCTCAACACCCTGGTCCTGCCCCCGAGCTTCCTGGCCCACCTCCAGAAGACAGTTCTGGAGTTCTTTTGGCCAGGACTGCACTGGGTCTCTGCAGGGATCCTGAGTGTTCCCCTGGAGGAGGGAGGGCAAGGCCTGTGCTGTGTCCACAGCCAGGTCCACGCCTTTCGCCTCCAGGCCCTGCAGAGACTCCTTTATGGTGCAGGTAGTCCGGCGTGGAGCCACCTGGCGCGCACCTTCCTCCGCCGCCACTGAGGGTTCCGATACGACAAGCAGCTGTTTTATATCCAGCTGAGAGGTGGTCCGCGAGACCTCTCTGAGCTGCCGGCCTTCTACCAGGACCTCCTCCGGACCTGGAGGCTGGTTTCGGCCTCCAGGGCCCTTGTGCCCACCGAGGGGGAGGACCTCCTCGCGGAGCCCCTGCTACACAATCCCCATCTGAGTGTGCAGGCGGCAGAGGCCCCCTCCGTGAGGCGGAGGCTGGTCCTGGCAGGCGTCACCAGGGTCGGAGACCTCCTGGACTATGCCCGGGGGGACTGGGTGGATCCCCTAGTGCTCGCTCAGCGCATGGGGCTCTCCACCCTCCGGACCCCCCGGCACCTACTCCAGGAGGTGAAGGCAGCCCTGCCCCCCACTGCTCGGGCTTACCTCGAGCGGGTCCTGCGAGAGGGCACCCCCCGCCCTCCTCTCAGTCCCGGCCCTCCGGAGCTTGCAATCGGGCCCCGGCCCAGCGAGCCCCCCCAGCCGCCCCCACCCCATGCTCCGAGCCGGCTGCTAGAGCTGCAGCCAGTCCCCTTCCGAACTGCGCCTCGCAAACACCTGTACACGCTCGTGTTCCACACTCTCCACTTCCTCGTCCTCGTGTCCCGCCCCAACACCAAGTGGCGGGACCTACTTCCACCTGTGGAGGGCGAGGACCCCTGGTGGGCCAGCCTCTACGCCACCTTGACCCCACGGCCCACCGGGGACATTAGTTGGCGGCTCCTGCATGGAGCCATGAGCACGGGCATGTACTTGGCGCGGTTCACCCCCACTCCAGACACCTGCCCCTTCTGCGGCGAGAGGGAGACCCTGGCGCACGCCTATCTTGAATGCGCCAGGTTGCAGCCCCTCTTCCGGCTCCTCCGGAACCTCTTCCTGAGGTTCTGGTTGCACTTCTCCCCACACACGTTCCTTTACTCACTTCCCATTCGCGGCCCCACAAAGTCGCGGGACCTCCTCGCCAGCCTCCTCCTGGCCTACGCAAAACAGGCCATCTATAAGACCAGGGAGAGGAGGCTGGCTGAGGGAGGGGCCTGCGACTGTGGGGCCTACTTCCGGTCCCTCGTCCTTTCACGTCTCCGGGCAGAGTTCCTCTGGGCGGCGTCCGCTGGCTCCCTCGACACGTTCCGGGAGCAGTGGGCGCTGTCCAGGGTTCTCTGCTCGGTGTCCCCCTCCGGTTCCCTAGTTCTGAACCTCTGACCCCCACACCCGATCCCGTTTTGTCATTATTTGTCCCCCGAAATCAGTTGGCCCCGGGCCTAGGACCACCTCCCCTTGAGCTGGGGGAGGGGTGTTAGCGGTGGGTGGGCTTACGCCCACCCACCTCCCCGGCGACCAAATAGGCACACTCTTCTGTAGCCCTCTGAGCTGACCTTATCACAATATGTATGTATTGAATTTGTTATATATAATCATAATATGTAATGCATATTTGGGAAAATATATACTTTGGATACTTTAATTTCTATTTTGGTTAGAACTGGCTCAAACAATGATTTTGTGGTATTTTCACTCTTCCACTCTAAACTGAAACCAGAAAAAGCATGGAGTATGGAGATAGACAAGTATTTGTAAATTCAAGGACTGGACTAAGATTTGGGCAATTTCATTTACCAATTTGATCATCTCCAATACTGAGGCCTTCTGTGTCACCAAACTTCTTCATTTTCTGAAACTTGTCTCCTTATATAAAGTGAAGGATATATCAACACAGACTTCAGCTAAATCTAGAATGTATAGAAGCAGCCCCATTCAGACCAACAAACTTGGATCTTGACTACAATTTCTCCATCATTCTAATTCTGTTGCTTCTCTTAATTGTGGTGTAGAGGGCCCTGCTTTTATGACATTGCTACACTCAGAAGAATGAGAAATTAAATTCAAAGTAAAATAATCTGAATTAATTTGAATTCTACAGTATGGACCCATGATATTTGTTTGTAAAATAACACTTCCATTTCTCTGGATGAATAATCCATAAATGATGGCGCAGTTTGAGTACCCTAACGTTTTTAGGAGACAGTAAGTGGCCCCAGAGTAGCAGCTTCAGGATCTCATGGGTGACATCTATATTTCACTGACTAGCAGCTAGAGAAGAGGAGTGGGGAACGTTATCAGAAGTGTCCTTCAGTAATATATAACTAAGGAGAGTAATAGCAACCCACTGAAGGTTTGAATCAGTGCTACTATGGCTGAATTCTTCCGAATTCCATGATTCGTTTGTGATGTCAAATAAAGGACATGCACGTTGATGTGGAGAGGCAGTGGCGGCTTTTGGGGTAGGCGAAGCAGGCGGCCTCTTAGGGCCCCAAGCAGTAAGGGACCCCATCTTCAATTTGGTGGAAAGAAATGAAAATATAGAAAAAATAGAGAAATTGTTCCCATCTAGCAGAACTAGTAGGGCTGGAAGCCTAAGCACTCTTCACTCTTGGCTCATCAAGGCAAACTATCATTAGGATCTGTGCTTCATCTGAAATGCAGATTTCACCACTCTGCCCATCACCTTCACATGCTAAAAAAGCAGGAGCAAACAATAGCACAATAACAGGAACTTTTCCAGTGGCTTCAGCTTTCAGTTCCTCAGTATGGCCATTTATTCTGCCATTTTTTAATTTTGTGAAATATTGCCTTTTCCTTTTCTTTTTTACCTGTTCTTTTGCCTTTTCCTTTGACTTTGTGACAATTTTTACTTTGGCTTTGTTTAGCTCAGGTTACCAGGTAGGGCCATATAGGCTGCTACATCTAAATACAGTGGTTCCCTTAGGCAATCATTACACCTGCCTGTGATGCCTGTGCTATAGGTCTTTCTTTTGATAAACAATTTTTTAGCTTCTTCTGTACTTACTATTTAATGTTTTGTGGGGGGGCAGAGTCTTATAAACTTGAGTACTTCAGAGAATTTCATTGAAATTTGGTGTTTTTCATTTGTAGCTACACACTAGAAACCTTTTCACTTATTTTTAGTATAATTATTTTTATTAAATGTCTAGTGCACATAAACCCAGGCCTATATGAAAAATTTGTAAGATTTGACAGCCAGAATTTTAAATTTGGTACTTTAGTTATTTTTGACCCATCATTAATGTTACCACTTTTTATTTATTAATTAATGCTCATACTTTTAAAAAAAAATTAAAATGTTCACTTTAACTTTCTGGTTCAGCATTAGCTTATTATGTTAAGTGAAAGATGATCAACTTACAAGCTTCATGATGGGAAGATCTTTAAAAATATCATACCCAGGAATAATTGACCATCCCTCTTGAACTTGTAATGTAGTTTGACAGGAACAGTGCTACTGTTTATGGCGCCCCCCTGCAGAGCAGCAGTTACCGGCGCAGACGACTGACGTCACAGGAGAGCGCAAGGGTGCAGTCGTCATTTTGGTGCCCCTCAAATGTCAGTGCCCCCCTGCAACCCTTACCCAGCTTACCAGGTTGCACTGGCCCTGTAATTTGGTTCAGCAAAACAAGCAAGGAGTCCTGGGGAGTGGTATGGGGCAGTTAGGGGTGCAGAGGGGACTGGGGCCCCAGGGAAAGTAGCAGCATGAGGGCTGATAGTGGGCCCTTCAAGGGGCCCCTCAATGGGCCTTTGCCTAGGGCCCCCAATTGCCTAAGGCCGCCTCTGTGGAGAGGTCCTCATTATGGTTTCTCTCTGTGTTTTTTTGTGCTGTTAGTGTATCTTTGCTCTCTTTATCTCTAGGATTTTTTTCAGTTTTATGTCTTAGTTTGAATTAATGTGTTGATGTTTATAAAGCACTCTGAAGAGAAAAACACTTATGTAATTGCTACATACAGTTTTTATTCATCTCCATGTGATATGATTTTTATCCTGGACACATGCGTTGTTTTTGGCAATGCTGGAACTAGGATCAAGGTTTCCAAGTTTCTACTCCTGTGCCTTAATCTCAGGACCATCTTTCTGCCTATCTGATTAGTAGTTTTGCAAATAGCAAATGCATGGTCTTTATCTGCTCACTTAGCTGATGGATAATTCCAGTAGTATCAATTGTTGCAATATTATGGAGAGTCTCAGGAACTGCTGAAGTCATATAATGATCTAAAAATCTCATCTTTGTTCTTAAGAAATATAAAAGGATGAATGGTTGCAGCGAAGCTTTAAAAAAGGGAACTCAAGTTTCAAAACACAAGAAGCGAATAAAGAGAATCTTCTATTTTAACATCATGTTTTCAAGCCAATCTCAGGATGTTTAGGGTCTTGAATCGTGATTTTTGGAATATTTAGGATTGCCAGTATTAGTGACACCACTTAAGACAGAGTACTCACATTAAATTACTAATATTGGCTTTCAGCTAACATAAACACCAGTAGTCAAAGACAAAGTTGTCTCCTACTTGGGATGTGTCCACTTTTCTTGCCTTTCTGCATTCAGAGCACTTCTGTGAACAGTCTACAGCAGGGGATAAAGTATAATTTGGTGGGCCTCAGAACCTACCTAAATTTCTGGGTCCCCAGCCATCCCAGCTATTGCCCCCAAAATGCCTGTCCCCATCAGACTCCTCTTTCCCCATGTCCTCCTCAGCCCCAATCCCCATTCCCAGAGCTCCATGTCCTCACTCCAGCCCCCCCACCGCCCCACTCCCCCATCTTCACTCCATCCGCTTTAGGCCCCCAATCCCCTCCACACTTAAATAGTGTAGTGGCTAACACCTCTGCTTAACATGCAGAAGGTCCTGGGTTCAATTCCCAGGGGGTTGGACTCGATGATCTCATGAGGTCCCTTCCAGCCCTATGACTTGACTTGACTTGACTTGACTTCTCCAGCCCACCATCCTGACCCCTTCTTCTAGTCCTACCCCCCATGCTAAGCCACCCATGGAGAGGCTGAGCACCGTACTATGCTTGCTCACCTCTAGTGGCACGCAGACTCCTGAGCGCCTGTGTGGGATCGGGGCCGAATTACCCCTTTTTCCCCCTCCAGGCTGCGCTCTGAGGCTTCTGTCTTGAGCACAGCCTGCACAAACGCAGGGGGCCAGCTGGCACTTCACAGCACGGCAGGCACACTTACCCCCTTCCTGTAGTGGTGCCTGCCCTGCCGGAACACGCCAGCTCCATTTTCTATTTTTAGGGTCCTCAGAATTCTGGTCCACTAAAAATAGACCCAGCATGCCAGGGCCAATAAAACTAGAAAATGGTGATGGAATGCTGCACTCCAGGGCCCACTGTTTTAAATGGTGGTCCCCAGAATGCAGCATTCCAGCTCCATTTTCTATTTTTAGGGGCCCCAGAATGCTGCCCTCCTAAAAGCAGTGGGCCCTGGAACACCATTCTGGCACGTTCTGGTCTCCTTTAACCTATGGTCTGTAGCAACTCCTGCTTCAAAAGGTAACAGCAGATGAAAGGGGATAAATGGATTGCAATGTTGAAGGTGTCATGAAGAGGGGTCTTTACAACCTGTGTTATGTATATCTGAAGGTGTTCCTTAGGGAACTGATCCCTGCAGCTGAGGTAGAGACTAAGGCCTGGTCTACACGTAGTGCGGTTTTTGGCAGCAGTCAAAGGAAGATACACAAACTGCATAAAATAACTTGCATATCTTCCTTTGACTTTCGAACACCTACTCATTGTGGTGTCTCTGCTGCACTGAGTTGATGGGAAATCGCCTCCCATCAAGTCAGTACTACTCTGTTTCGGGGGTAGATTTACTGAGTCGATTTCCCATTTAATTGAGCAAGTTTTTACTGGCTGCTCACATGATTCAGAAAAGACTGGACTGATATGACAAATTTGCTGTCATCAGTGAAGATGTGCCCTTAGTAGTGTTTTGCAGTAACTCCAGGTATATGCATAGGCACAGGATTATTTTTGCTCTTTACTTGAAGGTTTCCAGCAAACTGCTGCAAGCTCTAACAGCTGCTGCAGCAAACTAACCTACAGCAGTGCATATGTTTCCAGACTACAACACAATGGCCTTAAAGGAGCGTACTCTAACATCTCTCTGCTAATGATTAGAAGTCCATCAATAGATAATAAACAAACCCTTATATTTTATTTTCAAAAGTAGTCTTACAATTCTGCAAGCATTCTTTACTCATGGTCTTCTGCCTGTGGTCACATTCACAATATTAAACTGATAAGTATTTAAAAAGTTACTACTTGTGTTTAAGATTTATGTTTATGATTGTTTATGATTTGGTATGAGTTTACTATGTACCTTTTTCTTGCCCTTTTCTCCTCACATAATTTGATTTTGCCAGCCAGTGGCATGGAATGGAAGACAAAATGTATTTTTCTTCCTGGTTCCTTTAACATTTTTATTTTTCCTTTTTCCATGTTATCTTGCCTTGTTCTTTGAATCACTGCATGTTTTGGTTGCTTTTTTAGATTTCTTCCTTGATATACCTGCTGATTTTTTTTTCCTTGTCTATGCTTGCTACAGCAACAAGATATTATTGCTGCTCTTTTCTATTACTGTTGATAGACATAGAAACCTCAGATTTCTGTACATCACAGCTGCAGGGGTAGAGCTGAAGGAAAGATAAGAGAAGTAGGAAAAAAGAAATATTTAATACATTAAAATTTTAACTTTTATAAAAAATGCTTATTCATACTCCATGGTTTTGTACTTTCAATATTTTGTATTTTCAAGGCCAACCATGCTTTAACTGACTTCTCAAAATATTAGGACATTTTTCGAAACTTCCTATTTCTATAATTTTTGGCTGTCTTTTCTCTGAATATCACTACAGTAGGTGGATTTTGAAATCTACATTTGCAGATGGCAGCAGCCTGAATGTGCAAAGTGAGAGTTCTTCTGTGTGGCTGTCTAGCTTTGACCTTTCTGATCCCATTTCCATGGAGATCAGCTCAATGAAAACAGAAAAGGGGAATTTTTAAAACATTTTAAAAACTCTTACTTATTTTCGTCCATTCAATGTTGGTTTCCATAGAAATGGGATAAAAAAAGCTGTCAGTAACTTTCAGTTGAAAGTGAGAATTCACTTGTAGACCTCAGCTGGTGACTCTGAGCTGAGATCTACAAGAGATAATGCCCAAATCAAATAATCAGTTCGTTTACTGACAATAATGTATTTTTTAAAATAATAAAATAGTAAGAAAACATCTATTCCCATTGAATGTAATGATTAAATAAAAGGTAATTAACCATTCCTGCATACTCTGGACAACCCCACAGTATCAGACTTTTCATCATTTAATCAAATCCCTCTTTGCATAAAGGAAGATTTATAATAATATAACTAATCATTTTTTTCCCTCTTAGGAATATGATCCTGTATCCTTTGATATAAGTGAAAATCAGACCACTTCATTTTAGATGCTAATTTTGGCTATGTTTACACTAGCGGTTTAAGTCGACTTAAGGAACTCCCTGGCCACATTTGGAGTTCATTAAGTCAACTTAAGCACTTGCTTAAGTCTACTTAATAACTCCTGCCCTTAAAGTTGACTTTAAAGGTTAAGTCGACTTTATTAAGTTGACTTAATGCAATGTGGCCATTAAAGTTAACTTAGTGCAGTAAAGCCTTTTAAGTCGACTTTATAAAGTTGACTTAAGCCAGGGGACCTTTTAAAAGTTGACTTTATTAAGTCTTAAGTCGATTTTAAATGGGTCCCCTGGCTTAAGTTAACTTTATAAAGTCGACTTAAACAAATGGGCCTCACTAAGTCGACTTAATAAGCTCTACTTAAAGTCGATTTTAAGTAGACCTTATTAAGTCAACTTAACTGAGCCCTGTAGTGTAGACATAGCCATCATGTGCCCTGTTTAAAAAAAGCTGGACTACATTTTTATGTGCAGATGCATAGCTATGGGTGGGCCTAGGTGGGCCCCAGCTCACCCTCTTTGAAGGCAGGCCCACCCAATCACACCCCCTCCATTTGCCACAGCAACTGGAGTGTCTCAGGACTCAGGCAGCTTTTGGCTGCTAATCTGAAAGTCCTGCTTCCAATTACATGACCAGAAGAAAGACAGTCTGGTAGCAAAGTGCTAAAAGCTGCCCAACACTTCAGTTGCTAGGTAGCAAAATAAAGCAGAGTGGCTGTGTGTCCTTAACTTTCTACCAGAAACAGGAGTCTTCTGGCCATGTGACCAGAAGTTACATTAAGGAACCACCTGGCCAGAAGAAACTGCCTATCCTGAGGCAGATGCTCCAGTTGCTTAGTAGCAATGGAGTACTCTCAGCAGCTGTGGTTTGCTTGTTTCTCGGCCAGTTGAATTTCTGCCAGCTGAAAAACAAGCAAGAACCAATGCTCCGGGGGGCCATGTGCTCTCACTTGTTTTTTAGATGGTGGAAGTTCAACCTGCTGAAATACATGTGAAGTGCAGCTGCTGCCCACACTCTGGCTCTGGAGCATCTGCAGTTTCCTCACATCTCACTTCTGGTCATGTGAATGGAGGGGTGGAATTATGTGGGTCCATAATGGTGCAAGAGAAGTCCACTTTTACCAGGCTCATGCCCAGCAGTCCAGAGTCATATCTGATTTAAGCAGGTGCTGCTCCAGTGATTTCAAAGGAAATATACTGGCTTGAAGTGGACTGAAAATGGCCTAGTATCTTTATCTTTGTTTATAATAATATCCTTATATGGAGAATAACAAGTGTCTGAAAAATAAATGAGTATGTGAAATATCTTTTATTATTGGTGATCTGAATAAAACTTTAATCAATGCCACCCAATGAATTACATCTAATGGTTCTTTTACAGTTATTTTTTAACCTTAATATAGTGTTCATTTTTAAAAATAATCTCACTCAGTCCCTTAAATACTGAAACAGAATGGGTATGTCTATACTATGTGTTTAAGTCGACTTAAGGGCCCTTAAGTTGTCTTAAACAGAGCCCTGTCTACACTTCAGGGCACTAATGTCAACTTTAGGTTCCAGTAAACTCAACTTTATAAGGTCCATTTAATAAAGTCGACTTAACTGTAAAGTCAACTTTATTAAGTCGACTTAAGGCAATGTGGACTCACTAAGTCGACTTAATAAAGTTGACAGTGCAGTGGGGCCTGTCAAGGCTTTTTCCCCACTCTGGCACTCTGAGTGCAGAAGGTGGGGGCCCGCAACAGGCCAGAAAAGCCACTGGCCTTAAAACCTGCTCTTAAAAGTCTCCAAGGCCTCCAATTCCTGGCCTTGGAGTGGTATTGCTGCCACCACCCAAATGCAAAAAAAACACTTGAGACCCAGGGAGGCGCACTTGGGAATTCCTCCCTGTGAGGTACTTGCAATCCTGTTTATTCCTCTCTCAGGAAAGTGACTGGACCCCAGCTGCAATATGAGCTGGAACTGGAACAGCGTTCCCTCCAGTAGCTGCCTGTGCAGTCTAAGGCACGTGCACACAAACCTCTTGTCTTTCCAGGAACAGAACCAGAACTTACTTCAAAGGTAAAATCTTTAATCAAAAAGAACAGATAATAAACACAGAGAGTTGCTTCTCTGGGAATTAACTTAGGTAGTTACAGGGGGGTGGGGGGTGGGTTACATGTGCTCAGCACAGAGAAACACAAGAAACAAGCCAAAACCAAAGAAAATACCCTGACCGCGTCTAAGTGAACATTCCTTGTTCTACCCACACCTGGTCAGTAACAAATTTAACTTATCTTTGGTAAGGATGTTGCTGGATTCTTCCTCAGGCCCCTCTGGCCTCCTCCTGATCCTTCCAGGAGCTCTGCTGCATCCAAACAGGCTCAGGCCAGGGTGCTGTTACCATTCAAAAAGCTGTGCTTTGTTCCTATTGGCTGTCCTGGGACTCTCTGACCAGATAGTTACCCCTTCCTCCCCAAGGGTTATTACAGGGCCATTAATTCGACTTTATAAAGTCGACTTAAGCCAGGGCACCCATTTAAAGTCGGCTTTATAAAGTTGACTTAATGTAGTATGGACTCACTAAGTCAACTTAATAAGGTCTACTGAAAGTTGACTTTAAGTAGACTTAACAAAGTCGACATAGCCACTGTCAAAATAATTTTCAGTATTACAGTAGTGTTACTAGGAGGTCATATGTTTGGTGCTTGTCCCTTTATAATGTTCTCTATATAGTTATAAAACACTAGAGACATCCTACAATAAAAAGAAAAGTTTATAAAGTATCTTGTAGAGATATGAAAACATCTGAGATTTTAACTAAATAAAATGTTATTGTTTTATAGCCCAATCTAATATTTTGTCTTCTGAGTTGAGAATCTGTGTCTGTTCTCTTTCAAATTCTTATGTTCACTGTTTCAGTTATTACTCTCCATTTACACCAAATCCATCTGATTGGTAAAGCTAAGAGAAGAAGGTGGCAAATGCTGCCATAATTACAAAGTTTAAATAAGATAATGAAACTTTTCCTCTAAAATATGCCTGTGATAGTTTTGACATTTTTTTTTCTTAATTAGGTTCACCTTAGTGCTATAGCTGATGGAATTAGTTTTATGCTATCACTGTTATCAAATATTTTAAAATATGTGGAATTATAAAATTAACTTTATCTAAATTGTCAGTGCTCAGATGTTTGGAGTGCCTAAATTGTTGGGTTGCCAACTTGACTCAGCTTCAAAGGGACTAGTTTTCAGAAGTGGTGAGCATCTACCATGCATGAACTAGGCACTTTTCAATAGTCTGGTTCGGTGACTGTTTTTTGCTTTCCTTTGCTTTACTTTAAAAATATTCTTGATACAGAGTATCACAAATTTAGATATTTAGCAGATTTTTGAGTGATATAGGTAGACAGTTTGGGAATGTACTTCCCAAAGATAAGCAGCACATAATATAGGCATATGCATAGGTAGAGATAAGAAACACACAAATATATAAACATATGCATTATCTAAGTCGTTGTATGTTTCCAAATAAAATGACAGGAGCAAATTAGATGGTCATTTAGGAATATGATGTGTTCATCATCCACCTTTTTTTTCTTTAAAACATTTGGACTGTTAATAAAGCTCTGTATCCACCCTGAGTGGACGAGAAAATAATGTTCATGTATATGGATCTTTTTTTTTTTTTAAAGCTCAGAAAATGTATTGATTCAAAATGAATATTCTGAGAAAAATATCAGATTTGAAGAAAGATTGGAGGATAGACTAGCATGCTGGAGCTTTTTACTTTAAAGCTAATTCACTGCAACAGGACAGTGTATGACTGCCTGCCTGTTCAGAAATTAAGTTCTGGCTCATTCTGAGTTTATGTGTGTGCTGTTTTGTGGTTTGGTTTGGTTTGGCTTTGTTTTACCCTATGTTTGCAAAAGACTGCTGGTTTATTTCTTCTCTGTGTGTCTTAGCAAATATGTGCAGCTAGAGAGCCTTTTCGGCTTTGTGATGTTTTCATTTAAGTTAATAATATATATTTGTTTATCTGTCTATATGCTTTCCAAACTGTGGTAGGTACTTTACAGACAAACAAGAAGACATGTCCTTGCTTCAAAGAGTATACAGTCTAAATAGAGAGTATATTGACAGGGGCCAAGGGAATTATAAAAGTCTAATTTAATTCTTTACTGTTTGCTATGTTTTCTTGTTTATTGTGTTATTCTTTAACTCTAGCTGTTTTAACCCTTCTCTGTTGTTTCTTCTTTTAACTCTAGCTTAATGATCCTTTCTTTAGCTCTCCCTTATGCTGTGGGCTGTCAGGATGTGTTTCATATTGTGTAACCACTTCAGTGTGTTTCCTTCTCCCTCCCTAATATTGGCTGCTGACATTTATCCCCTTCCCAAACCATTTACCTCTCAGGAGAAATCTTCGTAGATACTAAACTCTTTCTGTTGATCACTATAGTCTGTTAAAAGTTAACTGAGTTGTTTGGTAGAAGTTACCAGGCTGGTGAGGCTGTTTTAATAATGCTGCTGTTGCTACTTTGATTGATCTGTTACCTCCCAGGGGGCTGATGCTTTCCTTAGAAATCTCCAGGGAGGATGGAGGTGGATGAAGCTCCCTAGGGATCCACAATGTCTTTCCTCCCTGTGAGACTAGCTGCAAGCTCTTAAAAGTTATGGAAGAAAGCAATATTATTTTTCTCTACTTTTGAATATTCACATTGTCCTTTAAGATGACATCAAGTGGTTGGACTCCTATAAAACAGAGGTTAACTGTTAACTAATTTCTTCACCTGATACATTCTCTTGTCCTCATTACTGAAAGCAGATGCCTCAAAATCAAATTACAACAGTTCCTTCATACGTAAATGGTCAATGCAGTATAGGAGTAGTAAATTTATATTCAGTATAGACAATCTAGAATTTTCTCAGTCTAGAATCCCCTATGAAATGTACACATTCCTCAGGCCACAGAAACTAATAGAAATTGTGGGTGCTTTGCACCTCCAAAACCCCAACCATTTATTTAGGTATCTGACTGGGGTACCTGAATTGTAAAATGTTAGCTTTGTCTGTGGTGTGCCATATACTTTTAGTATCATATGAGAACAGTATTTGAGAAACATTGTTTTAATGACTCTAAGGTAATTATCCCCTTATTGCACCTGAATCTGCATACTGACTCTAATTCTAATGCACATTTTTGCAACAAAATTTGTGCTATAACTAACATGATAAAATGAAATTTAATGTGTCAAGAAACAAAATATTGCACGGACTTCTTTACTTCAGATTGTTTTAAACATTTTATGTTTTATTCAATATATGTTCAAAATGAAAGCATTGAAAACATAAGCTATAAAAGTTAATAATATAAACTGTGATGGTTTATAGAATAAAAACAAAACAAGTCTGACATTTTCAATGATATTTAAGAACAGCTGTTCAGCTCATTGGTAACTCAGTATATGTCTAGAATGCCATATGAACGTGGCACATCTGAAAGGCCAACCAAAACTTAGTGCCATAGATATATATAATGCCTATATCTGTATCCCTAGTACAGGTCTTCTTTATACTAGGAGATTTTGTAATAAATTAAGCATTTTACAAGTCTTTCATGTGTATCCCATAAAAAACACTTTTGTAAGATAAATCTTACTGGAGACATTCACGTAGGATTTTGTAAATTGGAAAGATCATGTGAAAACATTATTCATTGTATAGATAGCCAGAACTGAAAAACCAGATCCCTCCCATACCTTCTAAATTCAAAGATAGTTGAAATTAACTAAGATCTAACCTTCAAAAGAATTGGCTTAAATTCAGTCTGCTCTTTGAGATGTTAGTTTGACTATATGCGAAAGGCATGATTTCCTGTTAAACTTTATAAATACTACAGTTTGGCTAGAAGCCCCTTTCATGAGTTTGTAAGTAGTCACGCTGTTCAAAACCAGTTTTTTCCTCTGCTAATTTATAATGCAGTATTTGTGACACTTAAGAAGTAAACATATGAAGAGTAATCATCTATCAGCACTTCATAATACCACACCCAGAAAGCTATAAGGAAATCTGGGAGTGCCATGTTCTTGAAGGAGGAGAGAAAAAAAGACTGTAGATCTATTGTGGACTGGTTTATGTAGACTCAATAAAGACAATATTGAACATATAGCGCCTGATACTGAGACATACCAAGCAATGTTCCCTCTAAGGTTTGACGGCTTGTGTGCAAAATTTTGAACCCGTGTGCAAAACTTTTTCTGAATAAAATTTTTGTGCAACTTCACGTGATGGAATTTATTGAAAAATATGGAACAATGAAAAATTAATAAGTTATTTAAATTTTTTATTAATAATTTGAATGTATTCTATGCTTGTGACATTTTGTCTCATCAATTCTTCAGTCCTGTTTGTCTGCCTTTGTCTGTTTTCCAAAATGAATAAGCACATAAAAAAGTTAAAGTGAAATCAATTAACTTGCCTCTCATTTTTCATTTTGCACAGCAGCCCATTTTACAATTTAAAAAAAAAAATGGTCCTGAATTGTTCCTAGCCAGTTCAAATGTGACCCTTTATTTGTTTTACTTAATTGGTCACTATTAGTAATTTTGATCACAGTATACTTTATTTTCCTTCATTTTATTAGTGTTTGCTATATATTTTTTCCCAATTTAACCCTTCCCTAAGGAGCAACAGGCCAAAAGGTAAAAAAAAACCCTACCCAGGGCTTGACCCTGTGATCCTGAGATTACAAAGCTGTTGTTCTACCAACTGAGCTACAGGCATTCCATATATAAGAACTTCTAGGCATAAAGGATAACTGTGTACTCCACTGCCCCTTGATCCTGCCCCCCCCATAAACCTCTTTATTCCATGTGTGCATCTGTGCAGCAAACTCTTAACATCTGGATCGTGGGTTCCAGCACTGTTTCCCCCTCCCCCCCCCGGTCTACTTATCAGAAGTAAAAGGCTGGACAATCACCTATTTTTGGAATGCCTGAGGGAGGAAGGACATGAAGGTAAAAAGGAGCCCTTGGATAGCTAGCAACTCCCCCCCCCCAGCCAATCCTCAGTGGGGCTTCAGGCCTGCCCCCTGTCCATCTTCAGCTGGTCTCCCAGCCTGCCCCCTCCCCTAGTTGATCCTTGGCCATGGTTAAGGCCTGTCTCCCCCACCCCCCATCCAATCCTCAACCACTTTGCCAGACTAGGGTTACCGGATACCAAAGCATGGAAAGGAGGACAGGGAAGTACAAAAAGGAGGATGTTGGAGGACACATACACATCTGGGGCTCCACCTGGGCCCCTTCATCCACCCAGCCAATGCCTTCCCCCCCAAAAAAATGCTTGCCCCATTGATCACCCAACTCCAGGGAAATCTGTCTAGCCCCTAGTTACAGCATGAGATTAACTGCAAGAACAGAGGCTCAAGAATATCAAATGAATGGCTTAAGTATTTTTCCTCTTCACATTAAAGTAACCGTAAAGCCAACCACTTTAAGGAGTCACAAAACTAAGTATTTAATGCTTATATCAAGGTGCAAGGATAATCACATTGCAGAACTCCTATCCAGACTGATGTTTTTACATTGTGAGTTGCAAACAGAAGCACACTGCCAATAAATTTAATGTAGTAATTATGGACAAGATTAAAATCAGTTTTAACACAGTAAGTTCCTTCAAAGAATTCACTCATTGTTTGACACACAGAGGGATGGGCCCTTGACTACATGAAGTCTAACAGAATTTGAGGTGTTGGCTTCTAAAGGAAAAGTAATCTCTGTCAGCAGTATTCTCCCCATGACTTGAAATTAGGGGTGTGGTGCAGGGGGGATATTTAGGGGGGGTATAAGGGGTGCTCACTCATTTGCTCTAACACTGTTACTAGGCGACAACTGGGGGGTGCAGGCGGAGTGTACAGAAATCCCTGTCTAGCCTCAGTTTTGAGCCTGACTGTGCAGTATTAAAAAAAAAAGAAAAATCACAGACAAGCTCTTTAGATTTTATACACACAGGAAAGGAGAAATCAGAAAAAAATGAGACCTGCTGGTTTTTATGTGCAGACCTGCCTGAAACATAACCTTTTACCTAAAATGCAAATTTCTGGAAACATCATATCCTACTATGTCTGCCATAAACCACAGATGGATACATATCTATTTTATGACAGTTGACATTTTGTTTGCTTTTATGTGAAATACACAGCAAATGGGGGGGGCGGAGTAGGAGTAGATGTTTGTGACTATCAAATGCTCCACCCAAGAGGACAGCACCTATTCTTGAATGCAATGATCAGTTTTTCCTAAATATACCAAAACAAAAATAAGCATAGAGTATATAGGCAAAAGCAAGCTGCTTGTTTTGTATGATTTGATAAACTAATAAAGGGACAAATATTGCAATCCTTACTCCATCAAATTTCCCACTGACTTCATTTAAACTATAGGATCAGGCCCGGCCCAGCAGCTACTTTAGAATGGATAGTACTTGTACATCTATGTATCTTACTAAAATTTAAGGACACATCTATAGTGGACTAATCTCTTCTTGGAAAGGAGAAACAAACTGAAAAAAATCACACTGGGAGAAGGAAAATCTTACAGATTCAAACCTCCTCACAATCAAAAGTGAACTTTGTTGGACCTCTAAACAAAAGATGTGTTGTCAAAAGCCAAGGTTTATTAGCAGGAATAACGATCTGGCTTAGCCCAGCCAGTAGAGAAACAAACCTCCCCAGAGACTTTAAGCCAAGCAGGGCAGCAAAGCAGAAAGCAAAGAAGGAGTCAGGGGTTTCTCTCTGGGCATTTCAGAGACCCCAGCAAGGTGAAGAAAAGCCCCAACCCCTCCAAAAAATAAGATCAAACCTTCCCCAAAATCATGTGCAGGGAAAGGGGAGAGGACCTGAGCTGGAGCCTGGAAAGAAGCCGGGGGTGAGGAGCTGAAGCAACAAAGCAAAGCGAAACCACTTGTAGCACTGCAGCTGTAATGCCTGGAGGACGGAGGAGGGCAGGGCAAAGAGGAGGAGTCTTAAAGTGATACACGGCTGCTTGTTTTTTCTGGTAACCCTGAGCCTGACCAGCTCCCAGCCGATCTTCAGGCACTCTGCTGGCCCCTGCCCGGCCCTGGCCCACCCGCCCCCCCAGCTGCTCTGCTGGCCTGGCCCTGCTCCCCACCCCCCTCCACCACTTTGATGGCCTGGGCCTGCCTGGCCCTGGCCCCCCAGCCCCCAGTTGCTCAGCTGGTCCGCCCCCAGGCCTGGCCCTGCCCCCACTCCCCTGGCTGATCCTCAGCCGCTCTGCCAGCCTGTCCCAGCCAGTTCTGGGCTGTGCTGATGGACTGGCCCTCCCCGTGCGCGGGAACTGGAAACCCTGCGCGGGGAGGGGTTACTTATGTGAGCGGCCGTGCACGTTAGAGGGAACAGTGATACCAAATATCTTCATCCCCCATTGAAATTCCAATATCAACATGGAATTTCTAAGATGCAAACTATCTTTCCTATAGTAGACGTACTTTTAATTAATATCTATACTGAGTTTTAGGAAGGTTGTGTGTGTGCATGTAATATAAATTGATTCTTGTTTTCTCAAATGACTTATTTTCTTTTCAGTGGGATGCCATAACTGAAATGGATGAGCACAATCGCCCCATTCATACCTACCAGGTATGTAATGTAATGGAACCAAACCAAAACAACTGGCTTCGTACAAATTGGATCTCCCGGGATGCAGCACAGAAAATTTATGTGGAAATGAAATTTACTCTGAGGGACTGCAATAGCATTCCATGGGTATTGGGAACTTGCAAAGAAACTTTTAACCTTTACTACATGGAGTCAGATGAATCCCATGGAGTCAAATTCAAGCCAAGCCAGTACACTAAAATTGATACTGTTGCAGCTGATGAGAGTTTTACCCAAATGGACTTAGGTGACCGCATCCTTAAACTCAACACAGAAGTCCGTGAGGTTGGGCCAATAAACAGGAAAGGATTCTATCTTGCTTTCCAGGACATTGGAGCATGTATTGCTCTGGTTTCTGTCCGTGTTTACTACAAAAAGTGCCCTTTCACAGTTCGTAACTTGGCTATGTTTCCTGATACTATTCCAAGGGTTGATTCTTCATCTTTAGTGGAAGTAAGGGGTTCCTGCGTGAAGAGTGCTGAGGAGCGGGATACCCCAAAATTATACTGTGGAGCTGATGGGGATTGGCTTGTGCCTCTTGGACGATGCATCTGCAGTGTAGGATATGAGGAAGTGGATGGGTCCTGCCATGGTAAGAAAACAGCACTTTATAAAAGTCACATTATGCAATTATTTGCAGAGTAAATAAAGTGTTTCAATGCTGAAAATACTGCACCACATATTTATAAGAATGCCTCTGTTCTACAGAAAATAAGCAAAATGTACTTTTAAAGTCATAATATGGTTGATTTTTAAGAAAAAATTTAGTTTGTGACAGCTTCATAATGATTACTCAGAATAAACAGTTTTAAGTGCTGCATGAATATCAAGTAAAGTAATTAGGTAAAATATATGTGGATGTTGAGCTCAGTCAGAGAGAGAAGAAGATTTACTTCAGTGTGCATAGAAGTTCAATGTGAATGTGAAAGCTTAGAAACAAGACTACTCAAAATTCTGTTTCATTTTGGCATTGAATTATACTGTGAATCTATTATTGGTGTTTCATAGTAAGTCAGTTTCACAGTAGGTCTGAAATCTGAAGAAGCAAGTATCAGTTACCATTTCTTGCTTTGAAAAATATGGAATGGTTATCTCCTGTATCTAAAGAAATGCTACAGTAAGAAATCACCAGTGTTTTCCGGCTACTGCTTGTGGTTTCTCTACACAGCTTTCTATAGAGAGCACTTGTGCTGGTATTATTTAGGATAGATATAACATGTAAGACAAATATAGTATTGCATTTTTTCAGGGTATGGAAGGGCATGAATGATTTCTCAGATCAAGTAGCAATTTCTTGAAAATGAGTTCAAAGAGACAATATTTTTATTTCTTGGTTATACCTGACATTCATGTGTTAAAGTAATGAAGAAGACGAAACATTAATTGAAAAAAAAACAGTTGTCTGTAGCTGTCACGGGTTAATGGAAGCTAGTACGATTTGTGTCAGACTTGTCAGAGATGGGATACATCACTGGAACTTTGGGATAACTGAACTTCTCATCCATAATGTCCATTTATTACCACAGCCTACAGATTATTTGGTACATAGCAAATAGATAACACAGATAATTCTCTGGTAATGTCCTCATTATATTTGGGTAAAATGAATTTTTGTGAGGTTGGGGCACATCTGTCCTAAAAATTGAAAATTCAGTTCTGTAGTTCTATTTCTTTTCAGCTATTTGCATGTGTTGACCTATACTTGCTCTCAGTAACTGTTCTTTGGCAAAGCCATGCGGCATATAGCATCCAAGATGTGAAGCTGTCAGTTTTATGAGTGGGTTTCCTCAAAGCAATGACTGTTTCCTGTCCATCTATCATAAGGCATCTTGAGCAGTCTTTGAGATCTAAAGCTGACAGCTATTCTGGTAAAAATGGATCCCTTGTGCAATGACTTTGATACCAGGGATCAATTTGAACTTAGTGTCTGCAGACAGTATTCCTGTCAATACTAGTAAAAAGTGAAAGAGTGTCATTTATTTCCACTAGGGAATAGCATCTATTCAGCTTGAAGAATGTCCTAGAAGTTAATATGCTGGCCAGCTTCAGAAGAAATCAGTCTATACTAAAGAACATCTCCTTTATGTAACAACTATATATGGGTTTGTGGTACGTGAACGTGGTGGCTCTGTTCTGGAGCAGCGGGTAGTAGAGGGTATGCCACTTTATAAAACCAATTGCCTTTGCACAAAGATCTCTACATGTTTAAGCCCAATGTCTGGCTTGTAATCAGGAGGGAGAAAAGTCAAAAGGCTTTATAAATTACACTGGGGACTTTGCTATTGCCAAAATATTTTATGCTAAATGCACTCAGATTCTATGATGATGGCCAACAGCATATAAACTGTAGATGGATAAATAGTATGGGGAATTTGAGAACATTAGCACTGAAGCTTTACAAAGACCCATGTTCTGACACCAGCAAGTGATGTTCATTTTCTCCAATATTGTTTATCATTGTCTCCTGAAATTCATTCTTCAGAAAAGATACTAGTTTTGGTATTATCATCACTACAAATGATGTACAGTTAAAATACTTAGGGATTTATTTTTCACATGGGATTTCACTTGATTTCTGATTAATAGGTTAAGACATTTCCACAACAAAAGGTATTAATATTTTGTGAATTTCTTTGTATCACGTGAGCCACCCTTTAGGACTATATGTGGCCAACGCTACCTGTACCTTAAGCCAAAAGAGTGATTGTGAGTTTCTTTCTTTATGTTGACTAAATTTGTTAATTCGGTTAACATTCAAGAATACTGTTAATCAACAGTGTCCTAAATTGAAGCATAATGAGTTAACTGCAGGAATGCCTAAAAGCATATTGAATAGCATATATTTTTTATTTAATTGCCCAGAGTAAAAGGTTAATGTTTAAAAAGATCCTGTTCTAAGATAACTGCTTTAGGACTTTTCTCTTTCTGGTTGACTATAGAGGTAAAAAATTATTTTCAAAGGTGACTGACATTTCCATCAATCTGTATATCTTGTGTTTTATGCCTTGTATTTTAAGATTGGCACAGCTCTTCCTCATTTTCAATTTCTTTACAGTGCATTTATTTTCTGTTTTCACCAACTTGTGCACATAAGTGGTGATCTGTAGGACCTGTTTTTAAGGCAATTAAGTTTCTTCACTTTATTTGACTGCTAATAGAAACCTATCTCTGTGATCAATATAAAATGAACTGAGAACCGACTTATTTAATATAGTCCCTCAAACATCCATGTAGTCATGAACATCTGGAGATACTACTAGTCAGGGTGAAGTCTGAACAAGTAACTTAAAAGTTAAAAAGTTTTGCTGCCCAACAGCAACCTCCTAAGCAAATATCTACGCAAAATAAATCTTAAAATGATTTGAAAGTTATCTGTTTGGTCAGAAATAAATGCAGTAATTTCTAATTTGAAATTTCTAATTTATTTCTTTAAAAACAGGAAAGAAGAGTATAAACTAAAATAAAAGACCACACACACAAAATCAGTTGTTTTTCATATTTCAGGTTGCCAAGATCTTCTCTTATGCCAGATATTGCCAACAGAATTCCATTTTTATCCTCAAGCAGCTTCTGTAGAACTTTCTCATTGATGTGTCATGAAATTGCATCTCATAGATTTCTGAACATTCCAACTACTTAATGCCCTTCCATCAATACCTCTCAGTGAATATACTGTCTCAGCAAACTATGGGCTTGTCTACACGTCTCTTTTATTTCGAAATAACACCCGTTATTTCGAAATAAAAAAAAATTGGTCTGCATGACGTTTCCTTGTTTCAAAAGGATGAGGTCTGTCCTTTCGAAATAAGGATTGTCCTTTCGAAAAAGTAAAACCTCCCCCCCGTTGAAACGGCTGCTATTTCGAAATGGATATTTTGAAATAACGCCTTTAGGCCAGTTGTTTCGAAACAACTGTTCGAAACAGTGGTCCGATTGGCATTATTTCAAAATATCCGTTTCGAAATAATGGCCATTGCGATCCCGCGGTTTTCCCTATTTTGAAAGGAGACCTTTCGAAATAAGGGTTTTATTTTGAAATCAGTCCTTTCGAAAGGACTGATTTCGAAATAAAACCGTCTGTGTAGATATGCCCTATGAGTCTGTGTGAAGGAAGAGAAAAGGCTAATTAATTGCTTACCTCCTTCATATCAGAGCTAATTAGCCCCATTCTCTCTTCCAGATTATTTGTTACACTCTTAAATATTATCCAGTGGTGACATTTATTCTGGTATCTTTCACATGTACTGAGGGGTTACTAGATGGAAAAGGCTAACTGAGAAAAATATATACATGCATTTTACATTCCCTATAAATACTTTTTTTCTGTTTACTGAGTCATGGGTCATCAAGGATTGAGTAATACACTCACTCACCAGTCAGTGATAAATAACTAGCCACTCATTGTGAGAATAGCTCAGTTTCCACAGAAATTGAAAAAAAAATAATTTGGCTCTTAAAAATAACTACCAAATATCCATTGATACAGCATTGAAGATGTAGAAAGAATGCCACCTTGCCTTTATGCTGCTCATAATTTCACTAAGCAATAACAAAGTGAACAAATAAATCTTTGGTTAATTTTACTACTGTTCCTTAAAATCCTGTGGCCTGCAGGGAAAATGTCAAAAATCATGTCAATTTCGTGGAATTGCTAGTGTTATTAGCATCATCTTAACCCAAAATACCTTGTTATATTAAAATTAATATTGTTATATAATCATATCTGCAGACTTGCACTGATTTGTTCATCTCTGTTGATATTCACACTTCACTTCTTGACCTTTTTTGCCATTTACATGGGGTTGGAGTTGCCCACAATTCTTCACCAGTCCTTTCAGCGTATGGCACAGGTTCATAGGTCTTTGAGTGCCAGTCCTTTTCCCTTTAAATTTCTATTGATAAAGTCTTTCCATTGCATTGTTGATCTTCATCCTGTCTTGCATCATCTCAAGTAAGGGTACATTGACAAGAGGGTTGATGCAGCAGAGTGAAGATGTTACTGTATGGCAAGATTAGTAAGTTGCCAGGAGAAAACTATTTTCTGTAGCTTATATATCTCCTATCAACAGCAGCATAGGCCAAGCAACCAGGCCCCTATCTATCCTCTTCTTGCCTGACATTCTCCTCAGTATATTATCTTCTACCAGCAGTATCATTTTTTCTTCCTTTTCTGTAAGACCCACCATTTCCAAACCGTAAAGCAGCAAGGGACAAATACATGCGGCTTATACTTGCCCTTTCAGTTTTGTTACTTTATTGCTAATCCAGGCATTTTTTGTTTTGTTTTGTTTTTTTCAATTCACCAGACCTCCATAGTGGCAATAAGTGTACTTCACAAGTAAAGACATTTCTTTTGCTTCAGTGTCAATATTCGTCACCCAGCATTGTGATCAACTATCGCAGATCAGTCTTCTATAAGAATAACATACCAGTAATTGGGTTACTATAATGTAAAGGCTGGTTCTTTAATGGTTCAGGGAAATTTAGCTGAATTTATTAGTGTTAATAATTATTTAGGGAATGCATTTAAATTATATACTACAAAATAGTAATTATCACACCACTATCAGTATATCTATCATTTCATGGTCTCAGCCAGTCATTATACATGTAGTAATTTATTTTATTTACAAATTGCATGTCCTTGAGAAATATTTTCAGAAAAATAAAGTAAATAATGTTGTATGGCTTTTTAGAAAACTTTGTTCATATATGGGATGGACACCAATATATTAAATTAAATAAATTGGGGTATTCTCATTATATGAACTAGTAGACTGGAGGTCAAACATTTTGAACCAGCATCGATTAAAAAGTATTTGACAAAGTGAGTAACCCATGAGCACCTTTAAAATTTCCTTATAATAAATAGAAAAAAAAATCTTTTTCTGTTCAATTATCTCTGGTTAGTTTACAGTATAGGGGTTACATCTTAAAAGCCTGTCATCAGCATTACTTGTAATTTATTTAGAAATTATTTACTCTGAGGAAATTAATTAAACAAACAAACCCTCCACTTCTTGGCTTCCAGGAGCAATCTCACAAAGCTTAGTGAGTTATGAGCAAGCAACTTCTAACTTGCTCAGTGCAAGTTATTAAAAGAAAAATAAAATAATGCATGAAGGAAACATGATTTAGTTATGTGTCTAACACAGAAAAAGAAAAATATGCTGACAACAGAACAAAGTTGGGTTTTGGATGCAGAAGCACAATGTTTCCTTAGAGTTTTTACCAGTGTTTGTTTATCTCCCCTGTGTAAGCAAATTAATCTCTCTGCCTCATTTAAAACAATGGAAAATGTATGGAGAGAAAATATAGGAACAGTACAGCACCACTCCACAGAATGGGAAGTAAAGATCCTGGGAGCCTGTGTAGGGGCTGCATTCCTCATAGAAGTCAGAGTGCACATCTGCAAGTGCTGTTTTTGTGCAGCCACAGAAGATGGCATATAACTTTGCATTTTGGTAGAAGGCCCAGTGGATAGGTGGTTACATGGATCCATTAGTTAATCCTCTTCCATCATGGTCTGGGAGACATGCAGCAGCTGTTGGAGTTATTGCAGTTATGTGATGACTTATTTGCTGTGGAGCATCTTTGCTGCCATTCTATAACCTGTGGGAATTTTTCTCCCCCAGAACCTACAGAATTCCCAATCCACTGTCCTCATTGTACAGATGGCTCTTCAGCTCCATTACGGAGGCCTAATTTTTCAAAGAACAGAAACACTAAATAGCAACAAAATGCAGGTAGATAGGATAAGTGCTCATGGTGCTTATGGTGCTAATGGAAGACCATTTCTAAGAGAAACCTAAATGTGAACCTATGTCAGAGTCAAAAATATAAACACCATGGTAGGGCTCACAGGAATAGATATTGAATGGAAGTGTCGCATTGTGGTGTAGTCAAGAGGAATGGCACAGGAAGGCAGGTGTGGAGAGAACAAATTATTTTAGAATGTCCTAAATGACACAGAAGGGTCAGAATACTTAACTGGATGCAGTGAGAGCCAGAGCACTAACTCAGCAGTTTTCTCTATTGTCTCTTCTCATCGCTTCCTGCCTAATATGACAGAGAGGTAACTGTTTTTGTACATGGCCAATAACATTAGTTTCATGAAGCCTAATCTGGAAAATGGTTTACATTTCTTTTATCAGCTATACTGATAGTTTGTATTTCTTTTACTTACGCAGTTGTCCCCAGCTAAACAGTGGTTCAATTTTCAGATGTTGCACCTTTCAGTTTCTGTTGCTGAAGAAAAATTGATGTAAGAAAGTCATGTGTGCATATGTTCCTATCTGAACCATATACCTGTTAGTCTTAAAGTAGACCCAGTCATTCACAGGCAGCTCTGAATTAACCAGCATAGTGACCTGATTCATACATTTTAAGATCAGAAGGGACCAATATGATCATCTAGTCTGACCTCCCGCACACTGCAGGCCACAAAACCTCACCCACCCACTCCTACAATGAACCTCAAACCCATAACTGAGCTATTAAAGACCTAAAATCATGATTTAAAGACTTTAATAAAGAGAATCAACCAGCAAGTGAGCCATGCCCAATGCTACAGAGGAAGGCAAAAAACCCCAGAACCCAAGCCAATCTGCCCTGGGGGAAAATTCCTTCCCGACCCCAAATATGGCGATCAGTTAAACCCTGAGCATGAGGGCAAGTCCACAACAGCCAGTCAAGAAGAACTTCTCTGTAATAACTCAGAACTCACTCCGTCTAATGCCCCTTCCCAGGTCACTATCATACCCATCACCAGTAGTAAAAGACAGACAGTGGCCAAGCTACACTGTCCATCATATCATTCCCTCCATAAACTTATCAAGCTCGGTTTTGAAGGCACCTAAGGTTTTTGCCCCCACCACGTCCCTTGGTAGAATATTCCAGAACTTTACTCCTCTGATGGTTAGGAATCTGCATCTAATTTCAAGCCTAAATTTTCTGAAGGACAGTTTGTATCCATTTGTTCTTGTGTCCACACTGGCACTGTATTCATATAATTCCTCTCCCTCCCTTGTATTGATCCCTCTAATGTATTTATAAAAAGCAATCATATCTCCTCTCAGCCTTCTTTTGCTGAGACTAAACAAACCAAGCTCTTTAAGTCGTCTCTCATAGGAAAGATTTTCCATTCCACGAATCATCCTTGTTGCCCTTCTTTGCACCTGTACCAGTCTGACTTCACCGTTCTTAAACATGGGTGACAAGCACTGTACACAATACTCCAAGTGAGGTCGCACCAGTGCCTTGTATAATGATACTAACACCTCCCTATCTCTACTGGAAATACCCCTTCTGATGTACCCGAGGACTGCATCAGCTTTTTTCACTGCCACATCACATTGGCTACTCATTGTCATTCTGTGATCAACCAGTACGCCCAGGTCCTTCTACTCCCCGCCTGATGCATTCCCAGCTTATTATAAAAATTCCTGTTATTTGTCCCTAAGTGCATGACCTTGCACTTCCCATTGTTGAATTTCATTCTATTTCTAATGCTCCACTTTACAAGGTCATCCAAATAATTCTGTATGCTATCCCGATCCTCCTCTGTATTTGCAATACCTCACAGCTTGGTGTCATCTGCAAACTTAATTAGTACATTCCCGCTTTTTGTGCCAAGGTCAGTAATGAAGAGGTTGAATAAAATGGGTCCCAGGACCGACCCCTGGGGAACTCCAGTAGTAACCTCCTTCCAGCTAGACAGTTCACCTTTCACTATGACCCTCTGTAGTCTCCCCTGTAACCAGTTCTTTATCCATCTTTCTATTTTCCTATTAATCCCCATCATCCCCAATTTAACTAATAATTCCCTGTGTGGAACTGTATCAAATGCCTTGCTGAAATCTAAGTAAATTAGGCCCACCACATTCCCTTTATCCAAAAAATCTGTGATCTTCTCAAAAAAGGAGATCAGGTTGGTCAGGCATGAACTACCTTTTGTAAATCCGTGTTGTATTTTATCTGTTACCATTTTCCTCAATGTCCTTAAGTACTTTCTCCTTCAAAATTTTCTCCAAGACCTTGCATATTGCTGAAGTCAAACTGACAGGCCTGTAGTTACCTGGATCACTTTTACTCCCTTTCTTGAAAATAGGGACTACATTAGCAATTCTCCAGTCATAAGGTACAACCCCTGTGTTCATCGATACTTTAAAAATCCTTGCTAAAGGGCTGGCAGTTTCAAGTGCAAGTTCCTTCAATATTGTTGGATGAAGATTATCTGGATCCCCTGATTTAGTTCCATTAAGCTGCTGATGCTTGGCTTCCACCTCAGATATGGTAATTTCCACTTCTACATTCCCATTAGGTGCCCTACCTCTGTCCCCAATCTCTCCATCACCCTCATTAAAGACAGAGGCAAAGTACTTATTTAGATATTCAGCCATGCCTAGATTATCCTTGATCTCTACCCCATCCTCAGGGTATAGTTGTCCAACCTCCTCCTTCTGTGTTCTCTTTCTATTTATATGGCTGAAGAATCTTTTACTATTGGTTTTGATTCCCTTTGCAAGGTCCAACTCTGCTTGGCTTTTGGCCTTCCTCACTTAATCCCTACATGCTCTGACCTCTAAAAGGTAGCCCTCCTTTCCTATCCCTCCCAACTTCCACTCCTTGTAGGCCTTGTGTCTCCTTCTAATCACCTGTTTAAGATGTACATTCATTCAGCTTGGTTTATAACCCATGCCTGAAATTTTTTTCCTCTTCTTTGGACCGGAGGCTTCAGATAGTTGCTGCAGCTTTGTCTTGAAGCAGTTCCAAACATCCTCAATGTTCATATCCATGAATTCTTTGGTCCAGTCCACTTCCTTAGCTAATTCCCTTAATTTTTTGAAGTTAGCCCTTTTGAAGTCAAAGACTCTGGTCACAGATTTATTTTTGTTTTACCCTTCCATTCAGTTTAAATTGGATTAGCTCATGATCACTAGAGCCTAGGCTGTCCCCTACAACTAATTCCTCTATGAGGTCCTCACTACTGACTAATACCAAATCTAAGATCACATCTTCTCTCGTTGATTTGGAAACCACTTGATGGAGAAATTCATCTGCTATCACCGCCAAGGAAATCTGGGCACTTTTTATTGCTGCCAGCACAGATCCTCCAGTCTATATCTGGGAAGTTAAAATCTCCCATAATGACACAGTTCCCAGTAGTGTTTACTTCCTTAAAGGCTTTAAAGAGTTCTCTATCCATGTCCAAATCAGATCCTTGCGGTCTGTAACACACTCCAAGCACTAATCCAGGAGAAACTCTATTAGCTTTCTTCTCCAATGTGATTTTGAGCCAGATAGATTCTGTCTTGCTAATTTCATCACTTTGAATTTCTTTGCACTCTTCATTGATATACAGTGTCACACCACCACCTTTGCCATTACATCTGTCTTTCCTAAAGAGCACAAAGCCTTTAATGCCGTACACCAGTTGTGACTACTATTCCACCATGTTTCTGTTATTCCTATAATATCTGGTTTCAATTCCTCTACTAGTAGTTCCAGTTCCTCCATTTTATTACCTAGGCTTCTCGCATTGGTATATAAACATTTTAGCTTTCGCTGCTCGGCTGTGCTCACATTCTGTACCCAACATGGCCTTTTATTCCTAGTGCCAACATCACCCCTCAGACCAACATTTGTGCTTCCCTCCTTTCTAGCATCTATACTGGCTCCCACATCTTTGTCTTTTCTGAATTCAGTTTCCTGCCCCTCAATGCTGGTATCAGGTATAGAGATTGTCCGAGCATCTCCCAACCATCTCCCCACAGTCCTTAGTTGAAAGCTCTCTTAATCAGTTGAGCTAGCCTCCCTCCCAGAAGTCTGTTACCCTCCCTACTCAGGTGAAGTCCATCCCTAGCAAATAATCTTCTGTCCATAAACGCCTCCCAGTGCCCACACATCCCAAAGCTCTCCTTTTAACACCAATGCCTGAGCCATCTGTTAACTGCCAGAGTCTTCTCACAGCTGCGTTGTCCTCCTCTAGAGACAGGCAGAATCCCGCTAAAGATTACCACCTGAGCCTCCAGCTCCTTGAGAGTCCTCCCCAGCCTGGCATAGTCTCCTTTGATACATTCCAATGAGAATCTAGCTGTATCATTCGTACCTGAAGGACAATCAGAGGATTCTTTCCTGCTCCCATTAGGATCCTCTTCAGCCTCAGATCCACATCATGTATCTTAGCTACAAGCAAGCAGCACACCGTCCTGTTCTCAGGGTCAATTCTAGTTACAGGCCTGTCTGCCCTCCTCAGCAGAGAATCCCCAATCACATACACTTGCCTTTTCCTGGAAACAGTGTGCTTCTCCAGTCTATCCCCAGTTCTCTTGGTCCAGGAGTCATGATGTCTACAGTTGCTGTTCGCAATCCTCTGCATCCGCTCCTGAATGCTCCCTGGGCTCTTATTTATCTCCAGAGGCTCAACTCCCCTTTGAATAGAACTAACTGCTCTCCTCTTCTTCCTCACACTTCCACCTTCAGTGTTCCTCTGCTGGTATCCTTCATTTGCTAATTCAGCAAACCTTTTACTGAGTTCTGTTTCACCTTCACTAGCTAGTTTTTTTCTCTGCTGCTTTCTCACAGTCACGTAGTGGCTAGTTTTGGGAACAGTTATCCTTGTCACTGGCCTTCTCATCTCTTCCTCTCTTCATGGATTTTAAGGTCAGAACTCTTTAAACTGTGATTCGAGGACTTCAGTGACTTAATGATAGGTTAGGGATCTATTGCAGGAGTGGGCAAGAGGTTCTGTGCCCTGCTTTATGCAGGAGGTCAGATTACATGATTATTGATTCCTTCTTTTGTACTTTTGCATCAACAGTTAACTTTCCCACCTCACTTTTTACCCCCTTTTCCTGATCATTTATGCTGTACAGCACTGGTCCCAGTACAGACCATTGGGGGACACAGATATTATTTGTCTTTTTTCTGAAAATTGATTATTTGTCTGCACGCTTTGCTTCCCGACTTTCAACCAGTTACTGATCCATGAGAGGATTGTCCCTCTTATCCCATGACTGCTTCAAGGAATAGATCTTCTGTTTCTTACACCAGTTCTAGAGCCCCTAGCACCCTTACCACTTTCTACAATAGCATGATGTAAGCTCATCAGCCATACATGACCCTTCTCTCAAGGAATAAAGCTGTTTAATTAAGCAAAGCACAAAAGTCAACAGAACGTTGAGTTGTGGTCTGGAGGTTTTTAAAGTTATCAATTTGGGATTTATGCCTTCAGTCATGAATTCAGGGCCCAGGCTTCTCTTCATTCCTCTGTTGCATTCTGAGAGCCTGGTGCTACTCTACCTTCCTCCTCCTGGAATAGCTTTTAGGATCCTTTTCTTAGGTATCTATGCAAACCTGAATTGTTAATGTTGACTTGCTGAAAACAGAGCAGTGCCTGTAGTACCAGTCTCGCACAGTTCAATCAGCCACGCTACCAAGACTTTCCCTGAGTATGGCAAAAGATAGCCCTTGATTGGTGGGTTTTTTTTTTCATGGGGGCTAGATAAATGGGAAAATACTCCAGTTAGCCTGGTCACTCATACTACATGGATTTTGACCCCCAAAACATTTCAGAAGGGGAAGGAGAAAGAGTGCCCCAGAAGTGGCTGACTACACCTCCATTTTTTGCAAGACAGACACCCATGCATGGAGGGCTGTCTCTGTACAGGGATCTCTCCTTGGGACAACCTGAGTCTTAGCTTTATTTTTATTCAGTAATTATGACTTGATGCTTAATTTATAGAAATTACCCAATAGTATTTTAGAAAAGTGATACCATAAAGTTATTTAATAATTACTAGAAATTACTATGAATTACTAAATATTAGTGTGAATCACTTGCAGAGTTAGACACAATCTTTTAGTTTCTCAAAGAAATGAAATAGTTTATTTTATATGTTATTCATCTGGCTGCCATTAAAAGCTTCAAGTTTCATAGTACGTGCTTTCAAGAAAACCTCTGCTTGTTTTTCAATGTAAAATACACTCATGTTGTCTGTCACGTAGAGTAGCATGATATCTGTAAAGCACAGAGAGAAATTTCAGTTCTTAACCTAAATATTGAGGAACTGTCACTGACATTCACTGCTTCCAATTAACTCCATCTTTTGATTGGCAAGTCTTCCAAAAGACTACGTTTTAATATATGCTAGCAACGTAATGGAGAAATAACACAGGCACCATGTTTTCTGTGGATAATAGTCAGTGTAGAAAAGCAATTATTACTGATTTTGACAAAGCTTTTGAGTACGGTTAACTACAGATAACTCTTGGCAAGCTGCGCAAAATTCTATTTGGCCTTGTTGAACTCCAGCACTGCATAGATTATTTTTCCTAAATAAAAGCTGATATACAGAAAAGCATAATTCTTATTATTTGATCCTGTGGTATAGCAGGCATCACTAGTGAAACTTATGTTTACATTAGTTTTATTTTTCTGTTTTTTCCATAGTACAAGTTTATATGCAGAATTATTCCATGCTGTATCTATTTTATATGTGCAAACAGTTTATGCTCCTCATTAACACAATTTATATAGCTTATCCGTTTACCAGGTTATAAACTGGTATTAACTTTCCATTTCAGAAAATACCTTTCTGGCCTTTACAAAAGATATGTACATGGGTCACTCAGAGCAAAGAAAATAAAATTACAAATAGAATACATAGCAGAATCACTTTTTAAACCTTTTTCCAGATCATTTGGGAATATGTTTAACAGCTCTGGTCCCAGCACAGGTCTTAATTTGGTCATATTTGGGCATCTGTTAAATATTAAAGAATATTTAAAGAAATATTATTAAAACACTTAAAATATCAATCAAACCACATGCTTTGCAGTAACAATGTGTAACTTTGGGTTGACATGAAGAAGCATGTTTTTGCTCCGTTCAGTTCGACAAGAGCCTTTAAAAAAAAAAAAAACACTTCAGTGGTTTTTGTGTTTGTATAACTGCACACTGGGAAACTGCAAAATATTTCTTTTTTTTTTTTAATCTATTAAAGTTTTCTAGTTTTACACCAAATTAATGTTTTTTTTTCATTTCAGTATCTTAAAGTTGAAGGAATCTGTGTAAAAGTCTGTTAATGAAACAATCTGCTTCTGATTGAAGTACAATGGCGGCAGTGAAATCATGACTTATGGTTCTGTTTTCCATAGCTACCTGTGTTAACAGCCTGGGAAATCTCAGCTACTTCAACTTTTCCTATCTTCTTCCATATTAATTCACACCATTCCTAAGAGCCCAACCACCTAACACATTTCCAGCCACCTGCAGACCCATTCAGCTTTGTAAATTGCAGGGCAATCAACTTGATGAAGCTGCTAGGGGATTAGACATTTTTTTTTAAAAGAATGAAGAATGTTAATTGATTAAAAAAATAAACCTTTGCACACAGGTGAAAGTACATTGGTGCTAAATAAGTAAAAGTTGTCTGAATGTTCTAAGGGTGGCGTACTGAATTAACATGTATCTCTTACAGTGACTAAAAACCTTGCAGTAGACACAATTAACTGGATTCTGCTACATTTCCTGTAAAAAGTTTTGACCCCTGATCTCATAAAGGCTTTTGAATAAATTTTTTATGTGGAAGAATATGTTACTTGTAAGTGAAATCACTAACACACCCAAAAGAAAAGAGAACAGTTGTCTCCATTTATTTTATCAAGATACTAAAATGTATGTAAAATAAGTACATTATACAGGACGAAATATGTCTTCAGTGAAATAATCAAGTAAAACAGAGTGCTGCAGAGCTATTGTATTAATTAATCATCAAAGCACAAGATAATCAATGTAACCTGCACTCACATACTTAGATACTGTATGAAGTTTTGAGAAGCATAGATGTGTTGGTGTTCAGATAATTCTAGGCTGTTTTTGTACAAGTTTGTGCAGTTGAATATTGATCAGTCCAGCTGTCTTTGATAAACACTGGACAAAAATTGCTGAAAGGATTCTCTTCGCATTGACTTTTCTTGCTTAAGGCTTGGTAAGAGTGCTGCACAGTTTGATATCAGCGCCAGTAACTAGCAATCTGTGTTAAATTACAGATATTTGTTCCTGGTACTGTCACGAGGCTAGCCACATCCAGAGTGCTCCCTCAGTCATGGAAAGCACTCTGTTAGTGGCCAATTCCATCCCCAAACCCAACCCACTTTCAAGGGCTTTTAAAATAAACATTATTGATTCATATAATAGCCCTCCTTAAGACCCAGTTTATTAACATGAAGTTCAAAAATTTAAGAAGCCTTTCCATCAGCCTTAGCTGAGCACAGCCTAAAATTCCTCAGGTATCTAAAGGTTCTTCTAGCCATAGGCTATGGCTATGCTACAAAAGCTAAGTCAGCTTTATGTAGTCAATTTAATAAAGTCTACTTAAAGTTGACTTTATTAAGTCAACTTAGTGAGTCCACACTTCTCTTAAGTTGACTTAACAAAGTTGGTTAAGTCAAGTTAAGAAAGTGTCCTAATAAAAACATATGTTGCTTAAGTCAAGTTTATTAAGTAGACTTAAGCAGGCACATGTTATTAGAGAGAGTTCCTTAAGTCGACTTAGGTGGCCACATTTCTTTAAGTTAACTTAAAAAGTGAGAGTTATTAAGTTGACTTAAGGCAGCCCTTAAATCAACTTAATAAATGCCAACTGTGACCAGAGCTTTGCTTAAGTCAATTTAAGCCTCCTTAAGGTGACTTAAATCCTTAGTGTAGACATACCTATAGTGGGCTAGTCCAAGCCCTCCCTATGGGGAGTAATTCCTGTGGAGCTTCACTCACTTGCTACAATCTCTCTACAACTTCCTGAGCAACTTCCTTTGTCTGCAGCATCTCCATGCCCATCTGGTTTTACTAATTACCCCAGGAGTGGTAAACAGGGCTAATAGATGGGGCTGTGTAGTTTCAGAAATCTGGTCTTTAATGGGACAGTGTCCCATTTCTACAGAAAGGTATAGTGGTGGTCAGAAACTCCACTTTTAACATTACATATAACAAAGTATTTATCTTTTCTATCTTTGGTAGAATGGTGGGTGGATTGGTGACTACATGAAAAGATAGTCGCATTTATTTTTTTTTTAAATGTCTTCCTACTTATTTCAGTTGATTTCCTTATTTACTATAATTCCCTGGACTAGGTCAATTAAATTCAGAGGGATGGGGAAAGGAGGAAGAAGGACTATTAGCAGTGTACTCAGAGGAGTGCACAGTGGGAATCTGCAAACTTCTTTGCCATGAATCTTTCATATAAACTGGAGAGATTACCTAGAGGGAAAATATGACTTAAATAACATAATAAAACTGAAATACAGGGGCAGGGACGGAGAGAGAAAGTGCTGCCTAAACAATGCCCAAAATCTGGAAATTTATTTTGATAAATAAAATTTCTTCAGTTTCTTGTAAAGAGCACATCTACTATTGAAATCTCAGTTCCCAGATACAGATTTTTGTTTTTATTTGTTTTTTTTTAAAGGACATTTTATAGTATCACTCAGGGCTGCATCAAGGCCTGGGGTGGGAGGCCCAGGGCTGCCTACCTTTGTGGACCCCCCATTGACCCACATGCTCAAGATGTAGCGTCAGGGGTTCTGGGGCCCTGCCCAGCACTGTGGATGGGGTTTGGGGGCCCCAGCTGGCTGGAAGGTGTGACTACGTCAGGGTTGTAGGACACACTGCTGGGTGGGAACATGGAGAGGGGGCCGATGCTGGAGTTGCTGCAGGGGGTCCCAGAAGTTGCTGCTGCTGCTGGAGGCTGGGGGCAGGAGGAGGGGTTGGGCAGAGGCCATGGTACTCCAGTGAGCATGCCAGCCTCGGGCCTGGGCAGGCAGCCTGGTGAGTGCAGCAGCTCACCACTCAGGCCAGCTTGATTGGATTCTTGGGGGCCCCCTGTTGTGTTGGCATAAAACCCCTAAGGTCCCTGCCTTAATCTGGCCTGGTATCAGTAGTGTGAAAGAGATCATAATATGCCTATAAAAGTACACACAATCAGCTGCAAAAATCTAGTCAACTCTACTTTAGCTGAAGCAGGTTATTAATGATTAATATACTTATAACAAAGCCATAAAATAGTACCTATAGTGGAGCTGTTTCCCTTAAGAGATTAGCCATCATTTTATTCAGTCAATTATTAAATCATTTATTCTGAGAAATCCCATTTCAAAAGCAATCAGTAAGGGATTTCCTTTTGCATGATGTGGCTTGGGAATCACAAGATGGGTTTAAGTAACTATGCAAAGTTGTTTCTGACAGAAAACAAACAGAGAGTCTGGTGGCACTTTTAAAGACTAACACATTTATTTATTGCATTAGCTTTCATGGGAGAAAATCCCACTTCATCAGATGCTTGACAGAAAACACTTGACAAAAAAAGTCCATATTAGATACTAAAGGAAATGTGTCAGTGGGAAAAAGTTGAAATTTCTTTGACTTTTATAACTCAGATTAAGTCCCCTAAGAGAGATGTAGCCAGCTAATGATACCTGGTCTTGGAAAGATTCAGACTGAAATTGAATAATATTAAAAGGGCCTATTTTATATTGTGTAGGAGTGCTGCTGAATTAAGATTGATAAGGTTAGGTGGCATAATTTAGTTTGCCAAGGCGGCTGGTTTTGGAAAACAAAAGCATAAGAATTCATGTACAAATAATCGCAGATTTCTGTGATGCCTGAGGGACCAATCCAGCAGAGCACTTGAGGGACTGTTCTGAATCTTAGGCACTTTGCTGGATAAAGATATTAATGGGGTGGCAAGGATAATGCCACAAACATCAAGATTGTAACTTCCACCTTTGTCAATATGCAGATAGGTTAAGAGAATGAAGAACTGTCTTACATGCAAGTTCACAGTCCAGTTATAACGACATTATTGGTTGTCTGGAAACCATAGCACTGCCCACATGAGAGGGAGCAGAACCATCATTCCAAACATACCTTAACACCAGGTAACATAGAAGGCAGCGCAGCCTGTACCATGAGTGTGACATAGTTGCTGTGCTGCTCACTTTGCTGAGACAATATTTTCCATGAACAACCAACCTACGTACGCTATCCTTAGAGTGAGATCTCTACAGCAGTTCCCAAACTCTGATATGTGCACCACCAGTGGCATGCAGGCCACCTCCCAATGGTATGCATCCACCAGCTGCTGGTTGGCTGGCTGTGAGGCCTCCAGTGACAATCGGGTGCGCAGGCACGTGCCTGGACAAAGTCACAGCAGCTCACCAAGAAGAGCCACTCTGGTGCCAGCCCTGCCCCTCAGCAGTGTGGCGGCCTGGCCATTCTGCTCCCCACCTCTGCCCCGCTCCGGACACATTCACAGTGTCTGACCAAAAGCCACTTGGCCACCAGTCTAGTTCCCCAAAAATTGGTTCTGGCACTGAAGGTGGCAGCATTTTATGTTGGTGGTAAACAAAATGGTGGTGACAATCACAGCAAGTGACCAGGAGCTATTCCAGCACTGGCCTCATTCCCAAGTAGTAGGGCAGCCTGACAGTTCTGCCGTTCACCCTTCTGCATGCACTAACAGCAGTTCGTCAGTAGCTGCTCCAGTGCTGGCCCCACCCTGAAAAAAATTGGTGGTAATACTAGAAGTGGTGGCATTTTATGTTGGTGGTACACAGCATGGTAGCATTTGGGAATAGCTGTCTAGTACAATGGTATTCCAGAAAATGTGATGGAAGTGCCATAATTTAAGTGTGCTAAACTAGACCTATTAAATCCCTGGAGAATATACCAGAGGAAGCAAACTTGCATTGATAGGAGGAAGATAACCTAATCATGATGATTTTTCAAATTCTAAGTTTCATCAATCTATGAAACCTGAAAAGTAATTATTCTTAGCAAAGGAAGGTGATTTTTGGGAACTTACCCATTGCAGTTGCCTTTCATTGTTGTAGGAGTATGTCTGCTAACTGCAGAATAAATTATGTAAAATAAGTCTCGTACGTACCAGTAAAACATCTAACAGAGTCAAGGACTGTACTTGAAATGACTCTCTTTAAAGGAGTGTTACTTCAAAGGGATAATGATCAAAGCATGCATAAATTCCCAAAGGACATGGAAATATATGAATAGAGGGATTTTTGCTCTGAATGCCAACAGTGAATGTTTAGTAACTTGGGATCTCGTTATTATATAATAGTAGCTATGTATGTGAAATGTCTTTATTTTACTGTGGCAGCTTGACTCTTTCCCAGATGTTAAATATTTCAAAGTTCATCTTACATATATATTCATAAACAAATTAAAGTGTTAATTCTAATTAAAATGATTCATGGTTCAGTAACAGCTCTGACAAAGCCTCCACGGAAAAGTATATTAAATAGCATCATATTCTCCCACATGGGTCAAAATTTAGACTTTATTTTGACTATAAACTATTTCTTTCCATAGGATAATTTTAGAGTTAAGATTAGGTATCGTTTGTTAAATTTTTTTGTCTCAAAATGATTTTGTATATGCAGTATTTTTAAATGGTTGTACTTCAGAAAGTACTGTCAGTTTCTACAAAATAAACAGTAATGTACACAGTCATCTTCACTGTTTTTAAGTAGTTTATGTAACAATGCAGGATCGGATGCAGAAGCACTGAGTCAGCCTTTGCCACATAGTACTATTTGAGATACCATACCTTCCTCCTATGCTCTATTAAATGAGAGTAGTAGACCTAAGAAAGGAATTTATATATTCTAGGAACCTGTGTGGGAATATAAGGGCTTCTCCTGTTGTGTCTTTCTGATGTGAGAGTGTTGAACCAAGCATAAAGATGCTCAGGTATTTTTGCTTTGTCATTCATAGATTAGATCAGATGTGTTCTGAATTCAAATATAAGATCATAAAAGGAGTTGGAAAGTTTCACTGAACCAGAAAGGTTGGGAACATCCTTAGATCAGCCAGTCTTGCTGTAGAGAGAAGTTAAACTGATGTTTGGTTTGTTGTTTTTAGGATGATAGGCAAGAGAACCCCCAAACTGAACTGCATTTTCTGACAGAAAATGGTTGTGTCAAAATTTGTCCAATGAACTCTGATCTGTAGTTTTTAGAAATAGGTTTTTTCCTGAATATTCAATACTCTGAGTTTGAGTTGCTTTGATTGGTTAACAAGGGACATAGTAAGTCTTCGTACATTGACTGGATGAGTGAAACTCTGATTCACTTTCAAAGAGATCGCTGTGCTAGTCTAGCTCAGCAAAACAAACGAGTCTGGTGGCATTTAAAAGACTTCACCAATTTATTTATTGCACAAGTTTTCATGGGAGATAATCCCACTGGATACATCTACATTGCTCTGCATTTTCAAGAAAACTTTTTTCAGGATAAGTATTTTGAAATTATCTCAAGAGAACTTTTTTCAAAAATGCTGTTTCGGGACAACAGTCTGGGGACTGCTTGTTGTCCTGAAATACCGTGGCTTTTTTTTTTCTTTTGAAAAAGAAAGTGTACACCAGACTTTCTTTTTCAGAAAAAAAGGAAGGCAATGGATGAGATAGGGAGGGTTTTTCGGAGGAGAGGAAAAAAAAAAAAAGCCTTTGCCATGTCTGGGAATGGATTTTTTCGAAAAAGCTACCTGGAAAAAGGCTATTTCTTCCAAAAAAGCTGTCAGATTTAGCTTTTTTGAAAAAATGCTCTGGTATCTCAAAATACCAGAGTACTTTTTTGGGATCGCTAAACCTCATTATATTTTTTAAAAGGCCTTTTTTGAGGTAGGTTTTTCAAAAAAAACCATCCCGGGACATGACAAAGGCTTTTTTTTCCTGAAAAAGCTTCCCTATCTCATCCATTGCCTTGCTTTTTTTTCAAAAAAGAAAGTCTGGTGTAGACTTTCTTAAAAAAAAAAAAAATGTGGTATTTTGGGACAACAAGCCGTCCCCGGACTGTTGTCCTGAAATAGCATTCTTGAAAAAAAGTTTTTTTGAGATAATTATTTTGAAATATTTATTCCGAAAAATGTTTTTTTCAAAACTGCAGAGCAATATAGACAAAACCACTTCGTCTGATGCTTGAAGATGGGAAATGTTCAGATTTTCCCCCATGCAAGCTCATGCAATATTTTTTTTTTTTTTATCTATGATTTGCCACCAGACTCCTTGTTTCTTTCTTTGATTCAAGTTTCTAGTGGGAATACTGACAAATTCATGGTTTAATTTCTAAGACTATTCTGCGATATGTAATTAAATTAAATGTGTAATGAAGATTCCTGAATTAAACTAATACATTATAATGGGAAAATTCAGAAGAGAGGTACAATATACACAAAGTATATTTGTTTAAAATTCTGAATGGATGCTTTTGGACAAATGCCTTCAATATTAACTGAGCTCTATCACAGAGATTTCCTAATCAGTTGGTAGTGTATGAATTACTTGGAAGCATAAAAATATACAGCCTGAAGGAACCTTGATAAATCATGTTGTCCAGCCCCCTGTGCTGAGTAAGGACCAAGTAAAGTTAGACTATCGCTGACAGCTGTATGTCCAGTCTTCTTGACAATTTAGAATGATGGTTATTCTACAACTGTCTTGGAAGCCTATTCCAGAATTTTAACTACTCTCATAGTTTTTTTTTCCTAAAATTTAATTTTAATCTCTTTTGAAACAGATTAAGTGCATTATTTCTTGTTCTAACTTCAGCAGACGTGAAGAACAATTGATCAGCACCTTCTTCGTAGCATCACTTCACATGTTTCAACACTGTTATCAGGTCTGTCTCCATCGAGTCTTAATTTTCCCAGACTAAATATGCTCTTTTTTTTTTTAAATTCTCATAGGTCTTGTTTTCTAAACCTTTTATCATCTTTGTTCCACTCATATGGACTCTCTCCAGTTTGCCCACATCTTTCCTAAAGCATGGTTCCCAGAATTAGGCACAGTACTTCAAAAGATGTCACGCCAGTACTAAACAGAGGGCAATAGTTACCACCCATCTTTTACATACCACTCTCCTGTTAATAAACCCCAGCTCAACAATTGGTCTTTTGCAGCTGCATCACATTGTTCATGCAAATTCAATTGGTGATCTACTATAATCCACAGATCTTTTTCAGCAGTACTATTATCTAGCCAGTCATTCCCCATTTTGTAGTTGTGCATTTGATTTTTCCTGGTGAAGTGCAAAATTCTTCACTTATCTTTATTGAATATCATCTTGTTCAATTCAGACCAACTCTCCAATTTGTCAAGGGCATTTTCAAATCTAATTGTGCCCTTCAAAGTGTTTGCAGTCCCTCTCAGTTTAGTGTCACCCACAAATTTTATAAGCATCCTCCTTTATCTAAATCATTAATAAAAATATTTAATAATGCTAGACCCAGGAGTGACCACTCCAGGTTGCCACTACATTCACCACCCCAGTTTTACAGTAAACTTCTGGTAACTACGCTGTATTTGGTCTTTCAACCCATTGTGCATCAGCCTAATACATTTCAATGTTCGCTTATGAGAATATCACATAGGATGATGCCAAAAGCTATCTGGTACTGCAATACAGATAGATCATGTCTACATTTTCCCTACTATCCATTAGAAAGCTTTCCAGAAAGCTTATCAAAGAAGGAAATTAGATTGGTTTGGTATGATATTTCTTGAAAACTCTATGCTAGCTATTCCTTATAATCCATTTATCCTGTAGGTACTTATAAATTGATTCTTTAATAATTTGTTCCAGTATTTTTCCACATACAAGAGGCAGGCTGACTGGTCTATAATTCTGTGGATATTCTTTGTTCTCTTTTATAAAGATAGGTATTCTGAGCACCTTTCTTCTATTCCCCAGGACCTCAGCTTTGCTTCATGAACTCTCAAAGATAATTCCGAATGGCTCTGAAACTGCTTCAGCTAGTTCCTTAAGTATCCTAGGATGAATTTTGTTAGGCCCTATCAAACTGAATACATCTAACTTACCGAATAGTCTTCAACCAGTTTCCCTGTTATGGTTTATGGTCCTTCTCCTTGTTCTTCATATCAATTATGTTTAGTGTCTGGTCACTGGAAATTGAGTGCACAAAGCTGACTGGTTATATATTCATGAGTGGAAGGGAAAGTGGTCCAAGAAACAATCTGTTAAAACATACAGTCCATATTGTGAAAACCGCTGGCATACTTTATGTGGAAAGCATTAGCAAACATTGTCCTTTTAATGACTTCTACAAGAAATAATAACTCAAGTGTTAAAAATATAATCTAAGTCTTGATTTTTGTTTATGTTATCATTGTGGGTGAAAAGTTGAAGGTTGAAATGAAACAAATGGATTTGTTCTTTAACTAAAACATGACCAAAACTAAAAGTGAGTTTGTAACTTGTATTTAATCTGTAGTATGGACTTTATATGGGCATTTTTATTTGCTTGATTGTTTTGCTTAAGTTGTAGTTTCACTGACTGTCTCTAAACAATGCTGAGGATTTTTTTAAAATATTTTTCCTCTTATGCTACTTTTTATGAGGCATTATTAGGTTAATGGTGTTTTGTGCATGTGTAAGCTTTGATAAAACCAACAAAATCAAATGACACATATATGCTAAAATTAAATTTCAGAGATACATTTTCAGAATTTAGAGAATAGATGTGTTTGAAAATTGCAAAATAATATACAAATGCACAGGTACTCAAGAGACCCATCTACCCTGGAACTTGGAAATATGATTCCCAGCTCTTGTAACCATACCCCTGCTGGCTCTATCCTTCAAATAACAGTGGCCCCAGAGTAGCATGGGTGCATGTTGGTTGGGACAGTACTTGGGCTGGGTGAAGTTACTACAGATATACTACTATTATATTTAGGCACTAGCTTGAGTAGTCTCATTAAAAACAGTGATAACTACATCTGTGAGTAAAATTTCTCATTTATGTAAACATTTACAATTATTAGGTTTTTGGATTGTCAGCTCCTCAGTGCAAGAACCTGCTATTATTTCAGTGTTCAGTAAGGTTTCATGTATTGGTTTGAGGCAATATAAATAGTAAGAATTGTGAGCGAAAAATGTTAGAAAATTATTTCCAGCTTTCAAAGGAAAATGGTGGGTAATTTCCACTGTGCTTTATAGAAATCTAAAGGAAATAAATAAATGGCTGACTGGGTGTTTCTTTATATAAACAATTAGATGGTGCCAAATGGCGGTTTGACTCTACCCCATATTATGTAGCCTGCCATGGTCTGAAGGTCTGAATGTATCCTGCTGATTGTTGTTAATGTGTTAAGTTCCAAAGGGGCAGCCATGTTAGTCAAGTTCAGTAAACCAAAGAAGGAGTCATGTGGCACATAACAGACTAACAAATTTATTTATTGCATGAGCTTTCATGGGAGAAATTCCCACTTCGTCAGACACTTTGAAGATGGAGGAACTTACAGAATGAGAGGAAATAAATGCAAGGAAGTATAAGTCAGTGTCACTACAGTGTGACCTGTTCCCATGACATACACTTCCCTGCTTTTATTTCCTACCTTTCTGTAAGTTCCCCCATCTTATAGAATCATAGAATCATAGAATCATAGGGTTGGAAGGGACCCCACGAGGTCATCTAGTCCAACCCCCTGCCAAAAAAAGCAGGACCAGTCCCATTAGATCATCCCAGTCAGTGTTTTGTCCAGCTGGGACTTGAACACCTCCAGAGATGGAGATTCCACCACCTCCCTAGGCAAAGCATCTGACAAAGTGGGATTTTCTCCCATGAAAGCTCATGCAATAAATACATTTATTAGTCTTTAAGTGGCACAGGACTCCTTGTTTGTTAATGTGCTAGTGCACTGAACCAAGAGTGTAGTTGCCCCAGGGAAAGACCCGGGAAATGGGCCAAGGCCCCAGCTCCTGGCTATGATTCACCACCCTGGGCCCGGTCGTGCCTCAGGCTCCTGCCACCTCCAGCCAGTCCCCAGATCCCCTGTCGGATTTGGGGCCAGGAGATGTGGGCACCACCACAGGCATCCTGGCCTCATTCCCCTGCTGGGAGAAGTGGGTACCACTGCGAGTGTCCTGGCCTCAATCCCTGGCCAGGCCCGGGGCCAGGAGAGGCAGGCACTGCGATGGGCACCCCGGCCCCGGGTCCCTGGCTGGGGACGGAGCTGGGAGAGGCAGGGGCTGGCCCAGACACTCAGGGCACTGGTGCTGAGACTTGGGGCACGTCCCCCATGTGCCAGGTACCAGCAACGCCCCTGCTTTGAATTAGCCCTATTTCAAAAAAGAGTAGATCAAAGCACTCTAACGAATTGTTAACAGGTGTCAGCAGATGCATGTGGACAATTAGATTACAACAGGATACTGTAGGGCAGATTCACATTCCAGCTTGCTGCAGTCTACTTATTCATGTCTACAAGAAATAAGTAATTGCTAATATAATTGTAGTCAAACAGCCACTAGCTATCAACTTTAAAATTGTTTAGAAGCTTCTATGAGTTTGGATTAGGACAATGCTGTTTACAAGGATCAGCAAGCAATATGACCTTGATAATTTTCCATTAGTCTAAGGAGCATTTTATTTTACACATTTATAGTCGCTCTTCATAGATTTGCATTTATTTCAGTGTGAAAGGCTTAGTATATTTTACTAACATTTTATTATAATTTTGACTCATAAATCAGTTTAAGGTAACAATTGTATATGCACAATCTGACATTTCCATGTAACTGAATTACACCAACAATTTCAATAAGTACGTGTCTTGTGAAGTGTCTAAATTAAAAAAAAAATAACACCTTTACATATGCTAATTACTTCCATTTAAGAAATGTACAACATGGATGAAACTGGAACAAACTCTGAAACAAAATTCTGTTTTCATATTGTTCACTAAACTACTACATACAGTCACAATATAAAAGTGATTGCAGGAATGTACACATTTCTACATAAGCATTATTCATTGCCTTCAAAATGTATTACATGTTGCTCATCACAATCAATTAAAAGAAATAATCTCTTCTACAGTACATGCAAAAATGGATACTACTTGCAAATGGTCCATAGGTCATCAAGATTGCCTTTTCTTAATTATTAGGTTAAAGCTCCATTCGGTATCACACAGATGAAAAGCTGATTATAAGTATGCCCCACACCTCAGGGCTGGAGCGGGGGGGTAAAGCATAATCATAGTCCTGTAGGAGAAATTATTCTTTGATATTGTAACTGGACCACAGTGCTGCTCTGACTTACACAGAGTGTGCCTGCCAGTAAGATCGAAGACTGCATACCCACAACACAGAGACGGTCAATCCATCACTTCTATCTTAATTTTTATTTGTCCATGCAAAATAGCTCTGTATAAGAATGAACAGAGCCTTCTGGGCTGCCATTTATACCTTAATCTGCATTCCTGGGGCTCCTCAACTGCTGCAGGGAGGGGAACGCTTCCCTTAGAATTACTTGGCCACTAGCAACTCAAGTCACCACTAGGCTACTAAAGACACCACCAAGTCTTGTGGTCCTACTACACCCAACCCCAGGAAAAAGTAGTAGAGACGAGTCCTCCAGGCTGCCTAGAGCATCAGGGGAAGCAGCCAATCCAAGAAGAGGCTAAAAGGAGCAGCCAGTCAGAGTCCGTGGGCTCATATAAAAGGGAGCTGCTAGACAGCACAGATTCAGTTAGTTAGAGCTAGAGGATGAGGCTGCAGGACTGGGCAGAGCAGTTGGTGGAAGAGACTGGGAGCGCAAGGAAGGTAATTTTGACTGACTACAGGGACTGAATTGAAAGACTTCATCTCTGGGATTAGGGTGAAGGTGAAGATATAAGTGCTCCAGAGAACTGGCCCAGGGAGCAATAGTAGCAACAACAGAGTAAATAAAAGGAATAAATAAAGGGAAGTGTAATCTTCAGGTGGGCTAGAATTCATTCATTAGTCCCTCTCCAGTGCCTAACAGAGATAAGCCCCTGGAGAAAATAGCTGGAGAGCCATGATTCAGTTCTAAAGCGACCCACAGTGAAGATTGCTCAGAGTTACCATCCCACATTAAAATACTAGTTAAAGTAAACATAACAATGGACTTTATTAACTACTAACTTAACAAATCTTATCCTAAGAAAACAAAATAAATCTAAATAGAACAATCCCACACAAACATGTGGGAATGAAACCCAAGAGTCTCAAAGTTCAGGTGGAGTCAGCTGCAGTCTCTGTTCAAGTCCTTGAGGCTTGAGTGGAAAGAAGTTGCTATCGTCGTCTTCTCTGGCTGCAGGAATCTTCAGGAGAATTCCATGCAGTCCTTTCTTTCTCCTCTGTAACCAGCAGTCATATTACTGGTTAACCAGCTCTCAGTTCCATAAAAGAAAGCTCTCCTGCAAAATACTCCACAGCAAGGATAAAACATCTTGCAGTCCACTCTTGGCTCAGCTGCTCTCATGAATACTGAGCACATGAGGTTTCCTCATTGCAGCTATGTGTACTTGCTGCTGTCTTGGTATTTCTCAGGCATCTGACCACAGCAACAATACAAACTTGTGGAGCATGCTCAAAATCCTACCAGTCCCTATTTCCAGAAATTTCTGGATCTGGACAGCCAATTCTGCCCAGCAATATAACTCAGCCTAAAGATGTTCCTAAAAGAGACCATTTCTTTTTAGGCATATGGTTTACAGTAGCAGCAGGTAGCTGCTACTTATAGGGTTCCTGGTCTGGTACCTAGAGTGGTAGGTGGTTTGCTTCCCTGTCCCTCCCTCTACCAACCAATTAGGAAGTGGTTTAAGCCCTAAGCAAAAGGGTAACCAAAGAAAAGGGCTGAAAGCTCAGAAAAGTGACTCATCTGGGGCAATGGGTGAAGAGTGTTTGGGGAGGAAGCCTTGGGGACACTGTTCCATACCAAACCAGAGATGTTTTGAGGCAGAGCCCAGAAAGAGCTGAGACACAATTTGGGAAGCAAGCCCCAAAGAGGTAGAACCAAGATAGAGGATAGGCCCTGTTGGATGGATTAAGGACTGAAACCAGGGAGGGCTCCAGGAGGAGACCAATCAAGAATACTGCAATCGGGCTCATTGAACATGCATCTCAGAAGCCGTATGTTTTGCTCACATTCAGCCTGTGTGTGACATTATCAGAGGACTGCCAAAGAGTCACGTGAGGAGAGAGAGACAGCCAGTTGGAGGCTCCACAAGTAAAGTAAAGCTAAAAAAGAGCAGGTGAATGCACATATTCAATAGAGAGTGCTCCTAAGAAGTGAGTGTGCCCTGCCACACCATCCTTTCTTAAACAAGAGGTGACAAACAGTTGTAAATTTAATATCCATTTTAAATAATATTTTACCTTTTAATATAATTTACTTGTAAATTCTCAGAACATTCATAGAATCATAGGGTTGGAAGGGACCTCATGAGGTCATCTAGTCCAACCCCCTGCTAAAAGTGTGACCACTCTTACTAAATCATCACTGCCAAGGTATTGTCTAACTGGACCTTAAATATCTCCAAAGATGGAGATTCCGCCACTTCTCTAGGCAATCCATTCCAATGCTTCACCACTCTCCTAGTGAGAAAGTTTTTCCTAATATCCAGCCTCGACCACCCCATCTGTAACTTGAAACCATTGCTCCTTGTTCTGTCCTCTGTTACTACTGAGAACAGCTTGGCTCCCTCCTCTTTGGAGCACCCCTTTAATTAGTTGATGGTTGCTATCAAATCTCCTCTCAGTCTTCTCTTCTGCAGGCTAAATAAGCCTAGTTCCTTCAGTCTTTCCTCATAAGTCATGTGCCCCAGCCCCCTAATAATTTTCGTTGCCCTCCACTGGACTCTTTCTAATTTGTCCATATCCTTTTTGTAGTGGGGAGCCCAAAAATGGACATAGTACTCCAGATGCGGTCTCACCAGTGCCAGATAGAGGGGAATAATCACATCCCTCGATCTGATGGCAATGCGCCTACTGATACAGCCCAATATGCCATTAGCCTTTTTGGCTACAAGAGCACACTTGAATCATGCCCAGCTTCCCATCCACCATAACCCCAAGGTCCTTTTCTACAGTACTGCTGCTTAGCTGATCGGTCCACCGCCTGTAGCAGTGCTTGAGGTTTTTCCATCCTAAGTGCAGGACTTTGCACTTGTCCTTGTTGAACCTCATGTGATCTTTTTTTGCCCACTGCTCCAATTTGTCTACGTTTCCTTGAATCTGTCCTTGCCCTCCAGCATGTCTACCATTCCCTCCACAGGTTGATGTCATCCACAAACTGAGCATGCAATCTATCCCATCATCAAAATCATTAATGAATCATTAATCATTAATGAAGATGTTGAATAGAATGGGCCCCAGGACCAACCCCTGGGGCACTCCACTTGTTACTGGTTGCCAGCTAGACATTGAGCCATTGATACCTACCCTCTGAGCCTGTTGATCTAGCAAGTTTCCTATCCACCTTACAGTCCACTCATCCAACCCTTACTTCCTTAACTTACCCACAAGAATGCTGTAGGAAACCATATCAAAAGCCTTGCTAAAGTGTGTATATCATGTCAACAGCTAATCCTGCATCCACAAATCCAGTTATCTCATTATAGAAGGCAATCAGGTTGCTCAGGCATGATTTTGCCCTTGGTGAATCCATGCTGACTGCTCCTGATCGTTCTATTTTCCTCCAAGTGTTTCAAGATGGATTCTTTGAGGATCTGCTCCATGATTTTTTCAGGGATTGAGGTAAGGCTGACCTGCCTGTAGTTTCCTTTTATTTGCCTTCTTCCAATCCTCTGGGACCTCCCCCATTTGCCACAAGTTTTCAAAGATAATGACCATTCTTTTGATAGTCAGAATAAGTGGTGTAATTTTGAGGAGAACTTGATGTATTTTTCATATATATTAAAAAGACTGAATCTTGACTTTAATTTGAAAAATAACTTCAGCTTTATCTTTGAAATTGCTACTGGTGTTCCCATAATATCATTGATTTACTGTTCTAATTAACATTTTTGTTAGTTTGATAAGTCTTTTTTTAATGGTCTAATTTTAAATTAAGTTTGTCAGATATTCAGCTAATCTAAATTGGCATAGATTCAGTATATCAGTGACAATACATCAAATTATATCAGATAAGAAACCAGTCCTTTTCTGTCCTTTGAGAGGGGGTGTTAAATCTAGATTAAGAACTGCCATCATTTATTTCCATAAAACTTAATTATCCATATTTTGAAATAATTTAAAAAAATAGCATGAGAGAGAAGTTATTTTGGTGGTATGGCAGAGTGTGAGTTGGAGATCTCATGCCTCGTTCTATAACTGTGTTGCATTTAAATATACCGGTAAGCAGGTTGTTACATTTCAAAATGCTATGGTCCCGTAGGGAAGTATTATGGCAGGACTTGTCATAGTCACTATTCACCATATGTTTGCTGAGGAGTGTTATCTCTCCTCTCCCTTAGGTTGTGATGATTCTCTTCTAAGAGAATGTCTACTGGTCAGTGTATTTTTAATACTTTCAAAACAATCATTTGCATATCAAAAGCCTGATATGCGTAAACATACTTTATAGTTCCATCTGTCATTTCCTCCCCAGTGAGACCTAAAATAAGAACAGTGTAGCAAGGAAGAAATTTCTGTCCTTTAAGTCTATACGCCATTTTCCTTTGACTTTTATAAAGAAGTTTTTTTTTCTGTAGCTATCTCTCTTTATAGTATACTATTTTGCTAAAAACTAACCTGAAAATAAAATTCTGACACTGAAGAGAAAAATGGCATTTGAAAAGACAAAACAGAAAACCTTCCTCTTCATACCCTAGCTCCATATATTTTTGGTAAAAAAAAAAAAAAAAATCATTATTTCCCAACTCTAGTTTTACTTCTTTATCAAGGCTTTCTAACCCAGTTAGCCCTCTCACAAGTTCAATAAAATAAAACCCTATGTTCTAGACTGAGACAAATACTTTATATAAATATTTGCTCATATGAATATTGGATTAGCTTCAGTTTTCCGTTTCTTGCTCCTAGTGATGGAGTTTACTGTTAGGAATGTTCATGGGAGGGTGAACAATAAATCAATTATGTTGTTTAATTTAAATAAAAATCCAATCTACATTAAAGGGTTTTGCTTGTTTGCTTGCTTAAAAATAGACCCGTTTAAAGATACGTTTTGAAATTCACTACCAATGTTAACGCCTAAATCTATTCTAATCTAATAAAATCATTTATACTGAGTACAAAAATATTTTCAAGTACTACATTTGCTGCCAAGTTTTAAAGAAAGTCAGAACACTGAACTGATGGAAGTCACTGGCTAATCAGTGGAAATTAGAATTTGTTGAAGTGCTAAGCCAACTTTTTTACAGTAGTAGTCTCTTCTGCAGATATAGAGCAAACATTTTCTTCATTTCAGCTTATTTAGCAGTTCAATTCAGTGATTACTTCATTAAAAATTAAGAAACCAATTGAGAGCTGAGAAAGAAGAAAAGCTTGTGTTCCTCTTTCAATCTTTGAATAAAAACCAGGTGTGAGAGAATGAAATCTCCAAGTTCTAAAACTCTGAAGAACAGGTGAGCAGAAACAATCCATTCAATTCACTAACTGCAGATAATACTTTCATTTGATAAATCAGTTAGTCTTTAAGGCTTTGTTTCTTTTTCATTAATCTTTTTATATATCCAGTATATTTAACATCATTATACTTTTTAAAAGAATGTTGTTTCTATTTTAATTTATTTTACTTTCTATCCAAATAGAGCAAGACACAAATTACAAGTTAAAAAATTAATCATAATCCAATAAATAAGTGTCTCATTCACCATTTACTAATATAAGAAGTGTAAAAATCAAGAATCTTAATAAAGGTAAATCTTGCAATATAATTTTTTTTAAATAAGACATAGTGTTTTCTCCTGGTTAGCAAAGAGAAACACCTAATATCGTGTAAAGGCTATGTTTAGTTGCCAAGCAACATGTTTTAATAAGTACCAACCAGAGACAATTAACCTGTGTTTAAGAAAATAATAAATGCAAAACACAACTTAAATTGATTGTTTAAAACAAGTTCTCTTGTTTGCTGATTTCAGTAATGATTAAAATCAGTTGCTTAAATCACTTTGATTTAAATGAAAGCATCCTGATTCATGAAACTGAGTTTTAAGGAAATATTAGACTGTTGGCAGTAAATGAACTCAATTTGTAAATATGAATATTCAGATAGGAACCTTGACATTCAAAGTTAAGTTCATCCATTCATAGAGCAGAAACAAAAATCTCTGGGGTCAGCAACCCAAAATATAAGAGCCATTTTTAATTTTTTTTCAATAATCAAGTTTTTTGAGAGCCGCAATGGGTGTAGCCTTCTGGTGGGCCAGGGCATCTGCCACAGGGTTCCCTGACTGGTAGGGTGAGCCTGGAACCAGGAACAGCTCCCTGCAGGGGTCCCAGTGGTTGTGATGAGCCCAGAGAGCTTGGCTCTGGCCACCCACAACATTCCCCAGTGGCAGAGGGCCCCTGAACCTGAAGCCACAAGGGGGCAGCCAAAGAGCCATATGTGGCTCCACAGCTGTAGGTTGCAGATTCCTGCTGTAACCCAGAATACCATCTTCTGCCACTGACCAGTGTCAGATATTTCAGAAGGAATGAACAAGACAGATAATCATCAAATGATCCATCCCTTGTCTCCCATTCTCAGCTTCTGGCAAATGGAGACTAGAGACACTTCTGAACATGGTTTTGTGTCCCAGTACTTCCTGGTTAATAGCCCTTGATGGACCTTTCCACCATGAACATATCTGTTTCTTTTCTGAACCCTGTTATAGTCTATGCTAGAGCTAGGGAACCGCCGTCATGGGTGCTGACATTGGCACTGGAGTCCATGCAGAGCGGCATGCAGCACCCTCTACAGTACCACAGAAATTGCCACTCCTGCCATGGAAAGCCACTCTGGTCAGTTTCCTTTGGGTGCAGCTGAGACACAAGGGGTCCCCACATTCTTCCATGTGACACCAAAGAAAGCTGCCAGGAGTGTCTCCTCTCCATAGTGTGATGCTCCCCAAAGGAGCCACTCCAGGCAGCTTCTTTCTGCAGCATGCCTGGGAACCCCTGAAAGGAGCCGCTTCTTTTCATGGAATGCCTGGGGACCCCATCCCCGACACAGCCAAGCTGAGCTACTCTGGGCAACTTCTTTCTGTGGCATGCCTAGGAAGCGCTCCCACTCCAGCCGTGACCACTGCTGAATTTTCAGGCAGCTGCCACATTTTTTTAATAGAGGGGGCCACCAGCACCGGCTAAGGGTCAAGGAGGAAGGACTGGAACAGGGGTTGGCAAAGGTTACCAACCCCATTGTCTATGCCTCCACAACATCTTCTGACAAAGAGCTCCACAGGCTGAGTATGCATTGTATGAATACTTTGTTTCTTTTTAAACTTGCTGTCTATTAATTTCACCTGGTGACCCCTAGTTCTTGTGTCATGAGGAGGAATAAATGTACCTGCTTATTTACTTTCTCTACACCCGTCATTGTTTTATAGACTTCTATCATTTTTCCCCTTTTTGTCTCTTTTTCAAGCTGAAAAGTCTGTCTTATTAATCTCCTCCTCATATGGAAGCTGTTCTGTACCCCTATCAACTTGTTGCCCTTATCTGTACCTTTTCCAATTCTGATGCATCATTTTTGAGATAGGGTGACCTGATTTGCATGGAGGATTCAAAATGTGGGTGTACTATGGATTTATATAGACACAATGATATTTTCATGAAGTGATTGAAGATGAGTCATGAGCAGAAAGAGGATAAATTAATAGCTTAATGTATTCACTATAAATTATTCATCCATAGCAACACTTTTACAAACATGAAAGAGATTGTTAAAGGCCAGATCATGCCATCCTGTAAAGAAACCAACAGAAGAAAGTTATCGACTTCTCATAGAGTTTTGGGGCAAGACTCTTTTCTAATGGATCTTTCTTCATGAAACTTCAGGATCCAGGGAAAAGGTTTCCTGAGACCCAGGGTCTCCTTTCTGCAAATTTTAGCAGCACACCTCTGACACTGGACCTTCTATTTTTGACTAGATATTCTTGGCTGCTGAGTGATAGCTGCAGGTCAACCTATGGGTTTGAATGCTGTTTCAGATATTAACTTCTCCTCAGATGTTCCCTCGGATACCTCAGTGTTACTATGGGACAGTGCTGTATAGGGTGACCGTATTCCACAGTGGGAATATTGGTCATCACGTGGGACTAGTCCAAGCTGCTTGCACAAGCACTCTCCACACTCCATCCTGTTCAGGGTTAGTGTTGCAACTCACCCAAGCCCTGCCTATTTCTCTCCCATATGCAGAGCCAGGGCTTGGCTCAGGCTGGGGCTGGTGTTGCTCCTCACCCATCCCTTTCTGCCTCCCACCCAAACCCTGTTTCCTTCAGGGTGGAGGGCTTGCATTGCCACTCACCTCCATCAACCCCCAGGTCCCTTTTCTTGCCAATGGGACAAATGCCCCCATTTGCTAAAATAGTTTAGATGGACCAAAAAGGCCTTAAATAAAGACTGTCCTGGCCAGAACAGGATGTATGGTCACGCTATTACTGTGGAAAAGACCCAGTCCTTTAATTTTTTTCCCCTCAAATTAAATATTTATTTTCTAGGACTATATAATTAAAGATTAGCTAAAAGGGAAAACAGTAGTATGTGTAAAGGATAGAAAAAAATGTCCACAAAACTGTACTAAGAAGTTACTGCACAGCTTTTTCTTCAGTATATTTTCCTCTTTCTTCCCACCCCCACCTCCAGTGCTCCTTTTTGTAAAATCTCTCCCAGTGTAAAGTACATTTAAGTTTAAGGGTACTTTTCTGTTTCATAGTTTTCATGCAGATTTAAACAATTTTTATATGCCTCCCCAGTTGAAACAGGAAATATTTTGCAAAGAAAATATATGGAAGATCTCTAGATACAGACATTCAAGACTGTTTCCACTCGCCTTGTATCATTGGTATACTACTATTTTATTAGCTTCCAAAATTTTTTTAAAAATTATTTTGCTTATATTTTCAACAAAAAAAGTCTCTTGGTTAATATTTAAATTATAGCAGTTTAGTCTTCTTTTTTCTTAATGAAATATTTATTTAAAGATAGTGATGACAGCTTAACATACATTATCACAAAATAATAATACTTCTTGATGGTTAAAAGCACAGGAATCAAAAGAAGTTATTTCTGTGGAAAGACCAGGCTTCCTTCTACCACAATGCTTTTGAAAAGAAAAGACTTTTATAGATATTGCTGTCAAAAACAGCAGCATACCTTTTTACCCCATGCAAATGAAAGTAATTAATTCAGTCAAAAACAATCATTAAATAAACAAAAACCTCAGTTTTTAATGTGTTAGAATTTGTTTTGCAAAATATTGGAATATTTCCAAAGGTCCAAAGTAGTTTAGAATCCTTCCAGCTGTGTTCTTCACTTACACAGTTTTAATATAAGTATCTTCAGGAAGTCTGTGGTTATAAAGGGTGAATGATAGACACTAGTGCCTAGAACTAGAAGAGCAAAGTAGAACAGAACAGTTACTCTGCACCTGTCCTTTATCCAGTGCTATACTGTAGGTGGCAGCAAAGTCAAGAATCATTTTCAAAAAGAGAGGAATTATCCAGATGCCAATATAATTCATGCATTTTTGATGCTGCGAAAGTATACTCTTAATTAGTAGCAACTATGTAAGTCCTTTTATTATGACACTTCACTATAAATACATATTTGAAAATTTTAAAAAGCAAGTTCTTGCATGTTAAAAGAATGAATTTGAAAATGGCATACAAGTAGGTACAATAATACAATGAGAAATTAATATTGTGATTAGGATTGACTATTTTAGAACTTCTTTGATCAGCTTGGAACAGAACTTCTTTGCTATATTCAACTACATCTAATCTTTAAAAAATGGCATTCTTAAATTAAAAGTATCTCTAAGATCACCTAGAGGTCCTCCGATAAAAGCAGGGAAGACCAGACTTCACATATCTGATATTTATGAAATAGAAAGTGACCAGTAAACATAAAAAATAAATATTTTTATTGAAAAATTGTCACTTTTATGCCTTACAAAGAAGCAATAACCCAATTCTTCTTTTCAATCATTTACAGATTACCTTTAAATATAGCCTGTTTAGTGTTGTACTTTAAGGCTTGATTTTTTTTTCAAATTTTTCATGCCTTTATGAAATGCCACTGAGTCCTCTGAAAAATTAGAATAGTAATTAAGAGCTTACTTTTGCAAATGCTTTAAACTTAGAAGATTAAAAAAAAAAATCCAGGCAAAGTATGCACAGCTATCCGAAGAGAAAGAGGATAAGTACTAAAAAGGCTGTCTCTTATAGCACTCAAACAATGAAATTGTTCTAACAAACTCTATGAGACATGGCTGAGTTTATCTCAGCATAAGTTTTTCACCCAGAGGTTAATCCAGGAAGATCATACAACAGCTACAGGAATCTGGGACTTCAAATGGTCAGTGTATGCAATCAGGCTTAACAAGAGGGAGACGAGCTGTTTGAATTTGTTTCGTTGACTGTAGTGTCAAAAAAAGGAAGACATTCTCATGAGAGACCATCTATTAGAGTATTGATTTAGCCAGCAGCTGAAGAGGGAGAAAAAGGCTTGAGAATTTGTAATTTAACAGGAGGCTTGTTTGAGAAGAAAGACAAATAATACAAACTGATTATTACTGAAGAAGTGATAGCTTTGGTGGCATTGGAAAATCATTATAACAAAGGAGATAAGCCAGATATAAACTATTTTTCTGTGATTCAAAAATAGATTGATTTGGGTTTCTTATGGATCTATCAACACCAAGAAACGGTGAGGAAAATTGGATAAAGAAATATAGCTCATTAGGTGACTAGAATGGAAGTAAGATCCATTTCCATATGTTGTGACTGGCATTCCATCAACTTTTTTAAAAATTATTATTATTTGCTTTGCTGTAGCACCTAGTCATGAACTAGCATCCCATTGTTCTAGGTTCTGTACAAACACAGAATGGAAGAGTGGTTTCTTCACCCCAAAGAGCTTACAATCAGGTGTAAAATGAGAAACCAGAGATGGCTACAGACAGGTAGATGAGACACTATTGGGTCAGCAGGATAAGTAAGTAGTTGTAGCACAGCAGCCACCTAATCATTGTCAAGTTGTTTGTAGGCATCATGGAGAAGGAGAGTTTTAAAGGAGGAATGAGAGATAATAGGTAGGGAGGGGATAGGCCTAGAAGGACCATGAAACTGAAGACAAGGTATGCTTGCATTTGATGCAAAGAGAGAAGCAACAAAATGATGGGCTAAGGAAATTAACTTTGCATCACCATTCTGAATGGAAGTGAGTAGTACAAGATTGCATTTGTCAATGTCAAGGAAAAGGATATTGCAGTAGTTAAGGCATGAGATGATGAGAGACCTCTGTGGGTGTTCTAATTGTGTAGCTGTACAGGAAGGGACTGTGTAAAGAACAACGCTGTTCTGACCAGATGTAAGTAAACACTGTTTGGGTAAGCTGGCTGAGATAATTTTGGACATTGGTGAATAAAGTGTGCAAAAGATTGCCAGGCCTAGTTACCAATGTGCTCTCAACCAACTTCTTCTAAAACAGTAAAAAAAAACAAACAAACAAAAAAACCTTCAGCTATTTTTTGTTCTACTTAGAAACTCACTTTAATAATAAAAAGTGTGACCCACAAAACATAGCAAGTCAATGAGTATATTTTAATTTTTCTAAAAATGAGGCTCAATAGGAAGCTGATCCATGCCTCTTCTCTGTTGGCTATTATACTTTCATATTGCTACTTTTGTTATTGTGTTACTGTTTTATTCCTGAGTTTACATGCACCACAATAAGGTGTAACATCCTTTTCTTAGTGTTACAGTTTATTTTTTAATTCATATTTGGAGGTATTTGTTTTGACTGCAAATGTGAAAGTGTCCGATTCATCCCTTTTTTCCCCTGAAGTATCCAGTCTATCTACCTCTTCCAAAATGGCTTTCATAGGATACAGCAATAAACTCTTTCACAGATGGACTATTCTTGTTCTTCCAATACCTGAGAATAATTATCATAGTAATCAGACTAAAAGATCAAGTTCCACTTCTCATGAGATTCCATGTGTTTAAGACAGATCCAGTAAGACATGCTGTAAATATGGCTTTAATTTTTGTGTAATTATATTTTCATGCACTTATGAAACTTTTGCTCAAATATTTTTATTGTTTAGCACTCAGAAAATGTGGCTGTAATCCCTAATGTCTTTCAAATACCTCCAACATTTGTTGTTGCTCTTAAGTCCAGTCTGTCACTTTTTACACACAAAAGTTCAACTTTTTTCTGACATAGATTTTAATAACAGAGTCTCTCATCACATGGTCTAGTAGAAATTGGTGGTATGCCTGTTTTTGTGTAGTGGTATTTACCTCTCTGTTGTGATTAAAATTCAACATTTGCCTTAGAATATTCCCTTCTAAAGATCTTTTTAGGTACCTTCATAGTGCTTAACATTTCAAGTGCCTGTTCCTGTGAAAATCAGGTTTAGCTTGAAAAGTAATGTGCATGACATCTCTTCGTAATACAGACCTAAGAGCTAAAAAAAAGTACTATCTTCTGTTTGACCAAACAATGCAGATGAAAGCGAGAAGCCTGTTTGTTTGTTTGTTTGCAAAGAGCTCTTCAGGATCTAGTCACACATGACCTGAAGGACCACTCTTTGTCAACTCAAAAGTTTGTCTCTTTCCCCAGGAGAAGTTGGTACAATAAAAGCTGTTATCTCACATACTTTGCTTTCTAATATCTTGGAACAAACAGACCAACAACCAGGAGTTAAAGTATAATTTGGCAGGCCCTGGAACCCTCCTAAATTTGTGGTACCCCCTTGCATGAGTGCAGAATCCCTCACACCAGTGTGGGCCTCCCTCATGCACCCCAGCTACTGCCCCCCAAACATCTGCTCCCCACCCCAGCTACTATCCCCCACCCCAGCTCCTGCCCCCTCAGCTTGGATCCCCCACCCCAGCTCCTGCCCCTTACACCAGCAACTGCCCCCAGGCCCTGTCTGGCCGCTGGTCCCCCCCAACCCTTCCCCAACCCCCCACCATGCCACTTCACCGTCCCTCACTGATGTGGGCTGACCCCTTTCCCCATGCCCTTTCCCTGCCAGGGTAGCTTACCTGTCCTCGCACCTGCCCCTAGGCCTCCTTACCTGGCCACAGTGCCAAGCAGCCCCAACCCTGGCTCAGGCTGAGGCTCTGGCCCCAGGCTGGTTCAGACAAAGTATGCTCAGAGGCTCTGAGCATGCTCAGTGAGAACCAGCTCAGGGTGGGAGATTTAAAATCTCCCGGCCAGAGCAGCTCCCCTATCCTGCCGGAATGTGCTGGAACGGCATTCCAGGGCCTACCACTTTTAGGGGCTCTGCATTTGGGGGACCCAAAAATAGAAAATGGAACCTGAATGCTGTGTTCCAGGGGCTCACTAGTTTTAAATGGTGGGCCCTGAAATGGAGCATTCTGGTTCCATTTTCTGTTTTTAGGGGCCCCAGAATGCTGAGCCCCTAAAAATAGCAGGCTATGGAACACCGGTCCAGTGTGTTTTGGCTTACTTTAATCACTGGGCACAACAACACTGTAAACTGTTTTCCATCTAGTTCTTATAACACTTAACCTTTTGTTCTTCGACGAGCAGTGCTCCCGACTGCTCCACTCTGGGTTATAGCCGCGGTACCGCGCTCTGCATCGGATTTTCTTTGCATAGCAGTGGCTCCGTTGGTGGAGAGAGAGAGATGCTGAGGCTGTGTCCGTTGGTGTTCCCGCCAATGATGACGTCAGCAGCTCGCTCTCCCCAACCGTCACCTCAGTTCCTTTCTACCGCTCTCCGGCTCCGCACGGAGTAAGCGGTGGCTCCTCACTGTGAGACAACAGAAAGGAA
>ML682018.1:13896208-13942049 GCA_007922195.1 Podocnemis expansa | reverse complement strand
AAAAAAAAAAAAAAAAAAAAAAAAAACCGCCGCAGTCAGCGATGCCACAAGCGGCTGGCTTTAAACGCTGTACTGCCTGCAATGAACCCATGCCAGCCTCCGACGGCCATGACAACTGTATCCTCTGTCTGGGCGAGGGACACTTGTCCCACAAATGCCCCCAGTGTAAAAACCTGACCTCCCGAGCTAGAAAGGACAGGGAGAGAAAGTTAAAACTTTTACTTCTGGAGGGCTCCCTCCGTCCCTCCTCCGACCCCGGCGCTTCCTCTCAGGGCTCTGAAGGAGCGCACAAACGGCACTCGAATCTGTCATCCCCAGTACCTTTAAAAAAATCCAAAAGGACTGGGCACATGAGAGAACCCTCGCAGCAGGAACCCATAAATCGGGTGAACCCTGCGAGGGCGGCTGAACCGGCAAGCGCAGGTGTCCCCGCGCCGGCAGCGGATCCGCACCAAATGCCGGCACCTAGCCCAGTGCCGCCGCCGCCGCCTACAGCGGAGCCTCCATCTCCCTCGGCACCGCTCCTGGGGCAGACCTTTGCCTCCCCTCAGCCACAGGGTGCCCACCACTTACCGGTGCCGCAGCCTTTGATGCTCAGGCTGCCCCAGGCACCGCAACAGGCAGCCTTTACACTGCCTCCTCCGGCACCGCTTCTCTCATTTAACCCGGTGCCTCAACAACTGCCCGCCCAATTGACAGCCCCGCAGCCCGGTCTAGCCACGGCACTGGCCACATCACTGATGCTGGCACCGCGGCATACAGTGCCTCCTCATCCCGCGCATAAGAAACAGCCGCGGAAGACAAAACACACTGTCAGAGAACAGGAGCTTCTGGTTCACACTGCTCCACCATCACCATTATTTCAAACTGATTCTTCAACCAGTAACTCATCCAGAATGTCTAGCCCTGCGACCCCGTCTTCAGCATCCTCAGTCTCTTCACCGGCTTCACCTATCAGCCATCAACCCATTACAGTCCAACCTCATACCAACATGGTATATCCTTATCCCTACCCGCCATGGATGCCTTTTCCACAGGCGCCAGGCATCACGTATCCCATCTGGCCGTATCAACAGTTCCAGTACCCTACAAATCTCGACCCAACACATCACCTTCCGCAACCGGGTCCAATCCAGTCTAACACACCAGCAACCACCACTACTGAACCGGCTGCCTCACAGCTGCCAGCGGATTACCTGAAGCAGTTTAGAGATCTTTTTCAACAGGCTGCGGTCGCAATGAATATTCCACTTAACGACAGCCCTACACCACAACATAAACTATACAAGATTCTTCAGGCATCTGTCCCTAACAAATTGGCACTACCCATGGACGAAGGCATAATCCAGCCTGCATTGGAAATATGGCAAACTCCGGCTTCCATCCTTCCTTCTAATAAGAAATCTGATAAGAAGTACTTCATTGCCCCCAAGGGAAATGAATTCCTTTTCAATCATCCTCAACTGAATTCCCTAGTAATTGAGGCAGCAAACCAGAGAACTCGACAACCTTATCACAAAACTACTTCCACTAAAGAGGATAGGAAGCTGGATTCTCTCGGTCGCAAGGCTTACACATCGGCTGCACTTCAACTAAGAATATCAAACTACACAGCGCTGCTCTCTAGCTACGACCACGAGCTCTATTCTAAACTATCTGAGCTCAAGGACTTCATTACACAGGACAAACGAGATCAGTTCGATCTACTACTCACCGAGGGCAGACTGGTAGCCAAGACGGCACTCCAGGCCTCTCTTGACTCTGCCGACGTTGCCGCACGAACTCTTGCCACGGCAGTAGTCATGCGCCGCGCCTCTTGGCTCCAGGCTGCAGACCTGCCTAAACAAATGCAACGTACAATTGAAGACCTCCCATTTGACAAGGATCACTTATTTGCCAAAACTACTAATGATGTAATGCATGACCTCAAGGACTCTCGTGCAACACTCCGAACACTGGGGATTTTTCCCACAGTCTCTCGTCGTAAACCATACAGGAGTCAACCCATTACGACCAAATATCCACACACCCAGTATAACCGCAGAGTGGATAATTACAAAAATAAACCAAGGCAACCGCGTCGCAATAGGCCGCCTTTCCAGACAAATCGCAACCCGCAATCTGCGGATACAAAACATCAATTTTGATGCCTTGCTCGAGGGAAATACCAGCCATACCCTCCCCAAAGCCCAGAGGTCACCATCTACACACCTAATTTTCAAGGACAAGCTACACCCGTTTCTACATCACTGGCAGCACATCACATCCGACAGATGGGTGCTAGAGATCATACGAAAAGGGTACTCTATTCCCTTTCTGTCGAGACCGCAGCCACAACCCCCTTCCCCGTCCCTCTTCAGGGACCCAATTCATGTACAATACCTGCACGAGGAGATTCACCATCTTCTTCACATTGGTGCCATCGAACGTGTCCCGCAGGACCAAGAAGGGAAGGGTTTTTATTCCCCATATTTCTTAACCCAGAAGAAAACAGGGGGCTGGCAACCAATATTAGATCTCAGACGCCTAAATGTTTATGTCCAGGTCAAACGTTTCAGGATGGTGACCCTATCCAATATCCTCTCAGCACTTCAACAGGGGGATTGGCTGGCCTCCCTCGATTTGAAAGATGCATATTTCCACATCTTGATAAATCCAACACACCGCCGTTTCCTTCGATTCCGGTTTCTCCATTATCATTACCAATACACGGTCCTTCCTTTCGGCCTTTGCACGGCGCCAAGGGTTTTTTCCAAGGTCATGGCTCCGGCAATCGCCTTCCTCCGCAAGCAACATGTCTCCATCTTCCCTTACCTAGACGATTTCCTACTAAGGGCCTCGACACAACAACAGACCCACCACATAATCCACAAGACACTACATCTGTTCACATCTCTAGGTCTTCAAATAAATCTCGAAAAATCCTGCCTTCAACCGACGCAAGAAATTCAGTTCATTGGTGCCCACATCCATACCCCATCAGCAAGGGCCTTTCTCCCCATGGACAGATTTCTCAATCTACAACAGTTGGCTATCTCCATCCAGAACTCCCCAATCAGCACAGTACGCACATGCATGCAGATACTTGGCCACATGTCCGCCACCACTTACCTGGTCCATCATGCTCGTCTACGCATGCGTCCTTTCCAATTGTGGTTCCTATCACAGTTCAAACTAAAGCGACATTCCCTCAATCGACCTTTAGCCATCCCAGCCACAGTAAAGCATTCCTTAGCTTGGTGGACCGACAGCAACAACCTCCTGCAGGGAGTACCCTTCTTTCCACCTCAACCGGTTATGACCATCACCACAGATGCCTCCCGCACCGGCTGGGGGGCCTACCTCCAGGATTGCACAATACAGGGCAGATGGCAAGCAAGAGACATGCCCGCCCACATAAACGTGCTCGAACTCAGAGCGGTCTTGCGGGCCTGTTTACACTTCCTTCCCCAAATCTCCGGGAAGACGATCACGATCCGTACAGACAACAGACCATGCATGTTTTATATAAATCGCCAGGGGGGCACCAGATCACAAGACCTATGCCTCGAAGCGATGGAGCTATGGAACCTGTGCACACAGCACTCAATACACCCCGTCGCGGAGTACATCCCGGGCAAGGACAATACAATAGCAGATTCTCTCAGTCGAGCCTTCCCCAACCACCACGAGTGGGAATTACGCCTCGATATTCTACAGGCAATCTTCCAGCAATGGGGCTTCCCACTCATCGACCTTTTTGCCACAGAGCTGAACAAGAAATGTTCCCAGTATTGCTCTCGGGGGGGCCACGGTCGCGCTTCAAGAGGCGACGCTTTCTCGCAACATTGGGGCAAAGCACTTCTCTATGCCTTTCCCCCAACACCACTAATTCCTCGGGTCCTGTCCAAGATACAGCTCGACAAAGCACAGGTCATTTTAATCGCCCCAGCATGGCCACGCCAACCGTGGTACACGCAGCTCCATACGCTGTCCAGAGCGCAACCCATAACTCTACCCCTTGTCCCAGACCTCCTATCCCAGAACAGAGGGACTCAACGGCATCAGTACCTCAACAGACTCCATCTGACAGCCTGGCTGATCGATGGTTCAACAAATTAGAAAACAACTGTTCGCATACTGTCAAAAACATATTACTAAACAGTAGAAAGCTGGCCACACGCATTACTTACCTGCAGAAATGGCGCCGCTTCTCCTCCTGGTGCTCGGCACGAACCGTCGATCCACGCACAGCAGCGCTCCCACTCATATTAGAATATCTGGCGAACCTGAAAGAGGAAAAAGTTTCCGTCAACACAGTACGAGTACACCTAGCAGCCATCTCTACATTCCATGACAGAGTAGACCATAGTTCAGTCTTTGCTCACCCCACTTCCAAACGATTCATGTTGGGGTTGAGAAACCTTTACCCGGACGTTCGCCCCCCGGCGCCCCCATGGAACCTCCCAAAAGTTCTAAAGATGCTCATGGCACCCCCATTCGAACCTTTAGCCACATGCACCTTACTCCACTTATCAATGAAAGTTGCTTTTCTCGTCGCCATAACTTCTGCACGCCGAGTGGGGGAGATAGCAGCCCTCATGGCGCACCCCCCATATACGGTTTTTTATAAGGACAGAGTGGTATTGAGACCTCACCCAAAATTCATCCCTAAGGTGGCTTCTTCTTTTCATATTAACCAGACTATCAACTTACCTGTGTTTTATCCAAAGCCACATACAACACCGCAACAAAGAACACTGCATACATTAGATGTCAGAAGAGCCCTTTCTTTCTACCTGGAACAAACACAGCCTTTCCGTAAGACTCCCTTGTTATTTGTCTCCACCGTCGAACGTTCCAAGGGTCAACCTATCTCCAAACGAAGGTTATCCACCTGGATTTCTTCTTGTATTCGATCAGCATACAACGCCCCACACTCAACTCAACCTCTCTCCATCCGCTCTCACTCTACACGGGCGATGGCATCATCTCTGGCCTTCCTCACCAAGGTCCCTCTACATGCCATATGCCAAGCAGCAACCTGGTCTTCCACGGACACTTTTGCCAAGCATTACGCTCTGGATCAGCTCTCCGCCATGGACACTGCAGTGGGACGAGCAGTGCTCGACTCAGTTCGACTGCCACACTCGGAAGTACCCACCTCCAAGAATAGTAACTGCTAACAGTCACCCAGAGTGGAGCAGTCGGGAGCACTGCTCGTCGAAGAAATGGAGGTTACTCACCTTGGTGCAGTAGCCGAGGTTCTTCGAGATGCGTGCTCCCGACATGCTCCACTACCCACCCACCTCCCCTCTACTTCGAAATATTCCTTTGTCTTCAACAGGTAGTTTCGCAGTAGAAAGGAACTGAGGTGACGGTTGGGGAGAGCGAGCTGCTGACGTCATCATTGGCGGGAACACCAACGGACACAGCCTCAGCATCTCTCTCTCTCCACCAACGGAGCCACTGCTATGCAAAGAAAATCCGATGCAGAGCGCGGTACCGCGGCTATAACCCAGAGTGGAGCATGTCGGGAGCACGCATCTCGAAGAACCTCGGCTACTGCACCAAGGTGAGTAACCTCCATTTTTGAATAATAAAATTTCCCAGATATAGGCTTCAGATTTTCTTAGATATGATGTTGATTTGCGATGTATATGTAACCATATTCTCCAGGAATGTTGGCTTGTTTTTGTTGTTTAACTCTTTGAGTGTTTTCAAGAGAGTATCCCTTGGATAGTTGGCTTCTGTGAAAAAACTGCTTTACTGACCCAGAGCATATATTTTTCATATCGCCTTTGTACCGCAGTGCACTGCACCAAAATGAAAGCCATTTGCTATATTTTCTGACTCAGTAACCATAATATGCCATTTCCCAGGGCCTAATTCCTATTGAAGTCAAAGGAAATCCTTCCACTGACATCGGTAGTGGTGGGGTTGTCCTTCTAACATAGCATACAATTGGATTATTTTTAATTGATGATTTTTATAAGCTCTCATTCGCTTTTCTTATGGCTTTTTCTAAGAATGGCATCCTTTTAAGAACTGGTCTCTTGGAAGGATGTTCGCTGAGCTATACGAGCAGACTTGGCCAAACTGCGGCTCGTGAGCCACATGCAGCTCTTTAAAGAAAAACTGCAGCTCCCAGGAGAGCGCAGGAGGGAAGGGCGACGTGGCGGGAGCCAGGGGTGAGAAATTTGCAGTGGTTGGGGACAGCAGAGAGGCAGTGGAGGAGGAGCAGCGTTGTGAGAGCTGCAGGAAGAAGCTGCCTGGTAAGAGCCGGGGGAGGGCAGGGAGGGGAGGGGCGGCATCGAGAGACCCTGAAGGGAAAAGCAAGTCATCAGTTAGATGGAAGAACAAGCATTCAGATCAAGTACCTGCCAGATTCTACAGTTTACCCACATGATATTAATTCTGCATTATGATAGTCTTTAATTACATCGGTGAATGATTTTTTTAATACTTTTCTTTTTTGATATTGTTTTCTGGGTACATATTTTTAAAACTGGCAACATAAATTGATCAAGAGCAAGTCTACAATGAACTACAGATAAGTGATGATAATTAGCAATTTAAACCTGAACAGCAATTGTAAATTAATTTTCTTTTTTAAAAATCACCTGGCATTTCCAGATATTGTAATATAATACAAAATTATTTCTGTTGTATTTCTATTTTGAGAATTAAATAAGAATCATCAGAAATGACTGAAAATTGACATAAGTGTTACATCCAAAACCACTGACTACTGTCAAAAGGTTATTAAAAAAAAACCCTCTATTTAAAGAATGTTACAAGTACTTATTGTCGATCATGGTTCATTTTCAGCATGCAAAATGATTTAGACTTAAGATAGACCACCACTACTGAAAACTGCTTTAGAAAAAAAATTCCTTAAGTCTGTTGAACAAGTGTGCCTGAGACATCAGGATGTCATCTGTTTGAAGAAGGAACTGCTAGCACATTTATTTTATGAGAAAAATTTAATTAATATAACTAAATCAATTACCAAGATAATTTACATTCACTGCAAAGTTCCATAGCAGCACTATACTTCTACTGATTAAATAGCATTCAATATGTATTAATTCTTTTTTATTGTATAGTCAAAGTCTAGTTATATTTCAGTGCAGTCTTCATGAATGACTCTATGGGTATCTGAGCCCATTAGACAAGAGGGTAGTTGTTGTGAAGGTCTGAGAATGGAAAATTGTGTTGTAAACTTTCTGAAAAAAAAATCTCTCACCAATAAAGATTTTACTTTGCATTATAAAAACCAAGTATTGATATTTAGAATTTATACGGGGCCTGACCCCAAACTGAATAAACTCAATGGGATTTTTTCCATAGTATCTTCTGTGCATGGACTCCAAAGCACTTACTAAAACAGGCTCTGATCTTGCACTTTCTGTCCCCATAAATTCTCATTGATCTGTTGTGATTCTGAACATTTGAAAAGGTGTCCCTGTGTGCATCTCTTCATAGGATTAAGATGAGAGCAGTATTTTCCCTTACTGTTACTATCATTTTAAAATTAATTGCGTCTGAGTCCTAAGACCTTTTGTCTTCACTGTCCATGAGTATTTCAGTGAACAAGTTTACTGGCAGAAATGTTGGCAGGGAAGTGGGGGCATGGTAGATGTCGGGATGGGGTGGGAGGCAGAAGTGTGGCATGGTTGGGGAGAGCAGAGAAGCAGCAGTGTAGTAAGAGACGGCAGGGAAGTGGCAACGGGGGTGGGGGGTGGGGGAGAGAAGCGTGACATGGTCAGAGAGGCCATAGCATGTTTAAATTTTCTCGTAGGCCTTAATGCCGTGTACTCATTGTTAAAATAAAATCATGTTTTATAAGTCCTAAACATGATGTGGAATTTTAAGAAATGGAAATATAAAGGAGAAAAGTATAAAACTGAACATAGATTACTTTCAATTTTTGACACAACTTACTGCTGTGAAGCATCATATTCCACAATGAAATTCAAAACATTGTGCAATACTTAGAGATCAGCATCTCAGAGAGTTTTTACCTGCTGCATTGACAAGTTACTGCCCAGATTTAAAAAAAAAAAAAAAACACTTGCCACAAGCCTGTAGAGTTCTACATCTAGCAACAGCTAATTTTTTACTGTATAGGCCTAGTTTCATGGTAATCTTAAACAATTATTAGAATCTGGCATTAGTGGATCAATATTTGCCCTATTTTTATGATAAGATCAAAGTGCACAATGAATTTTAAGCTTAATAATTTTGGAGTAGGTAAAAATATGTGGTTATAGTGTTCTCTCGAAGGTTTAATAATCCACTTGTGTGGCTCTTGAGTTCCGTAAGTTTGGCCACCCCTGTATATGAGGAAATAGGCATAGTTCCTGCTGACATTGTGCCTATATAGAATGTACATTTTTACAAGTATCAACGTTTATTAAAAATGTAAAAAGTGTCAAATATGTAAAAGAAATATCTCATTTAGTTACAAAGACCGTAAGTGTCCTCCACCTGCTGTGACTAGTGCTGCATATAACTATTACATTGCTAAATAAAAACTATTTCTTTTTCTAAGTGCCAGAGGGTTTAACACTGTTGCCCACCAGGCATAGTATGTGAACAACTTCCACTTAAAATCAGTAGCAATAGAAAAGCAACTAGTGTCTTCAGAGCTTGCTGAATACATGCACAAACACCATATCTAAAATAAAAGCTTGACGGAAGTTATTTGTCAAAAAGCTGCGTGTCAGGTTTGGCCCAGCACAGGTGTTCAAGGGAGCAAAGGGCATGAGCAGCCTTTCCTTCCTAGCCTTGTACTAAAACCAGACACAATTATACTTTTTATGCCTTTCTCAGCATGATGAGTGTTCTAAGCTAGTGTGTTTAGTGGTACTAACAGAAAAGGGGAGTAGAAGGTGAAGAACAGTCAGGGGCCATGTGTCCCTCCTTTTGTACTGGCTATCAAAAGTAACCCAATATATGAAGTAGGAAGTGAATATTGTGATCTCTCTAAGGATGCAAGAACTTCCACTCCAATTTGAATTTCTTCAGAAAACCCAGAAGGGCTCTGGCAGAGTCAGGCAAAATTTCTGCTGTGGCTTCCACAGCAACACAGATCTTCCCTACTTTTCCATACATAAAATGTGAGCTATGAGTTCAAGCCAAAATCTGGTTCAAAATATACAGCTCATGTGGCAGTACCTGGCAATGTTTTATACTTTTTATGGGAGTTCACTTTTGTTATATCTTACTCCTTTCCCTCTTTTGTCTTCAATGATCTGTTTCCTTTGGGTTGCAAATTTTGGTTGGACATATTCCTGGAGATTTCAGCACATGCCATAATCTTTAATTAAAGGATTAATCTTTAAATCCTGGAGACTCCAGGGCAATCAAGGGCGACTGGCAACCCATATGATTCTTTTGTGTCATGACCATGGCTGAAAAGTCAGTCAGGCACCAACTTTGGTGGATTCAGTTTTAATAAGGCTTGGTTCAGTTGGTGGGAGGGGAATACAAGATCACTTTTCAAGCTGTCAGGTAACCATTTCAAGTCTTTGGTTAACGAAAGCAAATATTATTTCTGTTAAAGAGCTTGATTCCTTATAATCTTTTGCTCTTACAAATATTCAAGCTTCCAACTATGGAAGGAATTTTGAGGAAAGGCTTTGGAAAAGTTCACTTCTATTCTCAACAAACCTTAAAAGAAGCAAGGAGTATATGAAACTTAACTTGTACCTATTTAGATTTTCCCAGTTTTATGAATTGTCAGATGAAACTTTCATTTTGGCATAGCTCACATAGGACCAAAACAAGGAGGCAGCACCCAGCCTGTGTATCTTTACAGGGTAGGATAAGGAACCAGAGGGTCTGTTCAGCAGTGGATGCTCTAATTCTGGGAAAATCCCCCGGAGCTAAATGCTGCACAGATAGTCCTGCAGTTCCAAAGGAGCAGCTGTGTTAGCCTAGTAAAGTGAAAAAAAAAAAAAAAAAAAAAAAGCAAGGAGTCTTTTGGCACTTAAACACTAACAGATTTATTTATCACATGAATTTTCATGGGAGAAAATCCCACTTTATCAGGCACTTTGAAGAGGGGAATCTTATAGAATGGGATGAAAATAAATGCAGGGGAGTGTAAGACATGGGATCAGGTTATACTGCAATAGCAAATCAGAGCATTTATAAGGATTTAAACTCTAGGAAATAGCACATAGAGGGAGGGTGAAGTCAAATTACCTGTTTATAATGTGAAAAGAATCCATAGTCACAATTAAGTCTTGCTTTCACACAATGTAATTTGCATATTAGTTCAATGTCAGCTGTTTCTCTTTGAAGTCTTGATGTCCCATTGATTTTCTTGAGGACCATCATTAACAGATCATTAATGGGGTGATTAGGAAGATGGAAGTGTTTAGCAACTGGTTGGTTTGTTTGTTTGTTTTGTTGGTTTGTATATGTTGTGATTTCTGATGTCAGTTTTGTGCCCATTTATTCTTCTGCGTAGGGACTGTCCTGTTTCCCCAGTGTATAAACTGAACCTGCAGTGTGTCCCAACCCTAAAATCCAAACATTTTAGACAGACAAGAGAATACCTGGCTCATAACTGCACTCAATGTGTATCCCACAAAAGTGAGAGTTGGATTTACCACTCAATCTTTCTCCATGCACATAATGTTCATAGGCCAAATTTTACTTTAGGGCTGATGGACACTCACAGTTTGTTTTTATACTAACTGAATACCTGTTAGCATTATTTAATCTGCAAGATTATATTCTTAAGTATTGTTTATTTACAGATTACATTCTTAAGTATTAACTATTTCATCTACAATCTAACATTCCTCAGTAACTTTACAGCTAAGAATGGAGAATATTTATTGTAAGTAGTAGGCTTTCTTCCCTGTTAGGATACATTATTTCTATAGCGGGAATTACAAATTAAACTTTTGTATATAGTAGGCAAAGTATAATTTGATGGGCCACAGAACCTTCCCCTTCCCATATTGTCTTGGCCCCTCAAATTTGTGGGCCCCAGATCAGTGTTCCGGAGCATTCCTGCTTACTTTAAGCCCTGTTTGTTTAATGCAAATATAAAGCTAAATCGTAGACCAGTTATTGGTTTCTTTCCCTGTTTTAGCTTTGTCACTTCATAATCAGACTTTGGGTTAGTTTTTCTGTGTCACTCTGGAATATGTATGATAAAATTTCAGGATTGCCACTTGTCTGTGTGTCACTCTGAAACCGAGGATGTCACCACTCAGTGTAAAACAGTTGAAACAGATGATATAAACTTCAGCTTTTTTGATTAGAATATCACTGGGTTCAGTCATCTCTGCAATTATATTCTCTTACCATCCAGTTTTCAAGTTCTCAGTCATTTTTGGCTTTGTCATACTTTAAAAATTACACTTCTATGACAGCATAACCATTCTCCTAGTTTTGTTTTAACCTGGTAAATTGTAGCTTCACCACTAAAAGATGAAGGGGGAGTTAATTTCAGTCTTTGCCCACTACTGTGTATGCCATCAAACTTTTCAGTCATCTGGTTTAGCATCGGAAGTCGTATCAAAGGAATTGTAAATCTGAGATAGCCTTAAGAGAGTAAAGAGTTGTTTTATTATAAATAAAAGGTGTATATTTTTTAAATAATTGAGCTTTTAAATTGAAGTCATGACCATATATCTTATATAAAACTGACTAATATTTTTCCCAGCATGTGCATGCTCTTATATATGTACCCAGACAGCCAATTGAAGTTGTGTGTATTCACACACAACTTGGATTTATAGTTGTACAAATTCAAACACTTTTACCATTGTCTGTCTACTTAGTAAGGGTTTTTTTCCTAGTGATGGACTTGCCTACATTTAATGTCTATACTAATATTTTATCGTGCAATTAGAATCTGATCATCTTAAAATATGTTCGACTGCAATAAGAGAATTAAATTTGTCTTTCCATATTTTTATAAAAATAATTTTGCACTCTTAAACATTTTCATACTACAAATATGTTGAAGATTTTGGACTTTGGTTCTGTTTCCATTAGTTTATTTTGGTGTAATTTTTGGTGTAAAATTCATTTATCATCCTTTGTTTTAGTTGTTTTGTGTATAGACATGTTGTAAACAAGCTCATTAGAGTTTAGTCAATGCAAGAAAAATGGGAACTGTAAAATCTTCAAGGTAACACCGAGAAATAAATTTCAATGGGGCAACCGTTGTTTTACTGTTAAATACAAGTATTCAAAAGCCCAAAAAGAATAGGAGTACTATAGAAACTGCACACTCCATACTTGATAGGAGGTAGCTCTCAAGCTACTCTCTGTTGTCCAGTCCTTTGGCCATTTTGGGAGGATTAGTTGATTAATTTTGTAGAAAGCTCAATCCAGTCCTTCTTTCATTTAAAATGTTCATTGATATAGGGATTTTGAGGTAAGGTAAATCAAAACGAAAGGAACAGTTTTCCTTACACAGGGCCATGAACTGGAGGCAAAAAGTCAAATCCCAGCAACAATAGCAATCTTTGTGCTTGGGGGTTCACAGAGCAGCTCCTTTCTACTGTTCCCAGGAACACAACTCTCACAAAAGAGGCTGGAACATGACTAGGCATGTTGGTGAAATAAGAGATGGTAGGCTTCATCATCTCAAGTGATGGAGTGTGTGTGTGTGTGTGTGTGTGTGTGTGTGTGTGTGTGTGTGTTTTCTATACACCCTGAAAATGTTTTCCATAGCTCCTCTGTGGCAGCGTGGCTCTGCACAGAGTCTAGCCCGGCCACAATGTGACTCAAAACAGTAGGGCTCCCTCCTCCAAAACCTACAGATTGTGATGGGTACAACCATCTGCAGAGCATAAGTCGGATGCAGGATAAACTGAAGATAAAATCCATAAAAAAGTAGCAAACCATCATTTGAACAGTATTTCTAACAACATCCATCTAGTGAATGTATTAAATGAGGCATGATATGTAACATCTCGAATACTGCATGATTTGAAATATATAAACTGATACATTGAAATGAAAAAGTGAGCTAATACTTCAGTGCTTGTCACTAATTTTGCTGCTTCTTAAGGCCAGTATAGCTGGACAGAATGTTTAAAGGACTGGAACCCTGTAAAAGCAGCAGTTTTTCTTTCGGTAATTTGGAAAACAACCTGTCTCTGATCAATTCCGATTTATTTTAACTTGTCTGTGGCGATCCAGGTGGACAGGTTTCTCCCTTGAACTGTCACCTGAATGCCAATAATGTAATTCCAACTGGGTATGTCAAATCCTACAGTGACAATATCATAGTTTGTTTTCCCTTAATGCTAGAGAACTGATGTAATTGTTTACCATGGAGAACAGTAAAATAATTGAATTAACTGCTGTTGAACATCTTGCAAATGTTTTTTTTCTTTCTTTCACTAGTGTTATACTCTCTGGCATTGCTTTCTGTGTTCTGTTAGATTAAATGAGAGGTGATTAGGGTTAAAACAGGAAAAACAAAAAATAAAACTCCTGCTAATCAGACAGATGTGCTCAGATTTACAATTTCTCAAGTTTTTGTAATTCTGTTTATTGGTTTGCTTTTAGTTTATACAGAGCTAAAATATATATGTGTATGTATTTTCGTTTGCTGGCGTGGCCTAATCCTTTCTCCTTTAAAAACAAAACAAAGCAAAAAAAGCAAGAAGAAAAACCCCTTAAATTATACAATTTCATCTTATTGACAAATTGTTGACAAGGTGAGTTCCCTATTCCTGTTCCTAACCTATGGTTCCAGGTTTTACTCTTTACACAACAAATATGATACAAAGAAATGACAAGGGCACAATGGAGTCCAAATACCCATATGATAGAGGTAGTGCAACCATTCACTACCCTTCCTCTACTGTTAATTGGCATGTATTTGTTTTGGGTGTAATGAGTTTGTAGTATGACGAAGGTTAGATATGAGTTGAAAGTTTCCACGGGTAAGTTGTATTCATTGCCCATTTTGTGTCTCCATATTAACTTAGGCCTCAGTTTCTGTTGAGTTTCCCATGCTCCATTTCTCACTGATGCAGCACTAGTGGGGAAACTAAAGTAGGAGAAAAGGGGAAGTCCATAAAACACCAAGATTCAGGCACTAGGCTTTTTTTGCCTCTTCCCCTCTTTTCAATGCAATAGCCTCACTAACCCAGTTTTCTGACCCAATAAGTCAATTACAAATTAAGGCCTGATTCAACAGCATGTTTCAGCTGCTGTGTGCTACTCTAACAATGCAAAAAGTCTGTAAAACCAAATTTTTAACTGAGTAGTTTGCTATGGCTGGTTAGTGCTACTTTAGCGTACCAGTGAATCTGTCCTTAAAAGTTTATTACTTTTACATTTTAAAGGTTAATACTTCAACTAATTAGAAATATTGCATGGTTACATTTTTGTAGGTTTCTTGTTTAGTGTTCGTCTATGAAATCTTTCATTTTTCAAACGCTAAGAAAATTCCCAGACAAAAAAAAAATGGGATTAAGGTTGAGAGTATGTATCAGTACCTTCATGGTGAAAAGCTTTATGAAAACATTGTAATTATTCCACATCTAAGTATTATATACATTATGTAATAGAAATTCAAACATGTTAATTAAGAAATATACTGTTAAGACCCATACAACCTTAACTCTACCCGTATTGATTCTATGAGCCAGGGATGATCAATTTAACTTTAAAAAATCAGTTTCTTCCAATCTGGGACCAAAATCATTAAAATGCCTTAGATTAATGTGACAAGGATGAAGAGATAAAATCCATTATTGGATCAACTTCTGTTGGTGAAAGAGCCAAGCACATGAGCTACAGAGATCTATAGTTCAATCTGGCTTTACTGGTGACCCATATGGGTGATGTCTCTGATTCTGCATGATGAAATTTCTGATTTTTTTCTTTTGTTTTCAGTTTCTTTTTGAAAAACCTAGGAAATTACAACCAAATAACCAGTTAAAATATACTGAGATTTCAGAATCAGCATTCAAAAGTTAGGAAATGGTAGAATTAAGAATTACCTGTGCACCCTTAATGTGGCCTTCGTTTCTGTATGTACTTAGTTACAGTATTTAGTTGCATGATTGCAGACTATCTGTTCCATAAAACCTCTGCTACATTCAGTGCAAAAGATAGACTAGGGATGTGTACTGAAGGAAGCTGTCTTGGGGGGCCTAGACCCCTCTATAACAGAAATTTGAAGGAGTATAATGAAAGAAGCAAAGGACTGCAGGAAGTGAAAGCCAGGTTCCATGGTTAAGGCAATTGTGTCATGATGGAAAATGTGTTTATATCCTTGCCTCTGCCAAAGAGTTCCTATATGATGCTGGGCAAGTCACTTAAATCAAACATCACAGGAGGCCATTAATTGTGTATTCCTCATTTTCTGCTTCCCCAGCTTGAGACCCAAAGGGTCTGATTTGCAGAAGTGCTGAGGAATCAAATGCATAGCTAGAGTAATTGGGAGTTATGATTTGAACATACAGAATGAAGTACAGCAGTGGTTTTCAACCAGCGTGCCATGATACATTGCTGTGCCATGAGAACGGTCCAAGTCTGCTGTGAAATTTTGTACAAAGGTAACAAAAATCAATGTAAAACAAACTTTGTTTCATCTTAAATGATATTCTATCCAACCAAAATTACAACTCAGAAAATTTGAAAATTAATCATCAAATTAAAAGCAAGGTATCTGTCTTTTGATTCTAAAACATGAACATTCTAAATGCATATGGGCAAAGGGCAAAATTAAGATATGTATTTTTTTTTCTATTGGATTGGAAACATTAATGCATTTGATCCTTTTTTAGTTTGCATGCCCTGTGTTGCAAACCTCTATAGTAAGACCATAACTAAAGTAAAGGTGAAGTTTCATGAGCAATCAGTTCAGCTGCACAAAGTGGGTGTGCATGGAATTGTTGTCTCCCTGAAGTGTGTCATGTTACTGAAAAAACTGGGAACCACTGCTGTACAGTTAATTTTTGGAAATTCAGACCCTTGGTGCCGTAAATTGGGCAGTTAAAATTTGTATGTATATTTTTACCTAAAGTTTGCTGTGTCTCAGTTCCTCATCTGTAAAATGAGGATAACATCATTCCCTTATTTCACAGGGGCCTGACAGGGTGGTGTGTCCCCAGAGGGACAATAATGAGTGGGGAGCTGTGAGGCCCATTTCAAGGCAGTGGACCCCTTAAAGAACAGGTGTTTGGGACTGGTAGCATGAGGAGAGGATTACCAGGCCCAGCTGGGAATGGAAGCCTGGGGACTGAGTAACAGGGACTACCTGCTATTGAGCATAGAGGAGTGTTCCTAGCTCAGTCAGGGGGAAGCTTGGAAAACAGGAGGGACCCATAGCAAGACTGACCTGTACTAGTGCTCAAGTGATGGGGACCTGAGATTCAAAGATCTGTGAAACCTTCAGCTCCTGCACATGACCCAATGAAAAAGACCTGGTTTTCCTGTTGGTTATAAGTTAAACTTCTTTTAATTTGGGGAACAAAAAGCTCACCCTGAAGAAAGGGGACTGAAATAATGCTGAAAGAGTGAATGTTCTATGTCCATGGTAGCTGATGAACAGGAAGCACCAGCTGATTGGTGTATTGTGAGAATAAATTTATTAGTGTTTGTCTGGCACTCAGATACCATAGGGACGAGCACCATATAAAAGCTCCTGAAGAAATTAATAATTTAAGTGTTATGTTGTGGGTTTTACTGATTCAAACAGAAATTGAATGGAGGGAAGGGAGCTCACTCAGAAATAGCCTTTCTAAGTTACTCGTTTCTGTCCTCTTTTTCTTTACTTAGCTATCATAACCATTTGTTGTGTCTTCTGCATTTTAAAGCACAATCCTAATGTTGCCTTCCATAAGTTTTCCTATTTACCTCTCTTACCCAAGCTACTTGAGTTGTTCCTAATAAGTTATGTGCTACCCATCTGCATAAATAAACGCAGGACTCTTTATATGGCTAAGGCAGATGTCTTGTGTGAAGTAGCTGTTCCGTAGCTGCTGTAGAGTTTTAAGCCAAAACAGCACTTGCAGCAATTGGTCATTATGGGAAGAAAAAAAACTTAGTTTTAAAGATGATCTTGTTCATCCATAGAAGTGAGTTGTCAGTTTCCAACAGAGCTGTCCTAGCAAGAGTAGTTAGGGGTCAAAAGCACCCCAGGAAGATAGTCATAGATGAACCACAGATTCTGCATTCAGAAAATCAAAGGACATGAGTTAGCTCTGGAGGCAGGTGCACTGGCTATGCAACATCAGAAAACCTGCTTCAAAACAGGAACCCAATGAAAGCAGCAACAAATGGAAATCAGCAAGTTTCTAAAATAAAAAATAAATTTGAGCTAAGCAGAGTAAGTAGAATTAGAGGGTTAGAGAGAGAATCTGCAATGAGTATAGTTAGAAAAGTTAGGTTTCAAAACAGTAAATCTGTAAAAGTTAATCCAATTTATCTGAAAAGAAAGTTAAGAATTATTTGAAGACTAGACAGCTGTCACTAGATTTTTTACCAATGTCTATTTCCAGTCTGATTTGCTGATTATTTTTTACCATGTTTCTCAAAAATACAGTATTGAAATGTGGGTTTCTATGACTACTATGAATCTGTGAACTACTTTGAAGATAAACATAAAGAATATCACTTTGGATGACTCACTGATGATGACTTAAATTCCTAATCACATGGTGATTTGAGGAAGCCAATTAATCCCTTGGTTTTATTAAAGGACAGGAGTAAATAAAAAAAAAATTGGAACGTAGAAGTGGCCGTGAATATGATGTTCTGTAGTGCAGATTTGTGCATTCTCTTTTTCCTGCTCCCTCCTCCTTGCTTACCAGAATGTATAGACATGAAATTTTGTAGTCATTTTCAGCAAGGTTTTCAGTGTATATATGTGTCATGCCCTTCAAGTCTATACAGCACATCCTATCCACTGCCCACCTTAGGATGGGAACACAATGGGGTAAGATATTTAAGGGCAATTTCCCAACAAATCAGATGAAGGGAGGGTAGGGGAAGTTAATTTGCCTTATGAAAGGGCATTCAGAATACAGAAATAAGAGAGATTTTATAGCAGTATAGTATAATAGTATAGTATTTTGTAGTTTGGGGATTCATAAGAAGCTCCAAGTAAATCACAAGGAGAAAATCAAGTTTCCTATTTTGTTGATGAAAATACAGAAAATGCCAGGTTCATTACAAGTCTACATATATATGTTTGAAAACTAGAGTTTTTACGTGGAGTGTGGGCACAAGCAGGGCCACCCTTGGGGGGCAGGAGAGGGGTGATTGCACTGGGCCCCATGGTTCCATGGGCCCTGCACTGTCCTGCTGTGAGCAGGACACTGTAGGGTCCGCACCACTGTACCCCCAACAGCTGCACTGCCTCCCGCCCCTACCCCACTGCCTTCGGCTCAGAGCTAAAGGCAGCACAGCGGGGGGGTGGGGGAGCTGAGAGCATGGAACCCTCCTCCACTTTTGGCCAGATCACCCTACCCCCAGGTCGGGGAATAGCCGGCCCAGGGGTGGAGAGGGATGCCCCTGGGGTCAAGCTCTGCTCTCCCACCTGTCCCCTGGGCTGGCTATACCACCCTCAGGGCAGGGAGAGCTGGCCCAGAGGTGGGGCAGGAGACTGAAGCCTGACCACTGGGCTGGCCAGCCCTGCCCCCCCCCAGCACAAGGGGGGGTACAGAAGCTGATTGGCCCGGGGCCCGCACCCTCTTAGGGACGATTCTGGGCAGAAGTTTGGTCTTTCCCTGGAGAATGATTTTTTGGAATGAAACAGGCAAATCCAAAGTCTTTCCCTACAGGATTAGTGGAACTTTTAAACTTCAGGTCTGTATGATTATGAAGTCATGCAAGCAATTTAGAGCTTGTCAAGACAAAGGGGCTTGACTCGTTTTTGAGAATGGGTAAACTAATTTAAATCTAAAGATTTCAGTGGAGTTATTTCTCTGATTTATATTAATGTGAAAAGAGAATTAGGTCCGTACATTTTAAAAAAAAAAAAAAGAAAAAAGCACAGGCCACATTTTTATTTTTATTTTTTATTTTATTAGACTTTCAAATAAGAAACACATAGACTTTTATCTGTTTTTACAAACCTTAGTTTGCTGTGAAATGATTTCCCTTTGCTATTTGCTAGAAGCAGACTCTTTGTCTGATTTTATACTATGGCTGATGAGATAAATCTTTATAGTCATATTGGCAGATATGACTTCTGTTTGAAGAAGGACAGATAATACACTTCGAAAAAAACTCTTGGGACTACCGTGAATCTTTTTATATCAACTAATAAATCTGGGAAATCATAGCTTGACAGTCTACACTAATTAAAATTCACAAGCTGAAATATCTTGTTTATAGAAAACCCTTTGTCTGGGTCATTAGCTTTTAGAAAGGTTTGTAATCTTCTATGAATTTGATTCCACTGGTAAAAACATGGGGGGCTGACACTTAAATGAACAGTGGAATGCTTAAGCATGTCACTATGAAGTAAAAATAGGAGGATGCAGTTGTTGGTTAAAGTGCCATGTCAATGAAAGAATTGTCCTTGAGGTTTCTACAATGTGCAGCTAAAATGTTGCATTAAGAAAATTACTGCTTCAAACTGTGATAAGAATTACATAAAAAAAATAACAGTCCTTATCTGTCACAAGTTTGCACTTAGGAAGCCCTACTGACCTCACTGAGAATCTGGTTTATACTGGTGAGCTGAGACAACAAACCACCCAAAGTTTTGATGTGAAATTAACTGTTAAAATAAACTAACCAAGTGGTTCCCAACCTTTTTGGCTCAATGCCATGTGTCATTTTTACAACTCTGTAGGGCCACCAGTCTAACTTATAAAAATGTATTGATATATGCACCATTAAAGACCACAAATCACTACATATTTAAACACTTTAATACTACTGTGCTCATTTTTACATTCACTATTTTACACCTACAAATGATTCACAGTATGTCACACACTCACAGACAAAGTGCTAGAGTAGATGAGCGAGCATCACTACACACTGAAACACATGGCCGGACAGCTATGTTATTGGGTGGCCTACTAAGTTCAGGACAAACTGTAAGGCACAGATTTTGATAGTCGTGCCCCTCGTCAGGCATGGTAAGTCTTGGCTGCTCCACCAGCTGTGAGTCCACCCCTGATTCCCACTCTACTGCAGCTAGCCTCCTTGCTGATCTCCCAACCCCCAGGTACACATCTTGTAGCCCTGTGCATTCCACATTGGTCCCTAACCAGTGGCTCCCTTCTGGAGCCTGGAAGTTAGGAAATCAGGGCTGTTCTTCCTCTGCTCCAGTACATATCGACTCAGGAAGAGCACTTTGCCGTGCTCCCCACTAAAGCCAGAGGATGGGGAAGCGCTGATCTCTTGCCCTCTTGGTTGCAGCAAGGAGCGTGCACTAGTCCTGGCATCCCTGTAGCAATGTGCTCTGACTGAGTCCTTGGGTGTTGGTTCTCTTTTGCTGCCACCCACTTTGAAAGACCCCACAGGCCACTTTTATCCCCTAGACCACAGATTGAGAATACGGTTTAACACTTTGGAGATACGCACAAAGTAATTCTTCATTAATTCTTGCTTTTGCTTCACCAAACCACAACTAATGCCTTAACTCTCACAAAGGATCTCAGTCTCAGCCTTTACGGCTAATGTACAACAGCCACATGCCATAGTGAAATAGTATCTGAGAAAAATTATTTATTTTAAAAAATATTCAGTATTAGAAATCTGAACAAATTTAGTGCCTTATTAGATGTTGTTGGCACTTTTATGAAGAGTAAATTGGAACAAAAATAAATAAAACTAGCTGGTACTGGTGAAATGAACAAAGTATGTGTTGTGATTACTTTTTATCATGTTTGCTCACTTTCTGTTTAATGCACAACTTTCAATAATTCACCAGTCTCAAAGTCATCATCATGAAATTGTAAAGTTCTGTCATAAATACATGTTCTCCCAGTAATTAATTTAACTGCCAAAAAAATCAATGAAGAAGAAAGGAAAATAAGAAAAAAGGGACAAAAAAGGGAAGAAGAGGAAAAGTTCTGAGTACGGGAAACATGAACTAAGATTGGAATGGAAGGCAGGGCTCAATCAGATTGTATTTTTGACTCTGAAGAATAAAAAACTTTATTCATCTTAAAGCTATTAGAAGATGTGAGGAAGAGGGTGAAGCATGAATCAGAAATGGGCAGAAAGACTGGTGGGGGAGCACTGTTATCCGCACCCTGCTGGTTTAACTGTGCTGTATAAGACAGGAGCATGATTAAGTTCTCCTTTTTGTGATTAAGAGCTTCATCAAAAGGAGTTTGTGTTTTAGATTGCATTTTTAGTCTTCACAATTCAACTTTTTAGGTAACTATAAATAAATGGTGAAACAGGTGATAAGATCATTCAAAATACATTAACTACACCTAAAACAATTTCCTCGGTTTTCTATTCTTAGAAAAATTAAACAATAATAGAAGTCTAATGTGATAAGTTTTTTTTTCTTATTGAAGTAGTTTTAAATATAAAATATTAATTCTATTGAACCTGCTGTAATTTGAATTCTAGAGATGCCTTTTAAAATAATCCTCTAGTTTGCCAATACAAATGCTATTTTTAATATAAATGCCAATATTTGGCATTCTGCTAGGGTGGAGTTAGACAGGGAATGCTTATTTACCGTGCAGCTTGTCATTAAGGCCCCAAGCATTCTAAGGTGATTTGGACCTAAACTACTTCATTTTTGACACATCCTGTAGAATTCTGCTTGCTACAGATTCAGATGAATTAGACTGTAGGATTTTATTGACTTAAATGTGAAAATGAATAATCAGATAATTTCAACAGTCTCTGTTCTATTTATTTTGAAAAATGATTCAGTAGAAAGGGTGATAAAGGCCACACTTCCTCTGCAAGAGGGCTTCAAAAGGTATTTTTGAGAGTGAGTAGAGGCCGTGAACTTGGGGCAAATAAAAGAGAAAGCTAGGAATTGGGAGGAGAAAGGGAAATAGAGTAAGTGGGTGGGAGATGATTATTCATGAATACTTGAAGGCTATAAACAGTCAGGATAGAGATAAACAATATATTGAATGGAAGGTGGGAATAATGGGATGAAATTAAAAAAGAGAAAATTTAAGCTAAATATCAGGGAAATTTTCCAGACAATGAAGTCTACTAGCCAGTGCAATAATCTCCCCACAGAAGTGGTGGAAGCCTCATCAATTAACATGTTTAATACTGGATTGAAGAAAACAGTAATTAAATGTCCAGTAGGGAACAATCTTGTGCTAATAAGAACATAAAGTTAGATAATCTGATGAATTTTTTCTGCCTCTAGAACAATTTATTCATTCCCCATAGAGTGCTCTCAATTCTGAAATTTTGCTTTCCACTAAAGCTCAAATTTAATAGTTTTTATCAGATATGGACTAAAATATACCAGTGGTTCCCAAACTGTGGGGACTCCTGGGGGTCCATGAAGTTATTGCAAGGGGACCATGAATATGTCCGTCCCCAGCCACTGCTGGACAACTTTCTATGTTGGAGAGGGATCTAAAATTTAGAGTCTAAATGAATTGTATTTGCCTGCTATGAGCAGCCACACCCTGGATATGTCCCAACCCCTTGGGAGCAGGTGAATGCTTGGTCCTTCACTGCCCTTTTGTAGCACCACTGCCTGCAGTCAGTTCCTGATAACAACGAATCCTGGTGCCAGTGCCCCGGGTCTGGTGGAGCCCGCCCCCTTCCCGGTCTCTGGCCCAATCGGGCCAGAGATCCGGGGCCCAGCTGCCCACAGCTGCAGCAGCCCCGTTGCCAGCCAGGGATCCAGGGCTCAGCCGCCCACAGCAGCAGTGGCTGCTCCGGCCCCAGCCCCACTTGGGGATGTGGGGCCCAGCCGCCTGTGGCCGCTTCCGTCCCTGCCCCCGGCTGGGGATGTGGGGCCCAGCCGCCCGTGGCAGCACACGGTGGCTTCCAGCCCTGTCCCCACCCAGCAGAAGGGGCCAGGGGCGGGAGCTGGGGCCATGCCCTGGGGCAGCAATGCCCCTGACTGTTATCATTTAGGGCTCCACCAAATTTTTTGACATTAAAAAGGAGTCCTCATACTCAAAAAGGTTGGGAACCACTGATCTATACCATTCTTTGTTCTGTATGCACTGAGAATTTTATCAGTGGTCTGGGTGGTAACAGAGGGTTAGTTTTGTTGACAGTTGCTGCTGGTAGATTGTTCTAAACTCTGTGATGTATAGTACATAGCAGCAGGATATCTGTAAAATAAACACCTATAAGCTCAAAAACAGTTTACATTTTATGGTATGATTTTTATGTACCAACTGCATTTATCTTATGAATCAAAGATGACTGTTACTAGGCATTTGAAGAGTATTTTGAAGATGGTCATTTCTATAAAGAAAAAATATATGAAATATTTGATATCTACAAGGCTTTTAATTTGCATGTAATTTCATTTGTAGATGTTATAAGATTTTTACATTCTATTGAAAGTTCTACCATCTGTAAATTACAGAAAAGGTTTTTGGGGAGGGTTTTTTTGTTTGTTTGGTTGGTTGTTTTTTTTAACAGTGGAATTCTTTTATAGTCTCTCAAGAATCATTTGAATATAAACTTGTGATCTGTGATGGGAAACAATTTGGGAACAAATAGTGAACAAATTTATTATTCAGCAAAAACATGCATTTTTAGTAAACTTTCTTGGCCTAATTCTTACAGCATTTTTGCATATGGAATTTCTATAAGCTGCTGAGTATAATCTGTATATGTATCTATTTTGACTAGTAAAGGATACAAAATTGCCAGGAGCTCAGTGCCGTGGTTAGTACAGGTATTTATGAATTATCACAGTAAAAGTAAACCCAACTAAACCACCTCATTAACTCAGAAATAAATGAAGGTTGCAACTCCTGACACAGGTCAGTTCCTCTAAAAAGACATATTTTGTAAAAGTTCCTGGCCCAGGCCTGCATAGAGTTAAAGTTATTAGTAAATGTTTCTGTACTTACATGGTTTATTTCAGATGAAAATATATTGGCTTTTTAGATATGCATTGTTTTCCCATAAAGGAATGTCATAAGAGAGGGTTACACCAGTAGGTGAGAAAGGCAAAAAAAGGTTGGGTATAGTAAAAGCTGATTGCCACGTTTTGCACAAACATGTTTAAACAGATTCCAATAACAAAATTGATTAACTGTCCATATAGCTTTGACTGAGAACTTAAAAAGGAACTGGATATAGGGTGGGAGGGAAAGAATCTGTTTCCCGTTCTCTTTATGACCTCTTCAACATATTGTCCTGAGAAATGAGAAAGATGGTAATTTGCTGCAAAGAGCAGTTAAAGAAAGAATTGTAAGAAAATGAAAGAGGCAAATTTTTGAAGCATAAATGAATGAAAGAATATCATTTAAGCCTTCAAAGATTTTAGAGAAAAGAGGATAAAATGATTGCAGGAAAAATACGTAATGTTCTCTTGAAACAGGTGTAGAGAAGGAAAATATTTTGAAGAGAATTGAGGAGAAATTTGCACACAAGTAAATGTCAGTTTCTTGTTCTATTGACATCGAAGGCAAAACTTACAGTGCCTTGGTTTCACTGAGAACAGGATAAGGCCCAAAATAAGAGCAATAATAGTATGAAAATTTTAGAAAACTGTAAATGATACCTATCTATTGTAATTTTTGTATTTCGTGAAGAAGTTTTGTTTGTTAAACTGCTTTATCTCATACCTTTAGAAAGGACGGGAGTAGCATTCTAGAGGCTGTCTACACTGGGATTGGGATTGTAATTTGATTTTAGTCTGTTGAATTACAAAAGTTAAAGGAGAATGATCACAGCAAATTGTTAGCTCGGTGTCTCATGTCCCCACTGCTCACATTATCTTCTGAAATGCATTGCACTCTGTGCAATAGGCTCAGGGGCTTATAGGGAGGCAGTCACCTTTCAGTCACTTCCCCTCCCCTCTTCTCTAAAGAAACAAAAACCAGGAAGAGCTTTCCTTGCTGTTTTTATGCTAAAAACATAACACAGAGGCAGAGTGCTGCAGGAAGAGAGAGGAACTAACTGAAAACATCCCAGGGCTACAGGCAGGGGAGGAGCTATGTTGCTATGGTGAACAAGACTAGGGAAACTGGAAGAGCAACATTAGAGCTACTGTCTAGCTAAACAAACCTAAATTCAAATGCCACTTGCAAGGACTAAGTGAATAAAGTTTTTTGTTTTGTTTTTTGTTTTGTTTTTGTTTGTTTGTTTGTTTTTTACAAATGTGAAGTAAAGTCATGTAATGAAATAGAGCCTGAGCTGTAAAGTTCAAATTTGGATCCAAATTCTCTCATAATTTGGGAAGTCTCCAATCTTGGGTACCTCATAGGTATCATAGTAGAGGTGAGCTAAGGCTGTGAATTTGTGCCTGTATCTAAACTTTCCTAAAAACTGAGAGCTTTTGGGTCTGAGGTTACAGTTTGGACCTATCCTTAGCAATTCAGGTAGTATTTTGAATGAGGGGCCACAAACTTTTCACCTGAATTATTTCTGTACATTTAAACAGTTACAGTTCTTCCTTACTATGAGATTATCAGTTCACACAAAGGATAAAATGATACTGTCACTCTTAAATCCAGATCAGAAGTCATAATCCTGTTTAAAGCAGCTTTGGATACATATTTGACTATGATTAAAAACTCATACTATCATTAGAAATTCCACTAGCCTCCATCCGAGGTTCCTTTAAGTAGGAAACAGGCCACCAAAACTCTGGAATTTGACAGATATACTTCATATTGCCTCAGCTACAATATTTCTTGTAACTTAAGGACTCCCTGAAGCTGTAAACAAGTAAGGAAGAGATGGTTTCATTGCTGATAAAAGATCCAGCTACTGCTCTAATCCATGAATTAATCTCATGAGGACTGTTCTGTTGTACACAAAGTACTGCTATCCATTGGGTTTATAATCTGCCCCAGTGTCTTACAATTTATAGTCATGCTTGCCAAATTGAGACATGCCAAGTTTTATATAAAATTTGAACTGTGTGAGGGCAGCACTTATGAAAGAGGGACTATATCTTTGCTGAAAAAGTGCCAAATTCCTCTCTTATCAAAGTTAATACTTGCACCAGAGATGCTTTTGGTCAAGTGATAATGGATAAGATCCAGGACATGGACTTGTGAATTTTAAAACAATCTGGATTATTACGGAATACACAGCAACATCTAACTACTGACAATTTTTACACCAGGATCTCTTTGCAAAACAACTTCAGAAATGTTTGAGCATTTGATGTGCATACTCCAAAGAACTGCAATGTATGTAAACATCAGAGATCAAATTTTATATCCAGTCAACAAGTAGAGAGACTAAGACTACATGTGCGTGTGTGTCAGAAACACTATCAGTAAGGGAGCAAAGAACTACAAGTACGGTCAGGTACTCCAATCAGACTTTAATCTTGAGAAGATAATAAACTTATAATAATGTAGTAATATTTTTTTTTTAAAATAGTCTCAACATGCGCAGGCATGCTATCTTAAACAAAATTAAAAAGAAAAAAAGAGTAAAGAAAACACAAAGGTAATTTAATGATGCATCTCATTCTAATAACATTTGGCAGATCAGTAATCAAAGTCTCCATTGTCTTCAAAAGATAAGAAATAGGCTGTTGGAAATGGATGGGGGGGAGCACATGATTTTTTTCAGTGAAAAAAGCAGAAATGCTGATAGTAGATCAAGACTTAGTGATATCTGTTCAAATTATATTGTGCATATAGGTCATTCTAGGACATCTGAGAAGCAACAGCTTCATGGGGTGTAGGTTAAAAATTCCACATGGAAAATAAAGCATCTTAGCACAAACATTTTCTCCATGGCTAGCAGCACCTATAGCATCCCTTCTCTCCTCTACCTCCTCCCCATTTGTTCTAGTTACAAATAACATCAATATGTGACAATGAAGAGAGAGGCAAAGTCATGCTACTAATCATCTGAATGTAATATCTCGTATTAAAAAAAAAACTCCACACTGTCTTGCATAATACATAGTGAAATACAAAACAAATCACTAAAAAAACAGCTAGTTTTAAAAACTCTGGATTTAATTACTTCAATTTAATCGTAGTTTACCCATTCAGCTTTATACTGAGAAAGGCAAAGATCTGTGATTAAGTATGCTACCATAAAAAGTAAACTTGAAATACATCAAATATTAATTTATATTATAATGAATCTATGAGCAATGTTGAGCATGTGACAGTGTAAATCTGCTGCTACTCTGTGAGGTCTTGAATGGAAAGTTTGGTGGGGATAGGGAAGACTGATAGCAGGACAGCTATCGCTGGTGTTGGCATGAGGTGACTGCACTAGAAGATGTGGATTTGACCATGCAAAGCTGAAGTCTCTTGGTGTAAGAGAAACTGGTCCATCGTGTAGGTAAAAATATGTACAACTTGTAAATAAATAAATCACATCAGATGTGATCGTGTGACATCAATTTCCTTCCAATAACAGAAATTAATGTACTACAAGAATGCAACACTGATGTACATTCAGCTGAGGGACAGAAGCATCAAACTATTTTTCAACAGGTTTAAAAAAAACATATTTTCAATACCTTCAAAATGTTGGTTCCTGCAAAGAGTTTAAGTAAATGACTTAAAACTATAGATGGAGTTAGTGTCAGAGTCAGCATTAGAACAGAAGAGTTCCTGGTTCCCAGTTCTCAGCTCTTCCTAATAAATCATTACCTTTACTATTTTAGGATGCATATTAGTCTTTATCATTATTAATTATTATTGTATTTCCCAGTAATCTGAGTCATTGACAAAAACCATAAACAAAAAGGCATTCCTTGCCTGAAATATGTTAGTATAGATTAAAATATATTTACATGATGCATCAGTAATCTTTAAGGGGGAAGGTGCATGTGTTCTTGCGCACAAGGATCTTTCCCAGCTAGTAATCTGTGTGAGACAGTTGAGTGGGTATGCTTTTTGTCAGTTTTCTTTTATGCGCTCTCAAAAGCCTAATAGCAAAGCTAGTCATAAACACAGTGTCTGTAAAACTCCCTGCACAAAGAAATTCTGTCTCTTCCAAACTTTATTATAACATCAGTACTGCATTCTTTACTTTTCTTCATTTCCAAATTTCCTTCACTTCCTAGTATTCCTTTTATTTAGGATCAGCTACTTATTTCTAATGACAGGTGTTCATTCATGCATAAAACCCTTTCCTTGGAATGACTGCCTTCTATTTCCATTGTTTAATACCATCAGTTCAGTATTTGTTTGCTTTTTATTGTCATGTCAAAAATTCTACCACATACTATTAATATTATTGAGCATCAACCAGTCAGCTCTTTAAAGCAGTTGGCCATGCAGTCCTAACAAATGTATCAAAAGTTCACTGTGAAAGAATGACTAGGTAACTTTTGTTTGCATATGTAGTTTATGTCTTTCAAGTCTTTATCTTACAAATTATTAGATAGCTTCATGATTTAGCAGAAAATTTATGGTGAAATAGTAACCTTTTACATTTCATTGATATCTTATGTGCTGAGACCACAATTTCTAAATATTAATGCTTGTGCTTAATGTTGGTGGAACTATTCACAGGCTTAAAGTTAAGTGTATATGCAAGCATTTGCAGGACCTGGGCCTAAATCTCTCTCCCAGTTGTCATAGACACACAAATCTGTTCTCCTAATGGACATATGCTTGGGCAATACCTGCTGGTCAACAGAAGGAGAAGGAGGGAAAGATACGTATACAAATTCCAGAGAGGTGTCAGTCTATTGCAGCAAAAAATATGAGGAGTTCTGTGTGGCACTAATAATGACTAACACATTTATTAAGGCATAAGCTTTGATGGGTATGACCCACTTCCTCAGATACATGAACTGAAAACTGCAGTATGTTAGAAATAGCTACATATGTAAAGAAGGGTGAGTTAACAAAGTCAATTCAAACAGCATAGATGTGGCTTATTAACAACAATTGATGAGAAAGTGAGACTATTCAAAAGAGGGAGATTACTCCCAGTTCTTATTTAGAGCAGTCTGATAGTGTCAAGTTTGCATATGAATTCCAGCTCTTGCAGTTTCATGCCGAAGTCTCTTTTAGATGATTTATTTTGCTGAAGTATGGTAACTTTCAGGTCAATTACTGAGTGTCTAAGGAAATTTAAATGCTCCCCTACTGGTTAATGAATGTTACCATTCTTGATGTATGATTTGTGTCCATTTATTCTTTTGTGTAAAGACAGTCCATTACGGCCAACGTATATGGCAGAGGGGCATTTTTGGCACATGATGGCATATATCACATTGGTAGATATGAACGTTAATGAGCCCCTGATGGAGTGAGTGGTTTGGTCATGTCTTATGATGGTGTCACTTCAGTTGATACGTGGGCAGAGTTAGCAACTGGATTTGTTGCAGGGATAGGTGCCTGGGTTAGTGGTGTTATGGTATGGTGTGTGGTTGCTGGTGAGTGTTTGCTTCAGGCAGGGGGCTGTCTGTAAGCGAGGACCCATCTACCCCACAAAAGCTTATGCCTTAAAATTTGTTAGTCTTTAGAAGTGCCACAGGAGTCCTTGTTTAATATGAACACAATTGATCTCTTTTATGGTATTTTTCGATTTTCTTCTTGATTTGACTCAGTTGTTCTACCGTGGCAAATAGGATGGCTTTCTCTTCATTTGGACAGTGTTTCCAGTTCTTTATTACATGTATTTTGCCTGTTTGCCAAATTTGGTACTAGTGTGCTAGGTACAGACTACAAAAGTTCTTGGTGTGCTCTTTTTTTTCAGCCTCCTGCCCTAGAAGAAGCATAATAGGAAGGCAGCATTTTTATACTGGCAAAGGGTGGTGAAATTATTTATCTTTGACTGCCAGAAGGGTTGTGTGTTGACATGACAGTAACAATTTAAAATTGACAATAGTAACATTATTTTGGAATATGACTGCTTAAAGGTACCTTTAAAATATTGCTTAACTCTGAAAATGGACTTAATAAAAAATGTCATGGAGGATTACATATCTTTTGTTTACTGTTTCTGTAGCTTAACCAGCATGAATATTCTTCCTTTTGAGAGGCCAGAGCACAGAGGCTTCCTGCTACATGCATGTACTGCCTTCTTCTATCAAAAGCTGTAGTTTGATTGATGTGGTCAATAAAAGTTGACAAATTACCTAAATGATATAACCTTCTGAGTCATAAAATTTACATCAAACTTGGAGTAATGCTGCTATAAACATAAAGTGACACACCACATAGTAACATGTTCATGCACAGTGATTCTGTGATATAATGGCTTAATATGACCTTGCTTTAGGCAAGCTGTTTGGTGAGTGCTGAAAAATATTCAGTGGTTTTTATGATAAATGACTTGCATTAGATGAGCATGACATTAACTTGTCAGCAACTCAACTTACAAAAAGTCAAAGGTTTATTTTCACTTCCAAATGCCTAAACAATGTCAATAAAAAAAATGTAGACAGGAAAATAATGAAAAGAAAACAAACGACTGTCGGGATGTGGAAAAAAAAATGCCAGTTCAATGACAGACTAATTCAGTCAGGACAGCTAGGAGAAGGATAGTGTAGGAGTCAAAATATGTGTGCTGTATCTGTACCAATTTAAAAGTTCATTTTGTTGTTTTGCTAAATTTTGATTTGCCATTTTATTTAATAATCTAAGCAGCTACAGTTCCTGAGGAACTGATAAAGAAAAGCTTAACTTTTTGGATTTAGAAGATTAAAATTTATTTTCATTCTGTCTGATATCTAATTGTTATGTTTGATTTAAATATTTGTATGAAACTTACAAATTTATACAGAACTAGAACCATTTTTAACGAGGAAAAGAAGTAATTTTTTGCCTCACTATCTAGTGCCTCACCACCATTTTTACAAGCATAAACTGAACATTGTGAGCTGTTATATTCTGACTGGGAAATTGTCTTCTTATAGTTCCATTTGAAATTGTGGAAATTTATACTAATACCATTCAGATACAGTATATATTGGTGTTGCTTCTGTGTGGTGTTGGTAGTCAAATGATTGTATACTGAAATATGTCAGGGTAATCATCTTGCATGTGGAAGGAAACAGGTCTTTGGATTCATTACTCAAAAACCATTCTTTGCCTGATAAAATCATTAAATTGATCTCCAAAATCCATGGTAAATTGTGCTTCCTTTAACCACGTGAGATGTCCAAGTCAAGTTATTGGGAGTTCTGTGTGGAGAAAGATTCCAGGATCTGACCCTTACTTTAAAATATAGGTACTTTTAACTTAGAGGAGTTTTAGATGATTTAGTTATTTAAAAAAAATCATATTTTGAAAGGACTGCATCATTTTAAAGCCAAATATGGGTAGGGAACTTTAAGAAGGGTAGTGCTATGTTGTTGTTCTCAGTGGTTTTCCTTTTGTTTTGCCAAAGACTAATTCTTTGCATAGCTAACAACTCTCTAGGCACTCATGCATTGATTGACTTCAGTCCCATAAGATTTCAGAATAATTCTTACTGCAGTGCAGTTGCCAAGTTAACTTAATGTTGTGCTACATAGCTGGCACTGTGCCTCAGAAATTAATTTTAAATTGCAACATAATATGTGATAAACATTGCCTCAGCTTTTCAATAAATTAATGTAGAATCACATATTTATTGTAATATCATAGTTACTAGATATTATACATGTCCTTAAATTTATTTGACAACCAACATTTTTGTATGTGTAAAAATTATCAGTCTTCTGAATTATGGGATATTCAGATACAGGGTTCCCTTGGTCTTTCTTGCTGAAGTGGTTCTACTGTGGATAAATATTTTTAAAAAGTTATTGAAGCAGGTTAACTTGATCCTGGATCTCCCACTTTTCAAATGATTCCTCTAAGCACCAGGCTTAACTCATGTTTGCTTTTTCTCTGACCCAAATATTTTTTTTCACACCTGGGAAGCGTGAGACCAAGGATCCAGTGTCCCTGTTCAAGTGACTTTTTTTTTTTTTTTTGTGAAAAGTGAAGCAGCATTAACAGAAGTGATTTAGGGTAGGCTCAGCAACCCAAAAGATAAGAGCCATTCTTTAAAATTCCTTCAATAGCTGAGTGTTTTGAGTGCCAGAATGGCTGTAGCCTCCTGGTGGGAGGTGGGGGAAGCTGGACAAGAGTGCCTGCTTCAGCCACAGGTTGCAGACCTCTGATTTAGGGAGATGTAAATCAGAATATCCCCTAGCCCAGTAGCTAGGGTACTCACTTGAAAGCTGACAGATCCATGATCCCTTCTTATCAGGCAGAGGAGAGATTTCAGCTGGAGGTCTTCCACATCCCAGGTGAGTACCCTAACCACTGAGCTAAAAATTATGAAAGTGGTCCCCTTCCCCTCTCCCCCACACCTGTCCTGGCCATTTTGTGTATGCTTCTTTACTGGGGCTTAAACTGATAGGAGAGCTTTGAGAACAGTTACTGGATTGGGCCCCATAGGCAAGTGAGGTGAAGGAACACCTATCTTGTGTGGTTTGTGCATCTATGTGACACATGAGCATCTGCACACCTAGTGTGGAGCTGCAGTGTGCATGCACAGAGGCAGAAATAGAGAGGCTTGAGGAACTTCTGCAAAAGTAGCTGTTGAGTAAGTTTAGGTGCCTACAAGGGTCTGTGAATCCCAATAGGGCCTGATTTGAGGGTTAGGTACTTGAATTCTTTTGTGATTCTAGGTCTCTGAGCTAAAATTTTGAATATAGATGCCTGTAATGCAACAACCAAATCTGAGATTAGGACACTCAAGAAACTACTACAGCACAGGGATGCTCTTTGGGTGCATTGCCAAATGATCATTTGAGTATTCAGGTGTAGGATTTGGACTGCCTGTTAAGGATATCATGTTTGAAAATGGGATCATAGGTCAAACTCCTCCCTTCGGAAAAATCCTGTTTTATTCACTGCACAAATAAAACATGGTGATTGAGAAGCTAATTGTTAAGTATGTTTTGCAATGCATGTTTCAAGCCTCTGATTAGATGACCACAGGAACACACGTAAAAATGATATTAAGATGACTCATATTTTTTTAATTCATGAGCTCATTTTTAAGCCACAAACATTTTGAGTCTAGTGACCCTGTCTAGAGCTGAGTGAATAATTCATTGTGAATAATTTACTTGATGAATTTAGCCTCTTGTCATACTCATGGAATGTTGCGAGTAGGTTGTAATTGTCATGAATTTGTTCATCAGTCATTTATTGAATACTTCTTTTAAAATTAGGATGTAGGGCAAAACTTTATAGATTGCTCAGAAAACTTCTGTATATGAAATTTATCCTGTGTTGGTTAATGTTGATTAACCAGGTAAGTTCAATGGTTTAAAGTTGGATTAGCATTGTTTATATTTAGGAGGAGCAAGCTAGCTGGGCTTTGACTCCCTTAGGAACAAAAGGTACATGGCAGAAACAGGGGCCCTAATTCAGGAAAGCACAGACTACAAATTTTCACTTTTGTTAGTGAAATGTTTTTACCAACCCATTATATGAACACACATATAATGCTGAATGTTGCATAATTCTCTAAATGTTTCTGAGACCTGCTCTTTCTGCCCATTTAGCATATAACCCCTTTAGGAAGGAAGTTATATTTTCTCTTTCTTGTGGCACACTGAACAGATAGTTAAGCTTTAAATAAATCATAACATTGTTTCATGTGGATTTTTAGGTATTTTACAACATAGTATAAAACACAGATTCAGCATATCATGTCCAAGTATATATTCATATCAGCATTCACAGGCATCTGTGAGTCCCCTGCTATGACATAATGATTCACAGCTGTCCCTTCACTAGAGGACTATGCCATGAAGGTGAATTCTAGTCACCACCTACATAACATTTTCAATCTCCTTTAACTTCACTAAATGAGCCTTTTATGTTGATTATTTTTTCCAGTATAAAAATAGGAATCATAATAACTTCCCATAACAAATGTATAGAACTCTTCCTTTCTGCATCAGAAGCTATTGCTGGTTGTCCTAAGCAAGGCTTGGCCAGTGTATGCAGCTACATGTGAAAATCACATGCTCACTCAACAGTGGGATCTGATGATTTCCTGCATCCTTTAACTGTCAGAAATATTGTAAGGCTGTCATAAGAGAGCTATAAATAATATTCATTTATACTTCCTAGCATTCGGAGGACAGCCCACACAACATATGGGGAAATTTTACCACAAAGATACTATCAAATATAGTTTGTCATATAATTCCATCGCCTAAAGTTTGTGTTACTTGGATCTAACCATAAATCATTTATTTAAACACTTTTATTGCTATTCTTTAACTTGTGTGTTTTTGTTCATATTTAAATGCAGAATTTTACTCTTCCTCTGCCATTTGGATAGAGGTATATAGTTCAGGCATGAAGTGGGCTAAATAGCAGGTTTTAATACATCAGAGACCATTTGTGTTACATTCTTTGGCATCTATATCCTCTCCAGACCTATGCCAGATGTTTCAGAGGATGATGGAAAAAAACAGGTGACAAATGCATAATGTACCTTGCACAATGAAGGAAGGATTTGCTCATGACATAATTTCAGTGGGTATGATTTTTCGTTATGTGAAACTGAAATTGAGAAGATTGCTAAATATTTCAGGTTTAGAATTTTGGTGACATCAGGTTTTTCAAAGGGATTGTAAGAATGGCTTAGTTTGCCATAGAACATCTTTGTGAAAGATTCAACTTACAGAGATTTCTTTCTTAAAGCGATTGTTCAGGTAGAGAAAAGCAATCCAGTTCATGGTATAGTTTATTCTTGTATATTTTTAACTTGTGTGTGATCTTGAACAAACCAAATTCAGTCTGCACAGGATTCATGGGGCTTCTTAATGAGATTTCCACCACACTTGTACATGATACCATTTAAGTTCATTTCAGTTTCAGGATCCCACTAACTAAATCTGAAGCAAAGCTCAAGGGATTCTAGTTCAATGTCACTGTTTTTTGTAAAGAGAATGGTGAATTTAAATGAGTCCTATATTTCCCAGAGAGCCCTAATTCCTGAGGATATCTATACTCATGACCTCAATACTTCTAATACTCTGCTGAAAAGTGGTCCAATGATTTTCTGACATCTTCCAATGGCAAGTAACTGTCTTATCCTCAGAACTATTAAGGTAGCAATTAGCTGAACCACTTCCCTCTAGAAGCTGACAAAGTAGGCCAGTTGCTCCACAAAATTGATTTGGGGCCATCTTTAAGGGCATGGATAGTTAACTCCTAGTTCTTTAGTACTGTGACTGAGAAATGTCCATTAAATAGTAAGGATATTGTAATGAGATTTAAAATGAACCATTTTAAAAAAAATGCTTATATTTATTTGAGGAACTTTTCCATGGAATGGAATAGGGGTGTTAAGTTTCCCAAACTATTTTCAGAGCATCCACTGTTCTGAATATAAAATGTCTATGTCACAGGCATCACACCCCAAACCATAGTGACTAATACCAGTGCCGGGGCCTCTTCACTGGGCAGAATCTCATAGTGAGTGTTGAGCAGATCGACTACAGTCTAAAGAAGGGAGGGGACAGATTGAAGACAGGAATAAGAAAGATCAGGATAGCTCTGGGACCCTAGTTATGCGTGGCTGCCACAAGTACCATAGGGGAGTTGGAAGCAGTGGGCACAGCTTGAAAGTGGATAGATGGGCATACTGGAAACAAAGGCTGAGTATTCCTTCAAATTTCCTTAAAGAACTTTGGCTGTTAAAAGAACAACTCTGTACGTAGAAATGGAATATGTGCTCTGATCAGGTTAAATCCATCATATACTTCATATTACTTTACTCTTTATTTTAAAGAAGACATATGATTTGAGCAACTATGTTGTGGCCTCTGAAGATCTTTCTCACAAGGATATTGATGTGAGTTGCAAATCTAAGAAGAGTTCTTTCTGTGACCCAAAAATAATAAAGATATTTAGACAGTTATTTTTAAAAATAAGGCTTTTTAATGAATGTGTATTGGGAATGTTTAGTCAATATTATGTATACATTTATTGTGCTTCCCTTCTTTCAGCACCTCAAATTACATTTGTGTGAAATACAGATTAAAGTTCTGCCTTTCTAGGACTTTTCAGGAAGCATTACACAGATTTAAAGTTAAGCATATTACATGTAAAACCCTGATATGTGGATGTTAATTGTTCTCAGTCAATTTCACATTCTTAGTAAACCAAATATTTAGTGCACACAAAGCATCCTTTAAATAGTTTTTGGAATACTGTGAATAATTTTAGACAGTAAATCTAGTGTTATTCCTTATGTGCATTTTCACCTTTTCCTCTGTTACATATATGTATACAAGATTTCAATACAATATTTTCTGTACTTTTACACAGCCATTGAAACACATCCCCTCTGGTCTTCTCTCAGAGATCATTTTTCAGTCCTTAACGTGTGACAACAGTATGTTGCGTGTGGCACCTGGAGAGAGCTTGAGGAGAATGGCAGCATCTCATTCCTTTCAAACACTGGCAATGTAGCATTTATGCCGTTGGGTGAATAACTGACTAGCATCTCAGCTGTATTCAAAGTGGTACAGAGATTTGGATCTACTCCTTGCAGCTGACCCAATTCTTGGTCTTGTGTGAATGAGACAGAGTCCACAAGGCTGTTTATAACTGCTTGTGTTTTATAATTGCTTCCTCCCTGTTCTCTTGCTCTTTGATTGGCTCAGCAGTCAGAGGGTGAGTAGAATATGATCTGGCAGGTGATCTGCCCACAGTGAAAACTTTCTTTAGAAACTCAGAACAGCTATTAGGTAACTACCAAAAGCTGTTTCTGAATGTTTCTCAGCTCTTGTAGCTGAGTTATCTTGCCCTGTTTTCTGTATGTGTTCAAAGACAGAGTACACAACTAAAATAAATGTCCCTTTCTCTGGAGGAATAAAATTGAATGCTGCAGTATAAAGCAATTGCTGGCAATTACTGAAACTATTGACACTGTAGTAAACTAGCTAGGATATTTGACCAGCAACTATTTAATCTACAAAAGATAAATGTATATATTATAAAAACCCATATAAGACATGATGTTAAACACCATGCTAAAAAAGCTGAAAATATCTTTCATTTAGGGAATGACATTGCCTAGCTGTTAATTTATTTATTATATTTAAATGTTGGTCAGTTGTGTATGAAAGGTCTTACTGCCTGGTTCATTTGTGCCTTAATGCTACTGGTGTATTTCTTTACCTGTTAGGCTATTTGCACTTTGTGCAATATCTAGGAATAGCACTTCAGTAGCTTGCTTTATGGTAGTGGAATGCTATCCTGCTTTACCTTGCTACCTCTGTTAGCCATAAAAACAAACAAGGGGTTTTAAAAATTAAAAATGTAAGGTTTTGTGCGGAAAAAAATCCCACTTCATTAGAACCTTGAAGATGAGGAATTCAGAATGGGGGCAAAAGAAATGCAGGGGAGTGCAAGTTATAGAATCATAGGGTTGTAAGGAACCTCATGTGGTCATCTAGTCCAACCCCCTGCTAAAAACAGTACCATTCCCACTAAGTGATCCCAGCCAGGGTTTCATCTAACCAGGCCTTAAATGTGTCCAAAGATGGTGATTCGACCACCTCCCTAGGTAACCCATTCCAATGCTTCACCACTTTCCTAGTCTGAAATTTTTCCCTAATATCCAATCTTGACCTCCCCAGCTGTAACTTAAAACCATTGCTCCTTGTTCTGTCCTCTGTTACTACTGAGAACAGTCAAGCTCCCTCCTCTTTGGAGCACCCTTTCAAGAAGCTGAAGGTTGCTATCAGATCCCACCTCAGTCTTCTCTTCTGCAGGCTAAATAAGCCTAGTTCCTTCAGTCTCTCCTCATAAGTCATGTGCCCCAGCCCCCCTCCGCTGGACTCTTTCTAATTTGTCAACATCCTTTCTGTAGTGCAGAGTCCAAAACCAGACACAATATTCCAGATGTGGCCTCACCAGTGCAAGTAGAAGGGAATCATCACATCCCTCGATCTGCTGACAACACTGCTACTGATGCAGCTCAATATGCCATTAGCCTTTTTGGCAGCAAGAGCACATTGTTGACTTATATCCAGCTTCGCATCCACCATAACCCCCAGGTTCTTTTCTACAGTGCTGCTATTTAGCTAATTAATCCTCAGCCTGTAGCAGTACATGGGATTTTTCTGTCCTAAGTGCACGACTTTTCACTTGTCCTTATTGCACCTCATGAGATTTTGTTTTTTCCAATGCTCCAACTTGTCTAGGTCTTTCTGAAGCCTTTCCCTATCCTCCAGTGTGTTTACCATTCACCCCAGCTCAGTGTCATCTGCAGATTTACTGAGCATGCAAACTAACCCATCGTGAAGATCATTAATGAAGATGTGGAACAGAACTGACCCCAGCACCAACCCAAGAAGCTCTCCACTAGTTACTGGTTAACAACTAGACATTGAGCCATTGATCCCTACCCATTCAGCATGATGATCTAGACGGCTTTCTATCCACCTTACGGTCCATTCATCCAAACCATACATCCTTAACTTGCTGACAAAAATACTGTGGAAAACCATATCAAAGGCTTTCAAAAAGTTGAGGTCTGTCACACTGATGGCCATTCCTACATCCACATATGCAGTCATCACATCATAGAAGGCAATCAGGTTGCTCAGGCATGATTTGCCCTTGGTGAATCCCTGCTGACTGTTCCTGATCACTCTATTTTCTTCCAAGTATTTCAGACTTGGTTCTTTAAGGACCTGCTCTATGATTTTTCCAGGGACTAAAGTGAGGCTGACTGGTATGTGTCAAGGCTCTTTCCGCACTCTGGCATTCTGAGTGCAGAAGGTGGGGGCCTGTAACAGGCCTTAATACCCACTGGCCTTAAAGCCTGGTCTTAAAACTCTCCAAGGCCTCCAATTCCTGGCCTTGGAGTGGTATAGCTGCCACCACCCAAATGCAAAAACTTCTTGAAACCCAGGAAGGCGGACTTGGGAATTCCTTCCTGTGAGGTATCCTGAATCACTTCTGTTCCTCTTTCAGGAGAGTGACTGAACCCCATCTGGGATATCAGCTGGAAATGGAACAGAATCCCTTTTAGCAGCTGGCTGTGCAGTCTGAGGCACATGCACACAAACCTCTTGCTTTTCAGGACACAGAACCAAAGCTTACTTAAAAAGTAAAATCTTTAATTAAAAAGAACAGATAAGAAACACAGAGAGTTGCTTCTCTGGGATTTAACTTAGGTAGTTACAGGGTAGGGGGAGGGGGTAAAGGTGCTCAGCACAGAGAAATCGAAAAACAAACCAAAAACAAAGAAAATACCCTGATGGCATCAAAGTAAACATTCCCTGTTCTACTCATGCCTGGTCAGTAACAAACTTAGCTTATCTTTGGTAAGGATGTCGCTAGATCCTTCCTCAGGCCCCTCTGGCCTCCTCCTGATTCTCCCAGGAGTTCTGCTGCATCCAAACAGGAATAGGCAAGGATGCTGCTCCCATTCAAAAACCTGGATTTTGTTCCTATTGGCTGTCCTAGGACTCACTGACCAGAGTGTTAACCCCTTCCTACCCAAGGGTTACTACAGTATGTAGTTCCCCACGTCCTCCTTTTTCACCTTCTTGAAGATAGGTACTATATTTGCCTTTTCCCAATCATCTGGGAACTCCCACAATCACCATGAGTTTTCAAAGGTAATGGCTAGCAGCTCTGCAGTCACATCAGGGAACAACCTCAGCATCTTCAGATGCAATTCATCAGGTCCCATAGACTTGTGAACATCCAACTTCTCTAAGAAATCCCTAACCTGACCTTCCACCACCAAGGGCAGCTCTTCCTTCCATTCTGTGTTACCCAGTGTAGTAGCCTGGGAGCTGACCCTCCCTGTGAAGACTGAAGTGAAAAAAAGCATTGAGTACATTGGCCTTTTTCACCTCATCTCCCATGAGGATACCTGCCCCATTCAGTAAGAGACCTTCACCATCCCTGATCCTCTTCTTGTTATTGACATACTTGTAGAACCCCTTCCTGTTATCCTTCACATCCCATGTTAGCTCCAACTCCAACTGCCCTTTGGCCTTTCTGATTTTATCCCTGTAGGCCCAAGCAATATCTTTATTTGCCTCCCTAGTAATTTGTCCAAGCTTTCACTTCTTGTAAGCTTTCCTTTTGTGTTTCAGCTAACTGTAGTGTTCCCTCCTAAGCCCTCCTGGGCACCCTCCATGTTTGTTGTTCTTTCTGCACATTGGAATAGTATCTTCCTGTGTCCTTAGCAGGGTTCCTTTAAAAAAGAGCCAGCTCTCTTGGACACCTTTCCCCTTCAGATCAGCCTCCCAAGGGATTCTGCCCATCAATTCCATAAGGTAGTCAAAATCTGCTTTTTCTGAAGTCCACAGTCTGTGTCCTGTTTCCTTCCTTTTTTCCATTAATCAGCATCTTGAACTCTACCATCTCATGGTCACTGCTACCCTGCTTGCCATTCACTTCTGCTTCCCTGATCAATTCTTCTCTGTTCGTGAGAAGCAAGGCAAGAGATGCAAGGCCCCTAGTGGGTTCCTCCAGCATTTGTACCAGGAAGTTGTCCTCAATGATCTCTAAAAACTTCCTGGATTGCCTGTGCAGTGCGGTATTGCCCTCCCAGCAGATGTCAGGGAAAATGAAGTCCCCTGTAAGAACCAGGGCCCTGTGATCTGGAAACTTCTGCTAGTTGTCCATAGAAAGCCTCTTCTACCTCCTCCTTCTGGTCTGGTGGTCTAGAGCTGACACCCACCATGACATCACCCGTGTTAAACTCTCCTCTAAACTTAACCCAGAGACTTTCAACAGACTTGTCTCCACTTTCAAAGTGGAGCTCTGAGCAGTCAAAGCTCTGTTACATATAGTGCTACTCCTCCGCCTCTTCTTCACTGCCTGTACTTCCTGAACAATTTATACGCATCCTGTAGTAGTGCTCTAGTCATGCATGCTATCCCACCACATCTCTGTTATTGCAGTTACAGCACAGTTTCTGGTCTGTGCCAGTACTACCAATTCTTTGTGCTTTTTTTTCCCCCAGGCTTCTTGCATTTGTTTACAGGCACCTAAGATACTGCCAATTGTCTCTCCTGTTGCATCTTCCTCCCTGGATTTTCTCCCAGTGTTCTCCTTGCCTACTGACCTAAGGCATTAGGGATTCATTAGGACATCTAAGATAATGATTTGATTACCTTCTCCCTCAGTTCTGACTAGACTCTCTTTTATTTCTGCTGTTACAGCCCAGGCTCCTCCCCCAGGTTCCATTCTTTCCCCCAAGTCTCCCCCATTGTGACTTTCCTGTGGGCTTTGGTCACCTTCCCCCTTCAAACGTAGTTTAAAGCCCTCTTCACTATGTTAGCTAGTCTACATCCAGATATGTTCTTCTCTTTCCTTGATAGGTGGAATCAATGTCTGCCTAGCAGTTCTTCTACCTGGAGCAGCACCACGTGGAACAGGTCAGACTGTCACAGCAAATCAAAGCAGTTGTTAGGATTGAAATGGTGGAGTACAGCAATTAGCAGCGAGGTGGGAGCAGGGGGACTGTAAGCAAAATTATCTGTTACAATGGGAGAAGAGCCCATAGTCCTTATTCAGGCCTAAGCTCACTTAGTCAAATCTACATATGAATCCCAATTCTGCAGTTTCTCTTTGAGGCTGCAATTTGTTATTAATTTGTCTGAGTATGGCTATTAACAGATCAGAAGTGGAAATCAATAAGAGGCAATAAATATGGAAAACTAAAATGTTATTTTATAGTCATATTTCAGAGTAGAATCACATTTTAATATTCTTAAGAATTCTTTTTTTTTTGTGCTACAATATATGGAATTTTTCAGTCTATTGCTCCAGTCCCTCTGTTTGCTATGCACAGGACTTAAGCATATGATGAGATTATGTGTTTGTAATAGTTGGCCTATTTTTGATTACTCGTCAAGAAGTACTTTACACAGTAAGTACTTCCATTGATTTTGGTGACCCGGATTTTCTTTTTACTAACGAAACATGCTGTAGAGAGGTTTCCGTAAGAGGAATTCTCATCCATAATTCCTTTTTTATTGACATGCAATCTGTTGGGAGAGTGGAGTTTCCTCCTCCTGAAGCATATGCTGCCACCAACACTGGAGATTGTCAGAAGGTCAGGGCCCTTTGTGCAAATGCTATGGGCTTTAGAAGCATTCCCATATTTTAGCTTTTGTAACCCCTAGGGCTCTATGGAGTATATGGGAATGTCTTCATATATAGATAATAAGGCTGCATTATGTATTTTCCAGGTATTTTTCACAGCAGAAGTAGAAAGCAGAAATTAGAGAATTTATGTTCGTTCATAATCCTGAATCCCTGTCTGTCCACTCCTTCTATATCCAACAAATATCTCTGTTGTAGATTTTGTGGGGTCCAGAGGAGAGGGAGACAGTACCACCAAGCAGCCTCCCTCCCTACCTTCTCCATGATGGGGGAGAGATCCATACATGAAGGGGGTCTGTTCCATGCACAGATCTCAGTGAACAGTCAAAGTTATTTAGACTGTGTTTAGAGTAAGGCAACACCCTGAGTATGAGTAAAAGAACTAAGAATTGTAAGCAGGGGCATTGCTGGCACCTGGCAAACAGCTCACATGCCCCAAGTCCCAGCACCAGTGTCCCGAATACCTGGGGCACCCCCTGCCGGCCCCGGCCCCGGCCCCGGCCCCGGCCCCGGCCCCGGCCCCGGCCCCGGCCCCAGCCCCGGCGGGGTATCCAGGTCCAGGCCAGCCATGGTGGCACCTGCCTCTCCTGGCTGGGTAGCTGGGGCTGGTCTGGCTGTGGCAGCACCTGTCTCTCTCAGGCCAGGTCACCAATGGCAGATACTGTCTCACCTGGCCCCATCCCTGGCCAGGGATCAGGGGCCAGCCTGGCAGCAGCAGGAGCCCGGGGCCCCGACTCTGGATCGGGGCCAGGGCGTGGGGCCAGAGCCCAGGCGGTGGAGCCTGGGCCCAGGCCCCAGCTCTTTCCCTTGAGCAATGATGCCTCTGGTGGTTAGTTAATACCATCTTGTAAGAATTTTAAACGATTTTCATGACCTAGAGTTATATCTAGTATAAAACTCTCAAATGTGTTCTATACCATACCTAGTTTAAATGAATTGTTTAATTAATCTATTCAGCAGAAACAAGTTTTACTTTTTTAACTAGAAAAGGGTCCAGTTCTGCAGACACACATATGCCTAAACATAGAATCATAGAATCTTAGGGCTGGAAGTGGCCTCATGAGGTTATTTAGTCCAACTCCCTGCTGACAGCAGGGCTACACCCGCTAAATCATCCAGGCCTGGGCATAGTCCCTGATTTCAATAGGATTGCTTGTATAAGTAAATCTATACACTTGAGTTTGCATCATCAGAGTCAGTGCAGGTTGGCCAATTATATTTGACCCAATTATCAATCATCATTTCATTTAAATATCTTTAGTGAAAAAGGAGCTATTAAACCATAAAGTTAGATGGCTAGCATCTTTTGTTCATGTGTCAACAAGCATAGGTATTAAACTCAGTTGCTTAGGCTTTGCTTGTTAGAAAAAAATGTCCAAATTATAATGTTTTGATGGTTATATTATCTGTGGTAATGTTTTGTTTTGTTTTTTTTGGGTTTTTTTTTTTACTGAGAGGAGCATGATGATCATTCAGTGGAGAATATGCCATGCATGAAAAGAAAACATTCTGTGCCATTTAATGCTTTGAATGAAGAACAGTATAATAAAACATTTACTGAAATTTGGTCTGTATTTCTAATTGCTGTGTAATGCACAGTCACTGATAACTAAAGTGCTAATTATTTTAATATAATTACATTTAATTCTAATAAGTGCTATTCATATCTCTTATCCTAATAGTGAGACATCATGGTCCCTATTCAAAAAACTGTTGTATTCCCTTCATACAAAAATAAGGTGAATAAAGACTTTACCACATTTTTATTTGAAATATACTTTACTAATAGATATATTTGTTTCAGGCCATAATTTGCAAGTACACTCACATCTGATCTCTATGGATACATCCTTGACATAGCTGCTTTCCACCACCTGTGCTACAGCACCTACACTACTATGTTTAACAAGCCAATGCAATTATGTCTAACAGAGATGGAATTCCATCCCTAGTTAATAGTGTAGACATAGCATAAATCAACTCTTTAAAAGTGTGCATGCAATTTTATACTCAGGAACATACAGGTAAAGCTCAATATCCCAGGGCATGCCCTTACAGAATGAGAGATTTAGGCATAAAAGTTCTGACATGCCCAGGGTTATAGAAAAGAAAAATCTTTGATGGATCTAGTAGGCGACTTGTGATCTTCCCATTTCTAGTGTTATATTTTATCCAGAATACTATCATTCCTCCACGTTAACTTAGTGTTTACACTTGCAGTGGATAAAACTGGTGGGTTTTGCTTAAATCAGTGGCACTATGTGTGAAGTCAAAAGTTTGAGCTTACGCTTTTAGGTTAAAACAGTTGTGTAACGTGTTGCTGGTATTTAATCTATTATGATGTAAAACACAGCTATGAGAGTGGCATCCTTTATTTCCTTTATACCAAGTTGCAAGCAGTATACACAGGAAGAAAAGATTTAAAAAATATATATATTACTATGGAGAAATATATAGAGGTCACTGGCTGTCTGATTTTTTAAAATTATGAGAAAGCACAGTTCCATTTGCTGGCAAAGGAGTCTTTGGCAGCTCAGAACCTCTTAAAATCAGGTCCTAGATCATGGTCTCCCAAGATAAGGGGTACCGAAACTCTGTGGTAGCTCCTATTACTAACTGGGAAAGTGGGTCTCAGAGTTCCAGTATTAAAAATGATGAGAACTGAACTAAATGGGAATTTAAATTAGTTGCCAGTTTTGAAAATTTGTCTGTAAATCTTCAAAATTTTTCAACAATTTTAGTTAAAGAATGATTTTCACATCAATGAATAAGGGAAGAAAATAAACCACATTTTGTCAACAGAAAATGTAATGCAGCTTCTTTATTTGCTCTTGGGAGAACTGCTATTTGTGCTTAAGTGGGTTTCTGACTCCTTTGAAATAAAAGAAATCTCTGCATGACTAGTTGTTTTCTATTCATTCAGCTGTACTATGACTGATAAAGTCTACAAAATATTCTCTATATGTGTGCTTATCTGTTTTCATTCGTTATACATTACAGTGAATAGTGTTTATCCAGGAAGATGAGTAACTTTTCAGTTACAAAAATGGCTATGCTAGCTTACACTTCTTTTCAGTCTCCTTTAGACTGCAAATTAGCAATCATATTTAGAATATTTGCTAGGTGAGATATGGACAAATGTTCTGTGATGTTTAGATAGTTTGATTTATGGTTGAGAGCTTTGACATTGAAACTTTTTGTTTGTTTGTTTGTTTTTTGGTTTTTTGTTTGGTTTTGCTCAGTGGGGGTGATGAAAACCATTGTATGACAGAAACCACTTCAAACCAGGGAACCAGGGGGTGCGGATGCACTCTCAACACCTGTGGCTGAGGATGCAGAAGTAGTATAGAAGAAGCAATTATTGATCAGTATGTTTAGCTTGCTAATATATGGCATTAAGGGAAAGAACAATATGGAAACCAGATAAGCCAAATTCATTGCTGGAGGAACTCCACTTAATTTGGCCCAGTGTATTCAGGACATGTATTCATTTATATACTTGTCAGGAGACTTCCTCAAGTATTGCACATTAACAAGCAATATCTGAACATTCCCACATGGATATAATGCACATATCTATCTATCTTTTGATCAGTACTTAAAGATTTTGCTACCATAAAGATGTGCTATTACTAGATAGATAGATAGATAGATAGATAGATAGATAGATAGATAGATAG
>ML682018.1:13801582-13895271 GCA_007922195.1 Podocnemis expansa | reverse complement strand
TTTTTTTCAGTGTGGATAGATGCCTAGTTGTGAGATGAAAAAATAATGTTTTCCTTGGCATTTCACTTATTTTTCCCTTGTCATTCACTCTGCAGGTTTTTTGTCTGTAAATTAGTGAAGATGTTTGGGCACATTTTGTTACATTTACTTGTCTGTAAATTTAACCTTAATGGAGAAGAGACTGTAAGGCAGTACAGTTAGAAAAAGAGGTTTATCTTAATACACAGACAGCATGTGGTTTTGAAATAACCAAACCGAAGCAACATATAACTAGGAAATGAGGCAACCTCTCAGGGTGCCACTAAGCTGCTTTCTCAGTCAAATTCAGCTTTGAATCTAACATAATCTGAGGGTTAGGCTTGTAGAAATTTCGCCATGAATGCACCCAGAATTTCAAGGCTTTCAGTAATTATGACATTCCCAGAGTGCACCCTGAACTGCTGAGCTGCAGTGTTCCCTTAGCTTTCCAGCCTGGGATACTTTTTACACTGCTTTCCTAGTTAACAGCTAACCTTTCCAGTAAAACAGACAAACAAGGAGTCCTGTGGCACTTAAAGACTAATGGGATTTTCTCCCATGAAAGCTCATTCAATAAACACATTTGTTAGCTTTAAGTGCTGCGGGACTCCTTGTTTGTTTGGTTTTACTGAACTAGGCTAATACGGCTGCCCCTTTGGATCTTAGTAACCTTTCCAGGATGCTGATCACTTACAGCTACCAGCATGCAACATCTTTTCTGGCTGACTAGATAAATGCTACGGCCATCCATCCATGAATAAATAGAGGGTGACACCTGCATACCCTTCAGTCCCAGCTTACTGCCTGGAAATGTGCATTGCGTACCATTCAGTAGCACACTGGATTATATAAAGTCGTAAATTAGTTAATCATTCCAACAGTGGAAAAAAATATGCATTAGCCTTTGTGGACTAGAGCAGAGACTTTCCAGGCACTTCAGTCAAACACATTGGTTTAGATGAAACAGTTAAACAAGTTATTAACTAGAGAAAGAGAGATTTTTTAGTATTTACAAGTGGTAAGGCATAAAGATCAGAACTAGTTACAAAAGACATAAAGATATAAAACTATAATTTAATTCCTAAACTTTACTATGGTAAATATGTTTGGAAAATAAAAATGGTGTCTCTCGCCTTAAAACTCTGATCAGTCCTTGCTAACTAGAACACCTTACAGTTAGGACCACTCCCCACAGTTCAGCGATGATTTTTTTGTTTGTTTTTTGTCTTTCAAGTAATATTTCTGCTTTGAGTAGAAGTGGGAGAGGAGTGGTAAAGTGTATGCTGTATGTTTTTCATTGTGTAAATGAGCTGCCAATCATCCTTCAGGTGAATTTTAACTTTTTTTTTTGTTTGTTTACAACACCTCTGATTTTGAATCACTGATCAAGCATTGATATTTTTTTTTAACACTCATGCGCAGTATTTTTTGTTCATTTGTTTGTTTCTGAAGAGGTAGTCTGTGGGCATTCCCTAGAACCATAACAAATATTGGTAAGTAACATTACACAGTTAAATTTAATAGGTTCACATTTAATGTGGCTACTCACATCTTAATAGTACAACAGTTTTCAGCAAGTTATGAGTTTTCAAATGTTGTCTCACAAGGCATACTTTATATAGTTATACTACATTTTATATGAAAGTGGGGCACATGGGGTACAGGGTTTCATATGGTGTACAGTGTATCAGTGATGCCACTTACAGATGTGCTTTTGTAAGGTAAGTGACAGTTAAATGAAGAGAGGCAAGACAAAGTGTCCAGGTCAGCTGCAAATATCATATTCTTAAGCCTTGTTGGTAGCCACATATGCATTAAAATAGGATATGTTACCTTTCTGGATTTAAAAAGAAGTGAAAATAGTTTTTTAAAAAAGTCATTTACTTCAACTACAGACAAACTTGGGGGTAGAGCTGCTCAACAGAAAGCTTGGTTTTCATTTTGAGGTTTCCCATTGTTAGCTGGTACAGTTACAACTCAGTATACATTCAGATGACAGAAAGAATATTCTGAAAATACTCAACAAAGAGTTGCAGGCCTCCATGCAAGTTGTTTTTTGTTGGTTTGATGGATTTTTTATTTCTCTTCTTTGAAAATGTAAAGGAAACATTGTCATCTGTCAAATCATGCTTTATTTTGGGCCATTTGAAACCACTATGATTTAAATTAACTTACATATAACATAGTTTTATAACTCACATATGCATTCTATCTTCCAGCCCTTTGTTCCAGGCTTCAGATGAAATATTTGTATACTTTTATGAAAATGTTCAAAGTATATTACTTGCTTAATTTCTACCTACACTAGCTAATGTTTAAATTGTTGTTTCTTGTAAAGTGTAGTATTTTTGTAATATTTGACTAAATGGTTTCAGGTTGTCAAGAATGCAGTAAGGTTTCAGATTGTAGCATTGATCCTATCACTGTTCCTTTTACTATCTTAATAATTTATTCTGTTGTTATACTAAATCTGATTGATATATTTTCCATATTAACATATTTTGACATATGTTGCCCACGACCACAACATATCTTTCTCTTTGTTTTTTGTTTGTATGCCACAAATGTATAGTGTGTTTACCAATTGTTACTGCTGCACAGAGTTTTCCTGATGTATGATATTGTAGTATCTACCCCAGAGGTGGGCAAACTATGGACTGCAGGCTGAATGTGGCCTGCAGAAGCCTTTCATTTGGCCCTCCAGCTGGGCTTTGCTAGAGCCCAGTGACTGCTCCTCATTCCTGGCCTTGCTCCCTCCCATAACATGGACCCAGTAGCACCCTGGCTGAAACACAGTGGCCATTTGCCTGTTCCCCTCACCTCTTCGTCCCCCACCATGTGGATACAGCAGCACCCTGCCTAGAGCACAGCAGCTTTTCCCCATTCTCAGCCCCACCCTTTATCCCACCCTTCTGACCTGCCTAGACCCTGACGTGGCCCTTAGGCCAAAAAGTTTGCCCACCCCTGATCTAGCCCTTTGTCCTAGAACATATTCGCTTCTTCTCTTGCACATTTCTTCTATTGAAAACATCTCAGCTAGAGCTGCTAATCAGGCCTATTACACTGTAAATTATGTAATATTTTAATCTGTGTTTGTTTTACACAAAATTTTCTATGTAACTGTTGGAACTGCTCAAATTAACCCTGTGTTTAAACTTTGCTTGCTTGTGAATCTCAGAGGGAAAAATCAAGATATTAGAATAAGTGTTAGCAGCAAATGAAGTGATCAAAGAGTCATTATACTATATTTAACACAATTTTCTGCATTTTATCATCTCAATATATGAGATACATTAAAAATGTATATAGGTGAATTTTGATTATCTGAATTTTTGATTGTTCAAAATTCAGGTACTTCCTCAGAAATTAGAATTTTGTTTTTCTGAAACTCTTCCGTGAAATTTTACTCATCTAGACATGTAGTTATTTATATTTAGTAGTGTCTGATTGTGTGTTTAGTTGTAAACAGTCATCTAGATAACAATTTATTTATTATAATACGGCAGTCATAATATTATGTATGTCTTCCTTTTGCAGGGGTAATTCCCCTCTATTGGATTCCTGTTGCTATGTTGCTAAACTTGCCTTTCACCCTGCCAGTTGTGTTTAGGCCAATGTAACCTTTAACAGTGACAAAAATAGAGATTTTTGAGGCCTAAAAAGATGTCTTCTTCCAATAAATGGACTAATTTGGTAGCTTGTTCTACTGGTACTTTTACTGTCATGAAATGTTGATATTTATACAATGATGATAATGGCAATATACTTATTTCTGATTTCTGATATTTCTTTTGTGATTATAAAATACACAGCACATTTTCAGTCATAGATAGAATAATATAAAGCATAATTTTAAATCAATAGTTTTCGATGCTGGAAATGTTTGTTAAAAATACATCAATTTTCACTGCTGTCTGGCGTACAAAACATTTTAAAACTCTGTTTGGCTATGTCTACGCTACAGGGCTCAGTTAAGTTGATTTAATAAGGTTTACTTAAAGTTGATTTTAAGTAGACCTTATTAAGTTGACTTTGTCCTAGTCTACATTGAGGGTTTTTTTGGCACCAGTTGACCGCAGTTTATGCAAGGAACGTAAAGTTCCTTGTGTAAGTGGCAGCGACTTTCTAAGCTGCCATTACACATTGAGGAAAGCTGACTGCGAATTGGCTGTAGTCAGCTTTCCCTTACGCCCATGGACCCCCAGGACTTCCAGGGTAGGCTTCAGCAAGCAGTGTGGCGAGTTCATACTTGCCGTGATCCGCTCCCGGAAGCCCAAACAAATGGTGGAGAATTTGCCACTGTCAGTATAGACATACCATGAGTGAGGACCCATTTGTTTAAGTCAACTTTGTAAAGGAGGGATTTTTGAGAATCATCCACCTCTCTGGCTACTACCCCATGCTACTCGTCCATGTGAGAACCAGTGATACTGTGAAAGTGACCCTCTGAAGATCAAAAGTGACTACATGTCTCCAGGAGCACAAGTGAAGGAGTTTCGTGCACAGGTGGTGTTCTCTTTGATCCTTCTGGTCAAGGGTAGGGGGGCCTGAGCAGAGACAGATGCATCCTGGACATCAGTGCCTGGCTGCGGAGATGATGTCATCAGGAGGGCTTTGGCTTCCTTGAACATGGGGTGCTGTTCCAGGAAAAAGAACTGCTAGGCTAAGGTGGATTCCACCTATCAAGGATGGGTAAGAGCATTTTCGCACATAGACTGGCTAACCTAGTGAGGAGGGCTTTAAACAAAGTGTGAAGGGGAAAGGTGTCCAAAGTGCACAGGTAAGCCGCAATGAGGGAGACCTGGGGGAAGGGATGGAACTTGGGGTGTGCCAGGACTATAACAGCAGGAAAAAAGACAGGGTAGTCGGAACTGTGAGAGAAAATCAAATCACTGTCTTACATGTCCTAATGATACCCTAATACCTGAGGTAAGTGGGGAAGGAGGACACCGAGAGAAATTGCAAGGAGGGAGATACAACAGGAGAGAGTAGGGCAGTCAGCCTGTTATTTTAGGTGCCTGTAGACAAGTGTGAGGAGCCTGGGAAACATGCAGGAAGAATTGGTAGTACTGGCACAGATGGGGAACTATGATGTAATAGAAATAACAGAGACATGGTGGGATAGCTTGCATAACTGGAGCTCTGCTGTGGATAGATATAAATTGTTCATGGAGTACAGGCAAAAAAGAAGAGTTGGAAGAGTAGTGCTATATGTAAAAGAGCTGTATGACTGCTTGGAGCTCCAATATGAAAGTGGAAACAAGCCAGTTGAAAGCCTCTGGGTTAAATTCAAAGGAGGGGGCAACAAGAGACACCAGACAGCCAGACTAGAAGGAGGAGGTGGATGTGGTATTCTATGCAGAACTAACAGAAGTTTCTAGATCACAGGCCCTGATTCTCATGGGGGACTTCAGTTACCCTGATGTCTCCTGAGAGGGCAATGCAGCAGTGCACAGGCAATCCAGGAAGTTTTTAGAGATCATTGAGGACAACTTCTTGGTACAAACGCTGGAAGAACCAAGTAGGGGCCTTGCACCTCTTGACCTGCTGCTCACAAACAGAGAAGAATTGATTTGGAAAGTACAAGTCAATGGCAACCTTGGCAGCAGTGACCATGAGATGGTCGAGTTCAAGATGCCGATTAATGGAAAAAAGAAAGTAAGCAGGACACAGACTGTGGACTTCAGAAAAGCAGATTTTGGCAAGCTTAAGGAACTGATGGGCAGGATCCCTTGGGAGGCTGATCTGAAGGGGAAAGGTATCCAAGAGTGCTGGCTGTATTTCAAAGGAACCCTGCTAAGGGTACAGGAAGATACTATTCCAATTTGCAGAAGGAACAGCAAATGTGGAAGGCACCCAGCGTGGCTTAGCAGAGAACTCTGCAGTGAGCTGAAATACAAAAGGGAAGCTTATATGAAGTGGAAACTTGGACAAATTACTAGGGAGGCATATAAAGATATTGCTCAGGCCTGCAGGGATAAAATCAGAAAAACCAAAGTGCAATAGGAGTTGCAGCTAGCAAGGGATGTAAAGGATAACAGGAAGGAGTTCTACAAGTATGTCAGTAACAAGAAGAGGATCAGGGATGATGTAGGTCCCTTACTGAATGGGGCAAGTATCTTCATGGTGGAGGTTGCAGAAAAGGCTGAAGTACTCAATGTTTTGTTTTTTTTAATTCAGTCTTCACAGGGAGGGCCAGCTCCCAGGCCACCACACTGGGTAATGCAGAGAAGAAGTGCAGCCTTCGGTGATGGAAGGTTAGGTTAGGGACTTCTTAGAGAAGGTGGATGTCCACAAGTCTATAGGGCCAGATGAACTGCATTCCAGGGTGCTGAGGAAGTTGGTTGATGTGATTGCAGAGCCACGAGCCATTATCTTTGAAAACTTGTGGCGAATGAGGGAGGTGCTGGAGGACTGGAAAAAGGCAAATATATTGCCTATCTTGAAGAAAGGGAAAAAGGAGGATCCAGGTAACTACAGACAGGTCAGCCTCATCTCAATCCCTGGAAAAATCATGGAGCAGGCCCTCAAAGAATCCATCCTGAAACACTTGGTGGAAAATAGAGTGATCAGGAACAATCTGCATGGATTCACCCTGAGCAAATTGTGCCTGACTGAACTGATTGCTTTCTAGGATTAGATGACTGGATTTATGGATGTGGGAATAGCGGTTGACATGATATACCTCAACTTTAGCAAGGCTTTTTATATAATTTCCCACAGCATTCTCATTGGCAAGTTAAGAAAGTATGGGTTGGATGAATGGACCATAAGATGGATAGGAAATTGGCTAGATCAGTGGTTTCAGAGGGTAAGAATCAATGGCTCAGTGACTAGTTGGCAGGCTAGTGGAGTGCCCTAGGGGTCAGTTGTGGGGCCGGTTCTGTTCTACATTTTTATTAATGACTGGATAGGCTGCATACTCACTCAGTTTGCAGATGACACCAAGCCGGGGGGAATGGTAGACATGTTGGAAGGCAGGGAGAGGATCCAGGGAGACTTAGACAAATTGGAGCAGTGGGCCAAAAGAAATCTCATGAGATTCAACAAGGACAAGCGCAAAGTCCTGCACTTAGGATGGAAAAACCCTATGCACTGCTACAGGTTGGGGACCTATCGGCTAAGCAGCAGCACTTTAGAAAAGGACCTGGGGTTTATTGTGGATGCAAAGCTGGATATGTGTCAACAGTGTGCTCTTGTTGCCAAAAAGGCCAGTAGCATATTGTGCTGCATCAGTAGGAGTTTTGCCAGCAGACCAAATGAAGAGATTATCCCCTGTATTCGGCCCTGATGAGACCACATCTGGAATACTGTGTCCAATTGTGGGCTCCCCACTACAGGAAGGATGTGGACAAACAAGAAAGCATCCAGCGGAGGGTAATGAAAATGATTAGGGGGCTGAGGCACATGATTTATGAGAATAGACTGAAGGAACTAGGCTTATTTAGCCTGCAGAAGAGAAGACTAAGGAGGGATTTGATAGCGACTTTCAACTACTTGAAGGGGTGCTCCAAGGAGGAGGGAGCCAAGCTGTTCTCAGCAGTAACAGAGGACAAAATAGGGAGCAATATTTTCAAGTTACAGCTGGGGAGTTCGAGGTTGTATATTAGGAAAAATCTTTCTCCCTAGGAGCGTGGTGAAGCATTGGCATGGGTTACCTAGGGAGGTAGCGGAATCTCCATTTCTGGTGATATTTAAGGCCTGGTTAGATAAAACCCTGGCTGGGATGATTTAGTGGGATTGGTCCTGCTTTTAGCAGGGGGTTGGACTAGATGACATCATGAGGTCCCTTCCAACCCTATGATGGTATGATTCTATGATCTAAGGGGACACATATAAAGTCAACTTTAAGTGGGTATCGTGGCTTAAGTCGACTTTATAAAGTCAACTTAAAAGGCTTTACTGCACTAAGTCAACTTTATTAAGTTGACTGTAATGGCCTCATTGCATTAAGTCAACTTAATGAAGTTGGCTTAATCCATAAAGTCGATTTCAAGGGCAGGGGTAATTAACTCTACTTAAGCAAGTGGTTAGTCTTGAAACAATGATTTTTAAACCAATGTTTTAATTGATTTCTAAAGTGCAGCCGAAAATGCATGTCATTTATTCCATAGTACCTTCACATCATTATGGGTTTTTTTTTCGTGTTAGTTCATAGTACTTAGCATTTTTGGAACATGATGAAGTTTGAAACATAGAGAATATTTTGCTTAATTAATTTACAGGGTTTTTTTTTAATCTGCACTGATGTATGATTAGAAATTCTGTCCCTTTATTCACTGATGTGTGATTAGTAAATGTTGGTTGTTTCCTAAAACTGAACTTTCAGGCTAAGGGTAACAAATTCCCCCAGTTGGAGAACACCCAGCACACATTTAAAATTAAAAAAACAGACACACACACACACACGGGTTTATCCAAATGAGAAGAGTGTATAGGGAGAATAGAAGGAGAGCAAATGGAAATAAATGTTATAACATTAGACAATGGGTGTAAATAAGAGAGAAAAAGAATAACCAGTATGAAATGCTGGATTTATTTTTTTTAACAGAAAGCAGAGTGACAGACAAGAGGAGGAGAGTGAATGGCAAGAATTAGACATACAAATGAGTAGTAATCTACATGAACTGTAGATATTCTATCCATGTTATATGCAGTCATTTTTTTGTGTTATGCAGCTAATGAAAAGATGTAGGATATGGAGAGCTACCTGTTTCTGATTATGGCATACCACTGGGTACACATTTCAGAAAAGAGGGTGACTGAACCCATACACAAGCTATATTTTGGAAATTTCCAATTTAGCTCTGTTTTCATATGCCTTATTTTCCTTCCCCTCATCCTCCAATATTTAATCTATGATTTAAACTAGAAACAAGACACCCTGAGGTTGTCTTTACTTCTTTTGCCTCCAGTCATTGTGCCCCGGTCCATATACCTGTCCTTACAGTCAAATTCCTGCCAAATTGTGAGTCTGGGTGAAAAAGCCCTCTGCTGTAATCTTAGAGTTTAGAAAATCATTTAATTAAAAGGCAATACAAGATATGTAAGACTTCTGAAATATTTCCTTCCTCCGGTTTCCATGGCTAAGGCTCTATTTCATGCATGATTTTTTTTCACTTGGTTGACTATAAAACCCATTTTTTTCATACCTCCTTGTTTGTCAACCCTTCCCCTTCCTTGGTCTGTTCAGTATAGTAAATCTAATGCAATCTTCCTCTATCCCACCCGTTCTGACTATGTTGTCCTCCCTTCTTAAATTATGTGACTAATTAGCCCTTGTCTGTTGTCACATTAATTTCAGACTCCCTCTTCTTTTGAATGCCCTGCAGTTTTGCCATTGTCTCCACCTATTGCTTGCCCAGGATTTTCTTCCTTTGTCTCACTTTTGCTGGGATGCAGGGATCACTGGTCAGTAGAACCTAAGATCCATCAGCAATAATCCCATATCTGTCCCCTGTACTGTAGACTTCAGTATGGTCAACACATTCCGCTTCAATGCCACCTGCTGCCATCAGGTGACTGAATGATAATGAAGCTGCCTTGGTTTTTGGGGCTGCAGTACATTTTCCACCAGCTTCTCCTAATAGTCTTGTAGCACATGGAATGTAGGTCTTCCACTACACAAAACCTGAGTACAGTCTCTTTTGTAAGCACTGCCTGGAATTATAATCCTTCCATGCTGTTTGTGCTACTTTTTCTTCAGGCTCAGCAACAATTTTTCAACTGAAACTTTTTTACAAAAAAATGCAGACTTTAGCAACACTGAAACTTTCACAAATTCATGCTGATTTTTCCAAATTGTGTTGGTGGGGGGAAGGGCTTAAAATGGGGGAAAAAAGCCCAAAATGTTTGATTTTGGCATTTCCACAATGAAATGTTTTGAATTTTCACTTCGAAATAACTTTTTTGTTTTGAAATGTATTTAATTTTTTTCTTTAAAAATTAATAAGCATTTTAAAATGATTAAAATGAAAAGTGTTTTGCTTGAACTTTTTTTTAACTTTTGATTTGCTAAAAAATTGGTTTAACCTAAAACAGGTTTGTTTTCTTTTCTAATTTTGAACTTGTCAGCAAACCAGAAAATCCAACATTCATACAGCTTTCATGGTTTACTTATGTTGTGCTATCTATTCTGCTTTGCATGCATTTTGTTGAAAACTAATTAAATCAACTTTTCTTGAAAGAAACTCTCCAAATCCTAACGAGCATTTCATGCATAATCACCACAGGATTTTTCAAGAGTCAGATTTAATGTTTGGTCAAAGAACCTTTGGATTAAAAATATAAAAGTTTAAATCCTTAGTAAAAGGTTAAGACTTTTCCAGGTCTCCAGTAGTAATTACAGACCAAATTGAATAGATGAATATTTATAAATCTGTTAATTAAAAGAAGTTTGTGTAGTGAATTCACCTTGTAATGAAGTATATGTATTAACCCTTACAATTCCCAAACATGTCAGCTTTAGTCTCTCTTTACATTGAGGAAATTTGTACAGATTTCCACTGCTGCAAGGGGTGGTTTACCTTCGTGGCATGCTTTATTTCTGTATGTTACTGGATTACACTGCATGAGTGTGACAATTATTTTACCACAGTGCACCCTGTTTATATACCTACACTGTAGTTACACCACTGATAATGTCTTCAGTGTAAACAAGGCCTAACAAACATCTCTCAATTGTTCTGTTGTTTATATAATTAGATTTTTTTAAATTAATAGCCATCTTCTCAGGAATGTCTAAATAGTTATAAATTTAGATTTTAGAATTTCTTTTTTGATTTCAGTAACATTTTTCTGTAAATTAATGAATTCTATATTACAAAATTAAACTTGTTAATGATTGTTCCAAGCACTCTGTAAATCATTTTATTCTCCTATATTGGATTGGCTGTGGAAGCATCTTTAAACTTTTAACAATGACCCACTGCCAAAATGTCATAGATTTCATAGTATTTAAAGCTAGGGAGGTGACTTGCTCATCCATTTTGATAAGCCATCAAATTTCACTCAGTTAGCCCAGTGGCTTGAGTGATTAAACTGCTATTTTCTAGAAGGGCAACCAGTCTTGATGTGAAGACACCAGGAGATGGAAAATCCACCATCCTGTTTATTAAATTTTTGTGACTAATTTATAATTTGAATTTCTGTGGCTTCAATCTCAGTTTTGCCTTCCTCCCTTAGATTAAAGAGCCCATTAGCACCCAGTATTTTCTCTGAGTGAAGGCTCTTATAGATTGTAACCCAATGATCACTCAGTCATCTTTTTGATAAGCTAAATGTATTCATCTCTCTAAGTCTCTTATTCTAAGACTTTCCCCCCAGCCCTTGAATCATTTTTGTGCCTCTTTTCTGCATCTTCTCTGATTTTTAACATCCTTCTTAAAATGTGATCACCAGAACTGTGTGTGGTATTCATCTAACCAGTCTAAACAAGGGGGGGGGGGAAGAGGTAAAACTGCTTCCCAAACCTGCTCTGTTTATAAATCAAAGTATTCCATTAGCCTTTTTGGCCACTGCATTGCACTGGGAGCTCATGTTCGAATGCTTGTCCACTATGACCTTTAAATTCTTTTCTGAGTCACTGCTTTCCAAGATACTCGTCTCTCCCTTCCTCATTTTGTAGGTGTCGCCTATCCCTCTTTTGACAGCAAAAGTCATTAACTGCTTTGGATTTTTGCAACTGAAAACACTTCCTTATGTTTCAAAGCATAAAGATAACAAGAGCCTCTGTGGCTGGCATTATTAATAACTGTACTCAACTAGAAAGAAGCCAGACACATGTTCTCCAAATGATCAAACTACTGGTAGTCCACTCTAAGCCTGGTCTTACTGTATACAAATGATGTAAGTGGTTGCACATTCTTTCCTGATGTTAATTTTCTTCTGTTAGAGCAGAAGATAGTGTGAGTGAATATTTTTTCTCTTTTTAATTGACTTCATTGAAATAATATAGATGTGTGATGGGAAACAAGTATTAACAATATCTTGTGCATCACTCTTCTTAGCCCTTGTTCCCTACAGTGTATGCAAAATCTGAAGTCGGAATGGTTTGATATTTATTTATTTATTTGTTTGTTTGTTTGTTTGTTCTCTGCTCTAAGAATTAAAAACTTGACTCCTGTGAGATGACAGCTCTGCTGACTTCAAATGAGTCAACTGCGAAGCTGGTGCAGATCAAGTTAAAGCACCTTCTTTCATGATATATGTTACAGGTTCTAGACCCTTACTGAGCCTTGAAGCTTATAGATAAAATAAATTACAATGTATATAATCTTGGAGATTTTTAAAAACATTCAGTACAGTTGGATTCTATGCTTATGCAATCATTTTCACAATAAAAAGTTAACTTCAGAAATACTTTTTTTCATTTAAGAAAACCAAATAGATGCATCTGTAACATACTCTAAGACATTCAGTGATAATGAGATGTACACATTTCAATGATACTACAAGCACTCGAGCTTAGTATTAAACTTAGCATACTTCTTGGTGTTCACATATATCACATGATGAGAGTATTGCCTGTCATGTGTTGTTCCTTTTGAGCTGCATAGATTCTAAGTTTATTTAAAAAAATAGAGAAAAGTCTATACACTGGAACATTAATATGATAGAAAAATAAAAGGTCACTCTTTACAGTATAATTTAATACAAATTTAAATACTTTCTAAAATACCTGGAAAACAATTGTAGGAATTGTTAGGTATCAGAAGGAACAAAGCAGAAATAATGCACACTGAAAATAATATATCCCACGCTCTTCTCATTTTCTGTGAGACTCAGTGGCATGATGGACTGGAGAGCACCAAAGAGGTAAAGTTAACTCATCTACATCATCATGTTTTGCCTCTTTCATCAACCTCATTGAAGTCCCTATATGAATCTGGAGAGGATGGAAATATGAGGAACCAGCGAGTAAGGGGAATTGTGTATGTTTACAATGATAACTAGACTAGAACACATACAGCACGGAGGTCAGAGTATAGGAGGTAAAAAAAATTAGATCCCTCTTACATTTACCCCATCCATGGTGTGGTGGATCTCTGTAATGTCTGTGTGGTGTTAGAGTGGTATCAAATAAAGAACCCAGAGTTCACAGAATACCCCTGCAAGAAATGGAAACAGACAAGAAAGTCTTTCAGACTAGCTAAAATCCACACAGTGGCAAAGTGTGCGGAGAAGAGGTCTGAAAATACAGGCAGCAAAGAGAGAATTACTGTGAGAGTCCCGGCTGCAACGACCATGAGGATGGGAAAGTAAGGGACGTGCAAGCTAAGGCTAACACCAGTTTGTTTCCCTAAAGGGCCACACTACCTTACCTCTCACAGAGGCAGCAAAGAAGAAGGGGAAAGTCAATAGTTCAGTAATAAAAGAGAGATGCTACATCTGACCAAGCCTTTTTGAAATACCACCCTTGTGGTGTGGAATTTCATTTCCTGCACTTGATGGACAGCTTCTCAGGGTAAGCGGATTCCAGAGGTTCCATCGGGTTTCAGGTTTAGACCATCAGTCACAGTTAATTTACAATTTAATACCTGTTCTGTACAATGGGACCTGGGGTCAAGACCATTATCCTTTCCAGGCTCCTCATAACAGCTCAGATGGAACTGTTTAATATTGCTAAAGAACTGGGTAAGCATTGCATGACATGCCTCAGTGTGTTTTTTTGAGCAGGCATGATTTCACTTATGGAAGCAAGAGAATGGTGAGTCCGTGAATGATTTCATAACAGCTCTGTATAACCCAAAACAACACTGTGGCTACTGGAAGATGAGCAAAGAACATATTAGAAAAGAATTATAGACTTCCCAATAGTTCCAGGTTTTGTTGGACCATCTGTTGCACTATGACCCACAAAACTACCTATCCTGGTCGAAGCAACTCCTGTCCATGCGGAACAGGGAAGCAGCCAAACCAAATCTGAGTCTTGTTTTGACAGTTGTAGCGGCACTTATTCAAATTTGACCTTGTTTCACCGCTATCAGTGGAGACAGTCCAAACTGGAGCAGTGCTGCAAACCTATGCACCTGGAACTTGCTCAAAGTGACCCAGACCATCCCACATTCTGAGTGCTGCATTCTAGCCCCTGGGTTTCTAACACTTAGCAGAGAGAACCTAGAAATGTTGAGACAGCTATTAGCCAATTCTCCCTCATGCCAGAGGCTGTGCATTCATGTCTGTTCCTCTCTTCCCACCATGTCCTCAGTTTCTGCTCCCCTCCCATTGTCATTCTCTCTGAGAGCTAAATCTTCACAGTGCAAACTGTTAACACTTTGGAGAATGAACTTGGAGATTGTTATGCAATAGGTAAACAAAGAGTCTTGTGGCACTTTTAAAGACTAACAAATGTATTTATCACATGAACTTTTGTGGAAGTAATTCCACTTTGTCAGATGTAGTTCTCCATCTTCAACTGTCTGACGAAGTGGGATTTTCTCCCATGGAAGTGAATGTGATAAATATATTTGTTAGTCTTTAAAAGTGTCACAGGACTCCTTGTTTGTTTTGCTCTAGACTAACATGGCTATCCCTTTGGAACTTAAGCTAGAAGGTTTTCAGTGAGTTGTTTTATCCTAGGAGAGCTGACAGTCTCCAGGTGTCTCCCATTCCTTGTATTTCTGTTTTTTTATTTTAACCAGAAATCATTATTGCCATGGGCCACAGATGCCTAGACTGTTCCCTAGAATTTTGAAAATGATCAGATGCAGCATTCAAAAGTCATTGTGTTACAGACAGATGACAGAGAAATGCTATCTAGTTAAGTCATACATCCTTTACAGCCTAACATTCATGAGGGCTTTGCTGACATTGTACTCCCTGCAAGCCTTTAGTAGAGGATTTAAAGATAATCTTTAAGCAATAAGAATTTGCTTTGCCCAAAAAAAAAAAAAATCTGCTAGGGTACATTAGGCATAGTGGAATCTGTTTCTGTGAACTGAATTTGTACTTGCAATTTAGAGCTATAGATCACAGAGCTTGACTTATGGAAAACATTGAAATTCATAATCAGCTGTTTTGTTTAAAGGGCATCAGCAAAATGCAAGTAGTATAACTGTTTAAATGTCAGAACAATTATTCCGCCATGGTCTTGGTCACTAAGGAAACATTTCTCTCTTCTCCAGGAGGCAAAGATGGCATGAAACATTAACATGAAAATTAAAGTCAGCCTTTTATAATAATATTATTGGTAAAGTTAACAAAAGCTGGAATACCACAATATAAGAAAATAGAAAATTGTATACATACGTCAACATGAGTTTACCTTACAAAGTGCCCCAATCAGCATAAAAATCAGAAATCATTCATGTTTGTTACTTTTATTCCAATTATAAACCAAAAAGTGTTATATTAATTAAATATCACAGCATACCACAGTCAAAATATTTAATTACTCTAATTTGTTGTTATAGCACCAAATTATGTCAGCATGTAGCAAACAAATATAAAGACAATGGGTCCAAAGCCTCTAGTGCAGACGTAGCCAAACTGCGGCTTGCGAGCCACATGTGGCTCTTCAGTGAGAGAAGTGCAGCTTGCCACTGCAGGCCCTGCGTGGCCCTGGAAACATTCCTCCGGGCACCAGGCTGGGGGGACCGTTTATATTGCTGGATCCTGAGCATTCCTCCGATGAATGCTCGGGAGGAGCAGAGGGTGATGCAGGCATGCATAGGATGGGCTGGCTGGACAGGTAAGGGGGAAGAGGTTAAGGGGGCTGCACTGGGGGAGCAGGCAGTGGGGGCTGGCGTGTTGCTAGAGGGAGGGAGAAGGAATCGGCGGGGGTCGGGCTGGAGCAGAGGCAGAAGCCAGGGAGTGCTGGGGAAGCGGGGGCGGGGTGTGTTTGCAGGAGGAAGAAGGGCTCAGAGTCTGACTGGCAAGTGCCCAGGATGGTGGGGGAGAGGAGGTCAGTGTGTGTGTGAGAGAGAGATATCTTCATTACATGAGCAACTTCCATTGGTTGTGTGTTGTTTTGTTTTTAAATCTAATCTGCAACAGTGTAACTAAAGTTAACTTTTCTTTCGAGACCTCAGCCTTTCTTTACTAACTCAGACAAAATTATCATCTTTTCAGCACAGTACTGATAATTAAATACGCCTCCTCTGATAGAAAGGCCTGCCCTTTTCCTGGGATCATTGACCAAACTCACACAAGGAGTAAAAAAGGCAAAAAGGAAAGAGTCCTTTCGCACTTAAAGATTAACAGATTTACTTATCACATGAGCTTTTGTGGGAGAAAATCTGATGAAGTGGGATTTTCTCCCACGAAAGTTCGTGCAATAAATAAATCTGTTAGTCTTTACTCTTTGCTTCTTTTGCTGAACTAGACTAACACAGCAACCCCTTTGTAATTCTTACGCCTTTTAGAAAATCACAGTTGTATTACGCAGCTGACATAGGGAAATTACAGAATCACAGTGGGAAAGGAAGTAGTCTCTAGTCAGCAAAGGTAGGCAAGGTGGTCCTCAAGGCAATTTTTCTGATAACCAGAGGTCCACATGAGCACCTGACCTACAACACTGCAACCCACTATTCTCATGTGCCCTTGTATTTTCTAGTATGCTTTTAATCCTCTAGCTGGGGAAAAACTGAAATAAGTATCATGGTTTGAGCCTAGTGGAGATGAACTATTCAATTTCAATAGGTTTCAATTCATAGGTTTCAGTAAGTTTTCAGCAGAAAGAAAAAAAAATACTGGTGTTTACAGCTCAGATATATCATTGCTGTTAATAGCATACCCTGCTGTATAGTACATCAAAAGGCATAGGAATTGTTTCAGTGCAATACATAGTTTGTTTTTGTGCATGTGCTGGAAATTTTTGTATGTGAGCCCTGAACCCTATCTCATTTACTAGTTTGCTGTATATCCGTTATCTATGTCCATTGTTTTCTTGTATTCTAATGCATGACTTAGTAAAATAAGTTTTTATAGGCCTAGTTTTCATGGTAATCTTAAGTAATGATTAGAATCTGACATTAGTAGCATCAATATTTGCCCTCTTTTTACAATAAAATTAAAGTGCAATGAATTATAAACTTAGTAATTTTGGAGTAGGCAAAGGCATCGCTATATGCCTCAGTGCGGCTCTTGAAGGTCTAATAATCAACTTGTGTGGCTCTTGAGTTCTGTAAGTTTGGCCACCCCTGCTCTAGTGGAAGAAGAAATACAAGTTTTGCCATGAATATCAGAAGGAGTAGGCCCTAAGTCTCTGATCATCAAGTGGAGATATTTAACATATGTTAAGTTAGTATGAGAGGATTTTGTTTTGGTCATATTGTCATTTTGTTCTTCCTTAGCCTCACAGGAGAAATGGGCAGTAGAGACATGGAAGGCTGGATCAGGCTATCTATCATAGTAACAACAGCAAAATATAAATAGTATGATCAAAGTATGATGAGAAATTTGCTATCCCCCGTTTCAAAATATGTTACTAATTCACACCCAAAAATGTTAAAATGGTTTCATAATAAGACTGGCCTCAGGGCTGAAAAGCCATTGAAGGGCTCAAGCCCTGCAGGAGCACCATACAGTGTTGGAGGCCTTAGTCTGTTGTAAGTGCTGTCTGACCTTAAGATAAAGTGTCAGACTAAGGTTTCTTCTGTCCATTTCTGAAGCCATCCCAAGTGAAACTTTAGAACTTTCCTGACTGCTTTCAAAAACAGTACAGGTTATGGGCAATCATTAGGGAAGTACTGTCTTTTAGGCTTTGTCTGCACCGCAAAACATAGTTGACTTAATTTACACTGATGTACAACTGCTTCAGTAACTGTTCTGCCAATGAACATCTACACTGTGCTCTTTGTGTTGCCGGTGCCTGTCCACAATAGCAGCACTTGCATTGGCACTCAAGGTAGCTGGTATCGCTGTGCAACTTGCCACCATTTGATGCAGCATGTTTTGGAAAGGTTTGTAATGCATTGTGGGTGAAAATAAGTTGCATAGGCATGGCTGGGTATATAGATTCTGTGTACCATGATACAGTTTCCTCCATCCCATCATTCCACGGACATCCTGTTACATTTCATGCTGCTTTTTCAACAACCTCACTTACTTATGCATCTGCTATACAGTGTCTGTGAGAAGAATGGATCCTGCACTCCTCTTCAGTATTGTGCTAAGCATTATGATCACAACACCCCTGATCCTGCAGTACTTTCTAGCTGTGTCTGATGGCAGTTCCATGGGGGCTGCCTTGCTGTGTGCCATAGAAAAATACTATTCAAGATTGCTGTTGGCATTCATTAAGCAACTGCACATGGTTTTGGGCCCAAGAAACAAGCAATGACTGGCAGAATAGCATCATTATGCAGGTATCAGATGATGAGCACTGTCTGTAGATCTTTTGGATATAGAAGGCTACAGTCCTGGAACTGCATAGAGAGTTCACTAAAGCCCTCTGGCACAGCAACACCAGAAGAAGGGCTGTCCTCATGGTGGAGACGAGAGTAGTATGGCTGCAAGGAACCTGATGACACCAGCTTGATACTAATCAGTTGGGAATCAATTTGGAGTTGGTAAATCCGCTGTGGCGGTTGCTATGAGTGTTCAGGACCATTAATTGCACCCTGCTATGAAGGACTGTGACTCTAGGAAATGCATGGGAAATAGTGGATGGTTTTGCAGTAGCGGTGTTCCCAAACTGTTGTGGGGTGATAGATGGCATGCATTTTGGCACCAGACCACATTGCAATGGAATACATCAACAGAAAGGGCTACTTTTCCTTGATTTTGCAAGTGCTGGTGGATCAACATGAACTGTTCAGGGAAAGTGCATGATGCACACAAGGCCTGTACAGAAAGCTGCAAGCAGGAATATTCTTTCCAGACCAGAGAATTACCACAGGGGATGTTGTAATATCATTAGTGAATCTGAGGGTCTCTGTATACCCCTTTCTCCTGTGGTTCATGAAGCTGTACACTGGCCACCTCAGCAGCATCAAGGAGGCTCAGCAAGTACAGAATGGCAGTTGAATGTGCTTTTCACCATTTGAATTGCTGGTTTTTATTATATATTTTATTTATTTTTTGCACCATTCAATGAACTCTATAAGAAGTGCTGTGTGTGCATTTAATATAACAATGCAAATGCTACTATTGCTGTTAAGTTTAATGTTGGTTGCAGCCACTGTATGTTGAAGGCTAATATAAATAAATTCATTTGCCAGAAATAGACTTTTATTCTTCACTCATGCAAAAATATCTATTTAAAGCTGAAATAAGTTTCTTACATAGAGGTAAAAGTGTCTTTAAAGTGAAAGGAACAAGGAATTCACAGCATTTAGACTAGACTGTCACAGCTGGTTTATGTACTCTCATGTCATGTGTACTCTTGGGTGGGCAGGAGTGACTGATGTAGTGCTACAGCCCTGGAAGGTACGAGGAATGGAGTGGCGGTGAATCTAGGGGGCTCCCAGAATGCAGTTCTTTATGAGCTTCATTGAGGGATGAGCACAAATGTGTTCAGCCTGAAGTTCTGTCAGGGGCAACACCATGTCTGTTTGCTCCCTAAGCCATGCGATCATCTCATTTTGCCCACTTCTGTCCTTGGTTTTCCTCTGCATTTTGTCCTTGATTGTCACTCTCCAAACCCACTGCCTCCAACCAAAGCACCAGAGACTTGAAAGACACCCTGTAATATGTCTTCCTTGTCCTCTTCATTCCTCTTGTCTGGTTGAGCTGCTCCACCAGGGCAGGTAGAAAGACACCAAGGACACATTCGCAGCTGCTAAAGAAAAATGGACAGAGGTGCTATTGTGAGTGCATTCACTTCACTTGATCAACACGAGTTACAAAGACAACATTCTCTGTTCCTCTAGGGATTCACAGAGCACAGTAGAAGGTCCACCTATGGCAAGTATGGACTGGGGTCAAGGGGTGAGGTGGGTCAATAAGTCAGGGTGGTAGCACTTGGGCATCAGTACAAGTGAATAGGTCAGCTGAACTGAATACTCTCATGCATTCTCTGGCACCATTCTCCACAGCCAGTGGTGGTTTTATCTATCTTACTCATTAGGGTAACCAAGGCTAAAAGGGAACATTTCTTGCATGCATCCGGTTGCAGACCAGTTCCACATGCTGCAGCCTCTGTGTTGCTGAAGTAATTGCTGATGTGTGGAAAAGTCCTACTGTGATGGAAGAAATAAGGCAGCCCTCCAAAGAAACCTTCAGCAGAGGATTGCAGACTAACTCCAGGAAAGTTTTTAGAGATCTCTATATAGGCTTTAGATGACATCCCAGTGCACATAAACAAATGGTTCCACAGGATCTTCTTTGCCTTGCTGGATAGGGGAATGAAAAGCAGATAGCAATTCTTCTATCATGATTAAAAAATAGTATATGGAGAGATGTGTCCCTGCACTACTGAAGTGAACAGAGTACTCATCAGAGGTTCCCTTCCCTGCATCAAGCTGATCAGTGCTGGATGGCTGGGAGTAGCTTGATTGCTCAGAAGTCAAAAAAAAAAATTCCCATCTTGGCATGCCACTGGATTCCCACCATCAGCTGTCCCTCATACTCCTCTTCTACCAGGACCTCATCCTTGGGATTCACTGCTCTGTGACCAGTGCCTCACCCCCTGTGACTCCAGCTTACCCAAAGTATCCACAGGGCTTTTGGCAGTGGAGGTAATGTTGCCATCAAGGATGGCATGCTGCAGCTCCTTGCAGAAGTGACATGACTGTCACACACCAGAGTAACTGTTTGTCCCACTTGACTTCTGGTACGCTCACCACTCCTTGATTTTCATGTAGCATAGCTATGGTGTTCCTTTTGTAGCCATTCTCCTCCCCAATAGCCCCTATAAATCTGACCATATATGTCTAGGTTCTTATGGCTGGGTCAGAGCTGTGCCCACATGGCCACCTCTCCCCACAGACCCAGGAAATCCACCACCTCCAGTGTATGCAAGGCAAGAGCGTGTTTGCTGTGTGGAGCCGGCATGGTCAGCTAGGGATGTAATGTTAGCTCTCTGTGCCAAGCAAACATAATAGAATTTTAAAAAATTCCTGGAGATTTAAAAGGGGAGGGGAGTGTGCCTGTGTACCTGACCACCAAACAGCAGAGTTCAAAACGATGACCAGAGTGGCCATGGTGGGGAATTGTGAGATACCTCATGGAAGCCACTAAAGTCACCATAAATAACACAGTGTTTATACTGATGCTGCATCACCCTAACAATGTTTCCCTAAGCACCTCTTGGTAAGGTGGGTTTATTAGGTCAGCACAGTGGAGTGAGTTAAAGCAGTTAGAGGAACCTTGCAGTGTAGACACGATGAAGTGGATTTAAGTTGCTTTACATCAACTTAATTCTATAGTACAGACCAGGCCTTACAGATGAAGAGAGTTTTCAGTATCTCTGTGAACACATTTAGGTGAGAAGGTAGTTCAGTCTCTGTACTCCTTTAGTCCTTGACCTTTTGAGTCTGAGAGCAAGGCTGCACATGTGCTGTAATGTTTTAGGTGAAGTGAAAATCTATTTACTGAGATATGGATTAAAATCAACTATATGAGCTACCAAAAACCAATCAGATGCTGATTTCTAGGATGAGCCAGATTTGAGCAGGCAGCCTATAGTGGAAAGCCTATTTCCTGCAATTCCCTGAACCTTCAAATCCCATATCCACTGTCTTCACCAGATCTTTACCAAATAGGTCAAAAGAGACAAGGAGAGAAAGAAATGAGATCGGATTAGAAAGACTGCTAAAATGATGGAATGTAATAAATCAAATCTATCTAAAACAGTACAGTGTTATGTAATGTCTTCTGCTAACACTCATTAATTTTATTTATTATTGGTGTTTGCCAGGATTATAGTATGTTTCATGTGAATGTTGCTTTTGAGATCCTCTACCTAACACATTTAGAAATACTTTGCATTCCTTTCTTATTGAAATATTGCACAGTTAGGCATGTAACAGGAAGATTAGGAATCTTACATTCAACCTGTCTAACTGTGGGTGAAATAAATCCAGGAGTATACCTTTGTGAAAATAGTCAGTGACTGGAGATGTTAGACTTTTGATTGCTGACTTGTTGATATGTTAATGTGAAGTAATTATGTCAGTGAACTGAAGCTGAAAATCAACATGTATATTCATTAATTTAATATAAGCTTCCTCATTGTTAATCACAGTTGGGATATCTATTTCCAGCTAGCAGCTCCACATCCTTCCCATTGTGCTTTGCCAACCATAAAATTTGAGCTCTTCCAATATTACCTTAGAAGTTCTAAGCAGTAATAATTTTGTGACATTTGCTATATTACAAATAAATATTAATATGTGTGATATGTGTTTACTCAAATGCTATATTGAACAAAATATTATGTCTTAAAGTTATATCATCAGTATACTATATAATTTTTCAGTTAAGATCCAAATCAGAATAATTCATAATATTTTAGAATTGTCAGTAAGGGAGATAATGTATGACAATGAGGCACAACTTATCTAAAAAATAAACCTTGCAAAGATAATTTAGCTAAGAGAGAAACTCTGCAAAGGCAACTTATAATTTTGTTCTTTCTTTGTGGCAACTACATTTCCACCCCACACACATTTTGCAGAAGAATTGCTTTGCAGAGATAGCTTTGCAAAGGTAGCTCAGACGCAAAGAAGCTTGCAAAACCATGTCTGCTCAGCAATGAAATTCCAATTGGCTGAAGATAGTGAGTAACAGTGTTCTGTCAGTAACGGAAACAGTAACCAGTCAAAGAACCAATAAGGTGGTGACGCGGCTCTCAACAGGGACCAAATAGAGTAAAACAAAGCAATGGTACCTTCTAGAAGCTGAAAGTGGGGTTGTGGAACATAATAAAACCACTGAGAAAGGCCGCAAAAAATGGAGGTCTGCAGAGGCATGTTTCTAGCTGCTGAGCTGAGGACTGATCAGCCCAGGTTCCCTCCCTGGTGACAAATGTTTTCACCAGCAAGCAGGGCTGGCACAACGTGGTAAGCACGGTAAGCATTGAAGGGGGGCGCCGATGTTTGAGGGGTGCCAAAATGTGGACTGCACCATTGTGCTGCCTTGTGACATCACTCATCTGCCTAGGCATCTGCTGCACTGCAGGGGGGTGCCAGAAACCCTAGCGCTGTTCCTGCCGGCAAGTTTGTTGGACGAGAGCGAAATATCCCACCTGATATAGGACTGGTGCACCCAGATCGAATCAAAACTGAATCTGAATCAAATGAATAAACCATGGTTCTTTAAGTATAAGGGATGATGCTTAACAGTACTGATTGTAGCCCAGTATCAATTAAGGGCTTAGTAATAGGAACAGGTTTAGGAATTATAGTTATACTTCTGCTGTAATAAACCTTTTGCTATCTTTTTGTTTTTGCCTTAAAATATTAAAAAGAATAAGAAAAGATGATTTATTCTAATCAGATGTAAATAAATAAATTGAGTTAATGAAAGAAACCAAATATACCCAGTGTCTGTCTCAGCGTATCACCCCTTCTACCATATCCAAAGAATCCATTTTTCAAGCAGAATTCTCAAGAATTACTGTAGATGTAAAATTTATTTTAAGCTTTTCTATATTTTGTCATATTTTAACAATGGTATTATATTCTTCAATATCTATGTGTGGTTTGTTATCTATTATTTGTCTTTAGTCAGTCTCACTGTTAATGATATGTTAATGTCTCCATAATTTAAAATTGTGTTTAAATTTCCAGTTAAATGTTTGTTATGAATTTAAATAGATATGTATTATCACCAAAATCACTCGGTGCTCTCTTGTGTTACATTTGAATTATCTGTATTGTTTACTAGTAGCCCTATTCAGCAAAATAGAAGTTCAAATAATTTTAAAATGATCCCTCTGGAACTTTGGGGCTTGTCTAAAGTTATTTTGGATCCCTTTAATTAACAAATAACATTCTTAACTCTTGAAGCTTTCAGTAGTTGTGGATCTAATCAAATTTAATGCTTTGCTTCATTTAAAAGTAAAAAGGTATAAAGTTGTTTCATGACAATGTTTTTTTTTTCTTTTGTGGAAAATTTGAATACTACCAGAATATTAAGTTTTTTTTAATCAGGTTCATCATGCATGCACATCATGAAAATCACACGTATTCTAATGTAGAGCTTTATTAATTGTTATGCTTGTTAAATTTGAATGATTCTCTCCACTTAAGGAAATGATCTATATTTCCTCAGTGTAAAATATCTTTAAAGAATTATTTTTAAACCTTCTTAGGATAAAAATTATAAGGTGCTACACATACATGAAAAGCATTAAGTTCTATGGTTCCACTGAAAAGCATAAAGTTCAACTGTTTGGTATTGTTACGGTGGTAACCTGGATTTTTCCATCAAGTTTAGTGATTTAGGGAAAGTGATTGTTGTGCTCTTTTCCTAACATGAACAAAGACACTACTGTGGCTCTCAATTACTGAGCCTCTTGCTTAATGAATCCTGCTAGTCATTTTGAGTTTGTTCTCATGCCACCTGCTCCCAGCTGTTATATCAGATTCCCCTGCACAGCACGGGAATGCTGATGAGGGCAGAGACCAGGGCTTCTATAATTCTTTTGGCTCCCACTGATAAATAACTAAAATATATTTGATGTAACATCTTGCATCACACTCTATTTGCACATTTTCCTGTAAAATATTACAAATTTATTCTCATTGAAAAATCTCTCAAAATTATTAATAGATGAATGTCTTTATCTAATGACTTTACAATAGTCCTGGCAGTTTTGTTTATTGTGCTTGGTGATTTCTAAGTGCACTTAAATGAGAAAAAGTCCCAATAAAAATTGTAATTTGTGAGCATTCGACTTTTCCATGGTTAAACATCTGAAATATTTCTTATTGACTTCCAGGGGCAATGAGAGATTTAAAATTCTCTGTCCTCTGTTTTCTCTATTAATATATTCTTTATGTTTTTACCTCGTTTAGTGACATAAGGTTAAATTAGATTAATTTAGGGTCACAGATGTGATATCAATTCAGTAGTAGAAAATAAACTATCTTGCAGAACTTTCGCAAATGGGGTAATAATATAACCAGTCTGAGGTTTCACATTTAGATTGTTGTGTCTGTTTGTACGCATTCTTACACCTCAATTAAAAAAAAAAAAAAAAGAATGGTGTTTGTTCAGGAAGTATCGCCTGATGAGCTAGGTAGACTTTTGAGAACTGGCACCTTCTCAGCAAATGTTATCTATGTTAAAGTTGTAAATCACTGTTATAATCACCTATTTTCATCTACTGATAACTTTGTAAGGGCAGGTATTTTGAGCAGATAGTAGCCACACTTTTTTTGTTTCCTGTAGATCCAATGTTTTGTGAGGTAAAGCAAAATAAACCCCTTCAGTATTTTTTATGGTATAGTAAAGTGGATAAAAAAATATACTATTTTACCAGTTTTAAAGAACAAAATTCTCTCTTTTGAAGAGTACTACAGTAAACTCATCTGAAGTTTTCAACTTGACACGGATACAGTTCCCTGACAACTGTTGACATGGCTTGATCAATATAAAAACCTAACAGCTACACATATGAAAATACTCCTTGTGGTATGCCAGCGTGAAAGGTGTTCTTATTTCTGTGTTGTTCTGTGTACAACACAGATGTGTGTACAGCCGTGTGCATGTGTCTCTGTATGCATGTTCCTTATAGCTCAGTGACCAAAAGCCTGGCACAGAACTTTAGCAGGAACTACTTGTTAGTACGGTGGTCTGGAGCCAAGATGCTCCTTTAGTTAACACTTTGGGTTACCTTTGGCTCAGACCTTTAGTGAGAACTTAGCTCTATGATCTGGAACTGAGGCATACCCTTTGTACTAGAGGTAAACAGAGGTAACATTCACAATTGAAGAAACCAAGACAACCACTGATCTTTGTAGAAACACAGGTGTCAGGCTAGGCTTTATTGCAGCATAGCACAATGGTAAGTGACCTATGTCAACAGACATGCTGGCAGAATTCATGGTCTCAATCCAGCTGATGGCAGGACTCTCCATCACCCCCTTCAGCTGCACAAAACCTGGGCTCTGGGGCTCCTACTTTCTTACCTGCTCAGACCTAGTGACATGGCCCCCTTTGGTGTCCAAATTTGCCTTGATTGGTCTACAAACCCCTTTTTTGATTCCACCCATTAATTTGATAGGTACATGCATCACTGAACATCTCAATCCATCAAGCTGTCATGGTTTGTCCAAAACATCATTTTTTATCTTCTTGGCATTAAGCCAACTGGACAGCTCATACTTTCAAGGTCATTTTCCACTCTTACTACAGCTGCAGCTTACTTCTTGGCAATTTCTGTGACGTCAGACTGCCTTAGCCCACTCCTGTCAATTTAGCTAGTTATCCATCTCAGACATACTGTTTTGGTTTATTTCACTAGGCTTTAGGTATCATTTCTGACAGTTTCTACTTGTCTTTTTTATTTTAACATATTACCTTGTCCTACACTCCTCATTCCACATTATATACTAGTCCATTATAGACAAGGTTTCATCTCTTGGATAGCTTCAAACAGCATTCTTGTCTCCAAGATCTCATTTTGCACTAATAACTTCAAAATGTCCAAGTAGATGTATTTTTATAATTTGTTAAAGTAAACTATCCCACAGAAAAATCATTCTCCAACACCAGACTTGAGGTTTGCCAGTAGATTCTGGCTAATACAACACCACAGATGAGTTACAGTAAAACGGGTATCTACTCTTATTTTTGTCAGTGGTACCATATGGTCCTTCTGCAAGTGATGGCCCTATGAGTCCTCCACTTTAGGTGTCATCACATTTTGAATCCTTGATTGGAGATCTTCAGAACAGTACTCTTTTGGGTAGTGTGTGTGCAGCTCTCATCTCACAGTGCTATTGGTATGTCTTCTAGCACGTGCATGACCTGACTCCTCAGTTTCTTCTCAACCATATAGTCCAAAATGGAGCAATAGCAGCAATTAACATTTTACTCATATTTGTTAATTTCAAGTTAGTTAATAGTTTAGTTTAGTCATAGTTAAGTTAGTTTTAGTCAGTTACTTACCTTCTTCCTAAAAAAAATATATATTATTTTATTTTTTCTCCTGATAGAGGAGCACATAGGCATAAGATATGCCAGGCTCCCCAAGATTTAAAAAATGCACCTTTCGTAGAAATGCTATGTCAGTGTCAGATGGACACACACTCTGTGTATGCTGCTTAGATGAAACTCAAGTGCCACAAAACTGCACCCACTGAAAAAATTTCAAGGCAAGGGCCAAGAGAGATAGCTATCAGAGGCTGAAATTAATAATGATGGAAAGAACCCTCAGATCCTCATCTGATCCGGAACCAGACAAAACTGCCACAGAATGCAAAGAAAAGAACTTCATCACCTGTTCTCATTATTGTGACAACAAGAAAGTGTTCACTTAAGAGTCTGTCCCCCACATGTATTACCGAAGAGCCAAAAGGATCCTCAAGTACAATATGGTCCACCCATCTAAGGACTTGAAACACCTGGGTGAGTAGTTGAGTGACTCATCAAAACTGTCCTCCTTCAGCACAGCATCATAAAAAAACATGGTACAGAAAGTGCCAGACCAACTATCAAAAATAACTATAACGTTGTTGGACTTCACAGCACTGAAGAAAGGTATGGAGTTAAGAGAAACCCTGTGGCACCCATACTGCCAGTGAAACCAATTATGGAACTGACAACCAGCAAGATGTCAGCAACAGCATGAACTATTAATAATATACTGGTTGTGTCACTGACCCCTGACAAGGTGCTGATCTCTTACTGTATAAGGTGTGGAGCATTTCTGGCACATGATGGCATAAATCACATTAGTGAATGAGCCCTTGATGGAGTAGCTGGCTTGATTAGGTCCTACGTCTGTGTCTTTTGTGCAGATATGTGGGCAGAGTTCGGCAACATGGTTTGTTGCAGGGGTGTGTGCCTGCTTTAATGTTTCTGTTGTGAGGTCTGTAGTTGCTGGTGAGTATCTGTTTAAGGTTAGGGGGCAGTATGCCAGCTAGGACAGATCTGTCTGCCAAGGCTTGAGAGAGTGAGGGATCATTTTTTATAATAGGCTGTAGGTCCTTAATGATCTGTTGTAGAGGTCTGACTTGGGGGTTGTACATGGTGACCAGTGGTGTTCTGTTGTTTTCTTTCTTGAGCCTCTTCTGCAATAGTTGACTCTGGGGTACCTATCTGGCTCTGAGTGCCAAACACGCCCTCACACCTTATACATTAGGCAAGCAGGACAATCCCTGCACAAAAGAATACATGGGCACAAAACAGACATCAGAAATCACAACGCACAAAAAACAGTTGCTGAGCACTTCCATCTGTCTAATCACTCTATGGACGATTGGCTAATGACTGTGCTCAAGAAAGTCAATGGGACATCAAGACTTCAAAGAGAAGCAGATGAATTAGAATTGATATGCACATTAGATTTGTGTGAAAACAGGATTAAATTGTGACTATGGCTTCTTTTCCCATTACAACAGGTGATTTGACTTCACTCGCCTCTATGTGCTGTTTCCCGGTGTTTGAATCTTCTCAACTTCTCTGAACTACTGTTACTCTATGACCTGATCCCATGTCTTACACACCCTTACGTTTATCTTCATCCCATTCTGTAACTTCCCCCTTCTTCAACGTGTCTGACGAAGTGGGATTCTCTCCTACTAAAGCTCATGTGATAAATAAATCTGTTAGTCTTTAAGTATCACAGGACTCCTTGCTTCTTTTCCTAGTGCAGTAACTGATTTTCTTTAGGATATGTGTCCCTGTGGGTGCTCTACTACACACCCTCCTCCCCTCTATTTTGGAGTTCTAGTAGGGCTTCTTTGGTAGAAAAGGAACCAAGTGGGTCAAACTGTGTGAACTAGAAGACGCACTAATGGCACTGCAAGACAGGAGGTGCTCATACATGATCTGGACAAAGTGTTGCTATGAAGATCTGTGACTGAAGATGTGGGATGCAGTGGTGCCTAACGTGGAGCACCCACAGAGACACTCATCTCAAAGAAAGTCAGTTACTGCACTGGGTGAGTAACATTTTCTTTACATTGCAAGGAGACCCAAGATAATGTAAAGTGGAAATTGAAGTTGGGCAGAATTGTTTTTATCTAAATTCCCAACATTTGTGGCTGGTATTAGGTTGTCGGTAGCTGATTAACTGTAGCAATCATCAAATGTGATAATAATGTAGCATCTTTGAAAATCTATTAAAGTTCTATAGAAATAGCTTACAAGGCAAGATGTGCAGCCTCCATTGATTTATCCCTGCCACTCTGTTAATGTTAATTAGAGATACCCAGTTAAATGCTTTTTGCAATGTAAACCATATTAAACACATTTCTTAACATCATTATATTGCAGTTCACCAGAGTAAAAACTTTGTCCAGGTTTGCTTCAGCAATTCCTCTCAGAATTGTAAAAGCTTCTATTAGGTTTTTAAAGGGAAACACTATCAGTAGAGTGTCTGGACAATTTTTATGTCCAGAAAGTTTTCCTGCCAAAAGGCAATTTTGTTGTAAACAAAGATATCCACAGGAAAATGTCAATACAGATTAAATTTTCAATATTGTGACAAGAAATGTTGAAACAAAATTTTTCATTTTGGATTGACCATTTTATTTGGATGACAAAATATCATTTCTGGTTTTGTTTTTCTTTTCAGTTAAAAAAAAAACAAGTGAAAATGGGATGTTATTTTGAAATCTTAATTTGAAAAAAGCTGTCATGTTTTATTAAAAAAGATCAAAATGTTTTGTTTAGAATGTTGGCTGGGGTAGCTTGCTTTCAACCCTGCAGATCAATGAGTAGAATTTAGCCCTTTCACCCTCCAAATCTGATTTTAATATAATTAAAGTAGCAGAACATTGTGGGATTTTGAGAGCACCATATCTAGATTCTGCTTATGTTCCAATGGTTGTGTGGGCAATTTACAATCATTTTGCATTCCAAGCTGCTTGGATGGAGGGCAGATTTTATATGTTTCAGTACTGTGAATATTCAGTACTTTGGAACAGCATTTCAGAGAAGAAAGATGGCACCACGTATCATATTTGCTTGTGTCTGCAGATCAAATACAGCTGGAAAGTCTAGTGTCATGCAATCTGCCTGTTCTGGTGGCCATCCAAATGGCAATTAAAGATGTCAGGACATTTTTGAAAATTCACAAATGGCAAAATCTTACAACTAGTTAATTTGGGGATCTGTACATTCCCAAATCAAAGTTTTCTATTGAATCCCTTTTCTTGCAATGCTTAGTTTTGGAATAGCACCCACTGTCCAACATGAAAATGAAGTTTTATATTACCTGTAAATACAAAATAGATCCATTTTTTTCTCGATATCATTCACTTTTTTCACTGATTTTTAAGAGACAAAATCTATACTATGAATTTATAGTCCCTGCAACAACTATATCATTGCTGTGTGAAGTACTTTCAAACACCTAGCGTATAAAAAGAGCTTTATAAAACCATAAATTTATGAGTTTTTTAATTCCTTGTAGGGAGTTTCTTTTCTGGAGAGGTAGGGGGTAGGAGTAATTTTCTAAAATTTCTCATGCTGCTTTTTTTCTGTATATGCTGGGATTAGGTGTTTATTTGCTAAGAGAAAAAATGAGCTGATTCCTGAGACAAGCTTAAATCTGAAATATAGAGAGGGAAGGAACACATTACATATCAAACAGCATTTTTTCTGTCAATAGATGATAGTAGAAGAAAGACTTTCAATTGGATAAAATCATGAGAGTATTTTAAATAGGATATAAAATTGCCTGGTATTTTAAAAAGAAGGATTACAAATGTAATGGATCCATCACTAACTGTTTTATTTATTATGTATTTATTTATGTATTAAGAAGAGCCAAGGAGACAGATATATAATAGAATATATCTACTGCAAGAGAGGCCATATTTCTGTGTTAGATATATCTCTTCAAAATTTCAGAAAAACACCTTTATGTTAAAAAAAAAACAAAACAGTTCTTGACAAGTCACAGAATATGTTTGCATAACTTAGATGCAGACTTGCATTATTAAAGGATTTATCTTTCTAAAGATCAGAAAAGAATCTGAGCCAGCCTGTCACATTTTAAACTACAGTATATCACAAAGTATTACCCCCATAACATTTCATGCAGAATGTTTTAGGAGACTTGCTGCAATTCAACATAAATTTCATAAACTCAAATATTGGCAAATTTTGTTGAAAACCCATTTTGTGATCAGAATTTGCACATTTCTGTTTACTACTATTAACATAACTCCCCTTCTTATTAATTAATTACAATTGCTGGACACTGGTCCAACTGTTTTTAGCACAATACAAACAGGGGGCTAGACCTTTGGTGGAATGAGAGATTTAGCATACTTTCTGAAACCTAACAGCTTTTGAAAATAGTTTGATCTTGTTTCTGCTAGTAGCCAAACTACATTCAGGACCTATTGGTGGTATGTTCCAGGACTGGCAACTGCCAACCATGTCTACTTTGTCTAATGTACTAAAATCTTCAGAGTAAGATGATTTATCTTTAGCCAGTCTGAATAGCTTTTTAGTCCTTGAAAATATAGTCCCTCATTTTAGCATTGAAAGCACGCCATCCCTAGATCAAAGCACCTTTTGACTATATTATGTTAGCATGCAGCTTTTACTAACTTTTAATATAGTATCTTTCTTACATGCAGCATACTTACGGGATTGTATACTAAGTTGTATTTCTCACGAAGTTGAAAGAGGTGCAAGAGTCAGCAACAATCTCAGATAAAGTGATCAGTGAGATTTGGAATACATGAAAACAATATGCTAGCTGTCTCAGTAATTAGAACACAAGTGGACAATTGCTGGCAATCTTACAGTGCAGAAATGGCTCAGTCACCCCAAGCACATGTGGCTGAAGCATCTGTGTAGTTCTCTCATTCTCACTGCAGGATGGTGTAGAGACACCTTCTGAATCAGGAGTACCATTTTAGTTCTCTTGAGAGTGAAGTGACTGCAAACTATTGATGTATCTGTGGTAAATAACATATTCTCATTTTTGTGAACCTGTGTCATTTCTCAAAAGGTCAGCTTGTTTAAGACAGAAACAAGAAATCCAGCTCTCTAAAGTTGTGTTTCTTAAATGTGAAAATGTTTTGTCATGTGTACATGAGAAACAGTTGGAGGCAGATTATTGAAGTGGGATTTTATGTTGCATAAGTTAATAAGTGAATGTGTGTGTGAGGGGTGTATGTATATATGCAAATTATAATTATTTTAATTTAAAATTGATGCAAATTACAAATTTTTCTTCACATTTATTTTTAAACAGTACTTTAAATGTTAAATATTCATTATTAGTTGGATTTTTTTAATCCAGAGAGAGAAAGATATTGCTGTATTTCTGTTTAAGATTTTGTTTTCAGCATTCATTATAATAAGCAATATGTGCTATCATAGTTTCAATTTTCTTGCCAGGCAGAGAATGACAGCTGGGAGGCATTGCAAAAGGCATAGTCTCATCTACTGATAGAGGGCAAGAATGAAAAAAAAAAAAAAAAAGAAAAAACAGCTCATGGATATGTACAGATCACTAACATTTAAATTACCTGTTAAAATTTTCCCCAGAACAAAAATGTAATTGCTTTTTCTATTAGGCTTCTAATATAAAACTTACTACAAAATGAGACCTTAATGTTTTCATCTTAGAACTTAATGCTAAGTAAATTAGTCATTGTGTAAAACTGTCTAGGTAAACAAAATCCACTAGCAAGAAATAGGTGCATGAGTAAGAAAGTGATAAAAATATATTAAAGTTTCCAACAAAAAATTTCCTATAAATGCTTTGTTTTTAAAGATATTTCTGATCATGTTGTTGAATGTGTGGAGGATAAGTGAAAAAAAGTTGTTTCTGTATAGGGAGAGCAATTTCATTGATATTCTTTTTCATTTACCTATATTTACAGTACATTTGTCCAAACTTTGATCTGTTCTCATTGTTCATTTTTATGATTGTTGTTGGTTTTGGGGTGGGGTAGTGGATTTAGTAAGTGTACAAGAAGATGTTAGCAAAGGGCACTATTGGAACTTGTTTCCTACTAGTCTGTGACAGGCAGATAGCCCAACTTTGTAAACTTCTTCTCTTTTTGCTTGAGGATATGGGTAATAGGTAAGGCTAAATGTCAGTGACATAAGAATAATGTGAGAAAATTAGTTGATTTTTGATATATTTATGTTATGCAGTTAATTGGTTCATTTGATACAGGGTAATTACTAGCTTGTCTTTGAGTGAATGTTTAGAAGACTCTCAATGGCTACATCTACATACGCAACTTTAGTTCGGACTTGCTAATCCAAACTAAAGAAGTCCGAGGTTATTCCAAACTAACCTCAGGCTAGTTTGAACTAACAGTGGCTTTTTAGTTCGAACTAGCCATGCATTCTAGTTCAAACTAAAGTTTTAGTTTGAACTAGAATGCATAGCTAGTTTGAACTAATGGCTTAGTTCAAACATTTTAAGCTTGAACTAACCATTAGTTCTCCTCCGAGTAGTGTCCCTATGGGTGCTCCAGTGTTGGGGTGTGTGTGTGTGTGTGTCCCTGCACCACGGATCGGAAATCTTTCCAGCCATGCTTGTCCAGGGATGCACGAGTGTGAGGCGCCTGATTGGCAGTTGTTTGGTGCACTTTTGCACTCACATGCCCCGAGCCCTCCTCAGTATCCTCTCTACCATCCGCATCTCTGGACAGAGTCTAGCAATTCTCCTCAGCTTGTCCAGTCTCTAGCTATTTCCCGAAATAGTTTTCTATTTCTTTTACTCCATTTTTCCCCTAAAAAAAAAAAGTTATTTTCTTCCCCCCATCATTCCTGGTTCTCCAGTATTTATGCTCTGCAAAACATGCCACGATGTCTTACCTGCATTAGACAGCCACACTACTTGCCTAAAGTGTTTGGGTGAGGAACATAATACAAGTAAATGTTCCCAGTGTAAGAACTGAAGTGCAAGGGTGAGGCGTGAATGAGATCTGCACCTCAAGTTATTCCTCATGGAAAATCCCTAAGACCATCTTTGGATATAGGACAGGGTAAATCCACCTCAGCCTCCAAACCAACCAAGAGGTACTTGACTCCTGCACCAGCCACTAAGAAAAAAAGAAGGTCTCCAATCCCTTCTCAGAAACTAGCCCGCAACACAGAGGCTTCTGGTTCCTCCAGCAGGCAATCAGAAAAAAGCTACTAAACGATCTCTTTCTACCAGCACCAACCACAAATCATCTATCAAAGCAGCTCCCTTAGTGCTGACTATACCTTAAGCAATGGAACCAATGCAACATGCACCGGTTCTGTCATTGGCACCACGCAATACAGCTCTGAACCATCAAACAGCACCAGCCCAGCCTGCAGCTGATGTACCAACCATGGAACGGACTACAACTTCAGTGTTGGCACTGGCTGTGGTACTGAACCCGTGACCAACTTCACTGGCTCCTATGAACATTTTTCCACTATCAGCACCGAGTGAAACAACCCACAAAAAATGAACCCAAAAAGATAATCATTGTGAACCTCAGACTGAAGGTTTGAAGGCCCCATCTCAGCGCCATCTTCTCCATTCCCTGGCAGCGAGTGATCCCCATATTCATCAGACCGTTTCTCAGGATCATCAACCCCCTACTCCCGTGAGGAGGATGGTGAAATCCCACACCAAACTTTCTCCCCTGAACTGAGGTCTCCATGACAGCAAATTCACAGGCCTTATTCACAAGCCTTGCCAGCATATCCATTATAGCCACAGTATCCACCACCATGATACGGACCTCCACAGAACTACCCTCACTGTCAGGGTTGAGATTCACAATCACGACACTCACTTCAGAGCAGACCTCAGCTAACCCAATCATCTGACTTACCTCATGAACCACAACATTCAGAACAAATGGAGGACAACCCTAAAATACATAAATCATCCCCTTCTCTGGACAACACTATGGTACCATCTCCCCTGTCAACGTAGATGATCTCAAACAATTCCAAGAACTGTTTCAGAGAAATGTAAACTCGTAAGTACTAACTATGCAAGACATACCTGGATCACACCACAGGCTTCTATGCATTCTACAAACTAAATCATCTAAGAGAATAGCCCTTCCAATGGATGATGCTATACTAGAACCAGCAACAAACATGGCAGACTCCTGCCTCTATTCCACCTACCTCAAGAAAGGCTGATAAGAAATATTTTGTTCCTACAAAAAACCTGGAATACTTGTTCACTCATCCACCTCCTAACTCTCCAGTTGTGGAAACTGCAAACCACAGGGGAAAACGCCTCTTTAATAAAAAACACTCCACACGATAAAGAGGATAAACTTGATTTATTATGAAGAAAAGTATATACATCATCTGCTCTTCTACTAAGAGTCTCAAATTATTCAGTGTTATTGGCCAATTATGATCATGAAAATTACCTCAAATCAGCAGACTTTATAGAACTGATCCCCAGGAAAAACAACAACAATTCCATGACATAATCAAGGAAGGGCAGTTGATATCTAGAATAGCCCTGCAGGCTGCTTTAGATGTCACTGATGCATCAGCCTGTCTCACTGCCACCTCTGTCGTCATGTGAATGGCTTCTTGGCTACATTCCACTGATCTGCCAAAGCAACTCCAGTCTACAATAGAAGATTTACCATTCAATAAAAAGAAACTCTTTGCAGAAAAAACAGATGAGGTCATGCACACCTCAAAGGATTCTTGAGCCACATTAGGGACATTCGGTATATATACTCCTGCCACCAGACACAGAACATTACAGCTACCAACCATATAACCCATGATATCCATCACAGTATAATTACCAATATCACCAGCAAAACAGAAGACAGGACACCTTCATAATCCATCAATTATCCCAATGCAGGAGACAATCTACTAATCAGAATTTGGCAAATCAAAACCCCACAACTAATTCACAATTTTGAATCATTGGTTAGGAGTCCGCAGAATGTTGGAATTTCAGTAGCATCATTAATATCTGGGTGTTACCAAAACAGTCTCCTCGCTTTTTACCATCATTGGGCACAAGTAACAACAGACAAATGGGTGCTGGAAGTTACCTGATCAGGATATGTTATCCCTTTCACATCTACACCCAAACCCTTTCAGCCTTCCCAGTCCCTTTTCAGGGACACTAATCATGAACAGATTCTTCACTGGAAAGTCCAGCATCTCCTTTACTTGGGAGCCATAGAAAGGGTATCTTCCACCCACAAGGGGAAGGCAGTTTATTCTCCATACTTCCTCATTCAGAAAAGAACAGGAAGTTGAAGACAAATTCTTGATCTCAGGAGACTGAAGAAGTGTATAAAACCACAAAAATTCAAAATGGTAACACTTAACACCATAATTCCTACTCATCAACACAATGAGTGGTTCATAGCCCTTGACCTTCAAGATGCATATTTTCATATTTCTATCTACCTAGCTGATCATTGGTTCCTCAGATTTATGATTGGGAAGGATTGTTATCAATATATGGTGCTACCATTCGGCCTCGGAATGGCCCCACAGTTTTCACAAAAATGCTGGTGGTCGTTGCTCCCCATTTACAAATCCAAGGAATAACCATCTTTCCATACTTGGATGATTTTCTAATAAGAGCTCTGAATCAAGCAAAAGCCCCTTAGGCAATAAATCTCACCCTGCAACTTTTCAACAATCTAGGTTTTCTTTTAAATGTAAAAAAGTCCACACTTCAACCAACACAAATAATAGAATTTATAGGAGCCGGATTAGACACCACATAAGTGAAAGCTTTCCTGCTGAATCACAGGATACTCAACATAAACAACCTTATAAACATAATCCAGAAATTGCCAACAGTGATGGCTCTGTCTTGGCTTCAGTTACTGGGCCATATTGCCTCAATGACCTTTGTGGCTCAGAATTCATGATTACAAATGAGACCACTACAACTTGATCTATCAAAGGTTCACAAAGGTTCACTCTCTACACAGAACAATAAACTTGCCTGCAGAGATAAAACATTCTCTAAATTGGTGGATAACACCTCTAAATCTGAACAAAGAAGTACTGTTCATTCAAAAACCTCCTTCCATAGCAATATCCACAGATGTATCCCTCGTAGGTTGGGAAGCACATTTACAGAAACATACAGTTCAAGGAAAAAGGTCTTACTAGGAGACATTTCTCCATATAAATCTATTGGGACTACGAGCAGTACGCAGGGCCTGTACTCGCTTCCAAAACCAAATCAGATGCAAACACTTAAAAATCATGACAGAAAACATAGTGTGCCCGTTTTATATAAACAGACGGGGAGGCTTGATCCAACTCCCTCTGCATTGAAGCAATAAAGCTATGGAACTGTTGTCTCAAGAATGACATTATAATATTGGCAACTTACCTCCTGGGCATTCACAAAACTATCACAGATTCACTCAGCAGTACTTTTACCCAAGAATACGAATGGGAGCTCCACAATTCCATTGTGAACCTTATATTTGCTGAGTGGGGTTACCCATCTATAGACCTCTTTGTGACGCATCAGAACTGCAAATGCAAATATTTTCTTCCAGAGTGGGCATAGGCAAAAACTCCAATGGAGATGCTTTCCTCATTCAATGGAACCACAGGTTATCCTACATGTTTCCCCCAATTCCTTTAATTCACAGAACCCTATTGAAAATCTGCCAAAACATAGCAACAGCCATAATGATTGCTCCAGGCTGGCTGAGACAACCTTTGTATACTCTACTGACTCAAATGTCCATCAAACCACCTTTCCACCTCCTGCTATGATCCAATTTACTAATGCAGAACAATGGCAAAACCTCTCATCTGAACGTCAAACAATTACACCTCATGGGATGGTACCTCTCTGGTTCTAACATGAGTTACTATGCTCCAAACAGGAGAAGCATATACTTTTGAATAGCAGAAAACCATCAACATGGAAAACTTACCTTCTTAAGTGCAGCAGGTTTATATACTGGTGCTCAAAGAAGAATATCCTTCCAACCACTTCACCGATACATGCTATTTTAGAATATCCTCTTCACCTGAAACAGACAGGTATCACATTAAATTCTCTAAGAGTATACCTTTCCTCTATTGCCACCTTTCATTCACACATGGACAACTCCTCAGTATTTACACATCCCACAGTGAAGCAGTTCCTCATGGGAATATGAAATGCATACCTAGAAGTGTCCCTTCCCACACCAGCATGGAACTTAACACTAGTACCAAAGTGTTTAACTAAACCACCCTTTGAACCTCTAGCTACATGCTCATTCAAACACCTTGCAATGAAGGTGGTACTCCTAGTTGCTATTTCCTCCAGGAGACAAGTAGCGAACTAGCTACATTTATGGTTGATCCACCTTATACAGTTTTTCATACAGACAAGGTCTTGCTCAGGCCACACCCTAAATTCCTTCCCAGAATTTCCACACCATTTCATACAGACCAAACCACACACCTACCTGTCTTCTTACCCAAACCACATGTGAATCTGAATGACGCTCAGCTACACACCTTGGATGTCTGTTGGGCACTAGCATTGTATCTGGAGACAACAAGACCATTTAGAATTACACTGAAACTCTTTGTTTCGATAGCAGATAGCAATAAAGGCATGCCCATATCAAAACAAAGGCTGTCAAGCATAATCTCAAACTGTATACACACATGCTATGATCTGTCTGGCATACAGCAACTTGAGCATATTAAGTCACATTCTACAAGAGCGTTATCTACCACCACTGTATTTCTAAAGAACATACCTACTTAGAGATATGTGAAGCTGCAAAGTGGGCTTCCCATCATACATTCATTAGACATTATGCGATTGACAAGGCCACTACAACAGATGCCACAGTTGGTGTCTCAGTACTATCTACTATGAATGATAACTCCTCAGTAGCCCCCTCCTTCCTCATAGAGGATATAGCTTGGAAGTCACCAACAGTGAAGCACCCACGGAGGAGAAATTAGGGTTGCTCACCTTTGGTGTAGCAACTAGAGATCTCTGAGATGTTTGTCCCCATGGGTGCTCCACTACCTGCCCTCCTCCCCTCTCTACCAAGAGTAATACCTATATATTTGTTGCTTCCGGGTCGAGAAGGAACTGAGGAGGGATTGGGGAATGTGAGTGCAAAAAGGCACCAAATTACCACCAATCAGGCAGCTTGCACTGTTGAGCCTCTGGATGAGCACAGCTGGAAAGATCTTAGATCCATGGTGTGGAGACGCGCACATACCACCAGTAGCACACCCATGGGGAAACACATCTCAGAGAACTCCAGTTACTACAAAAAAGGTGAACAACTCTAATTTCGGGTATTGCGTAAGCTTGGTTCAAACTAAAGTTTGAACTAAGTGAGTAAGTCCGAATTAACCAGGAGTACTTATTAGTTCGGACTAAGCTTTGCCTAGTCAGAAGTAAAAAATTTCTTAGTTCGGGCTAAGGAAAGCCTAGTGTAGCCAAGGGCTAAACTGGCAGTGTAGACATAGCCAAAGACTACCAGAGCAGGTCTTCTATTGTAGCACAGAAAAAAAAAAAAAACAAATAAATAATAAATGAACAATAAAAATAACTGCCATTTACCACTGTTTCAAAAGCAGTTCAACCCAAAAAGGGGTTAAGATAGGAAATGGTGAGAGGACAAGGGAAGAGTTTGTGAGTACAGCAGAGGAGTCAGGAGCATGATGGAGAGCAGACAAGGAAGTCCAACAAGGGACCATAACTGAAAATCTCAAGCAGAACTGAATAACGTTATGAGCCAATCCTTTGCAAGACCACTCCTTTAAAGTCTTGCTTATGTGCGAGTGTTTAAACAAGTTACTACTTTAAATACATGCAGATGGTTAAATACAGTCTTAAAAACTGCAAAGGAAAAAATGTATCATGCTGATCTTTCAAATGGTGAGTTTCAGCTCAGAGTAAATTTTAATACCCAAGTTATAAATCCATGACATATTATTATTATAAGTGTGAGATTAGTAATTTGAAATGTAACTCCTGTAGTAATTGGTTGGTCATGGATTAATAAGAACCAAATAGCACAAATAGGGAAATCTATCAGGTTGTTTGTCAGCTAATTCTTGGGGGTGATTTTTGTCTTGGCTATATGAATAGTATCAATAAATTGGAAGTACTGTGGTTTCCATCATCTGCAGATTGCTGTTTCAAAAATCATGATTTATTATAATTATTAAAACCTATATTAGCTTCATCATACTTAAAACATCAGTGTTGTATTTCACATAGACTGTGAAGCTTCTTGAGAAAGGTCCCATTAGAAAGTCTGAGCTGGACTAAAAAGAGTATACGTAAATCGTTCTTCCACTTAACCTTCTGTATTTTTGTGCAACTATGAAAATCCTTTCCTGCTCCCATAAGCATTTTTAAATGAATTGTATGAAATAGCATATTCAGGAATTTAGAACTGGTTTAGATGAACCTAGCCAAAATTTTTACTTGGGAACGAGTCCCTATAGTTAGCCACATAGATTTGCATTTAGGTATACTAATTCAATGCCCTGATTTTCATAAGCTACTAAACACTTCTCAGCTCTCACTGAAGTCAGTTAGAATAAGTAAGTGCAGAGCACCAAAGCAAGAAAGGCAGACAATCCACTTAGTCATCTAAATAAACTTAATTTTATGTACCCATATTTTAGAGAATATTATTTTTTGTATACAATCTGTGCAGTTTACATTTATAGACATCATTTTTAAAAGATCTGATACAGCTGGGGTGCAAATCAAGTTCAAAATGTATAATAATACAGTTATGGGAACTCAGTAGTAGTTGAGTTAATGTTACCTCAAACCATTCAGTGCTCAATGTGTTCGGTACATCCTTGAACATTTCTAGTTCAGATTCTCAAACACAGGATAAGAAGGAAAATAAAAAACACTGGGTTAAGTCCTACTCATCTGATTAATCTAATCAACTTCAATGGAACTAAATGCGTAAGTCAGGTAAGCATTATTTCTCTACTATATTAGCAAACCACAGACCTTCAAATTGTATTTTCTTCAAAACAGTCTGAGGCATAATTCCAAAATAGTTTTCTCACTTTACTAATCTCAGTAAAAAGTCATGTCAGTCAGCAAGAGCTTGCTGTATGTTTACCTCTATCAAACTGTGTGAAAGTGCAGAAATTATTTGTATATATTTGACTTATTTCCTCAATTTCCTTGCTTTTTGTCAGTATTCTAGTGAAGAAGCTTATGAGAAAAAGCTTGTTCTAGTGAAGACACTTGTGAGAACAGCAAATTTTAAGTGAATATTGTAGACTCTAGTTATGAAAAGAAAAATTTGTAATTTCAATTTTCTTACTTGTTCCCCACTGAAGTAGAATTTTTCACTGCACACAATGAAAACAGCTCAGATTTCAGACTGTTTCAAAGATAAAACATTAAACTGAAAAATGTTGAACAATGAAAAAAAGTTGATAGAAAGCCATAAATAGAATTGAATGGATTAAACTGAATCAAAAAATTGTTCACTAAGATCAGTTCACTGAGATATGGTAGTAAAGGGCAGAGGTCTAGCCAGCCCCTAATTTCTGGCTGATGCCCTAAAAGCAGAGGCTGGGCCAGAACAAGGGCAGCTTCTGGACACATGACAGGGCACTAACGGTGGGCCTCAGGGCCAAGTGGGTAGGCTCCAGCCCACAAGGCCCCACCCATGACTGCATCCTGGGTACTACTAGGTACTACTTGGAAGTTCTGATGTAGATAGATAGTTCTGTTTCAAAATATCCCTAAAAGGAAGGAAATGTGCCAAATCCCCTCCAGTAAATCCCACCATGAGAGTGCAGATGAAATTCCTTTTCACTACAGAATTCAGCAAAGAGTGGATATGAAATTTTAAAAGGTTTTCAGTCCATCAAGCACTGAGAACTATCAGGGCAGAAGGGCTTATATGATTGAGATTTTATCTTCCGCTGTGTGCTGCCTTTTTCCAGAGCTTGGCAGTGAAATGAAAAAGAAACTGAAAATATGTTTTCTTGGAGCCTGCTGGATGTCTTGCTGAAGCAGGAGGCTTAACTTAAAGCCAATTTCCATGGTTCCTGCAGAGTTGCACAGGCTTTTTTGCTGTGGACTGTGGAGAGAGCTTTCAGTGACCTGTCGGGGCCTTGTGGAAAATATATTTAGAAACAGTTCTGCTATATCATGTATTTTCTGTATTACTATTCTCTCTTTTTTATTTGTAAGAATCTCTGCAAAGAAAGAAGGTCTTTATTTCTTAGTATAGTTGTTGCTGATACTTATTTTGCTCCTTAACTCATAATCTTCTAGTTTTTAGATCAAAAGGTTTTGCTTTGAATATAACAATTTCTAAAACCAGGAGATGGAGTTCAGTTGAACAGATATCATAAGCATATGAAAAACAAGCAAGGAGTCCTGTGGCACTTTTAAAGACTAACAAATTTATTTATTGCATGAGCTTTTGTGTGGGAAAATCCCACTTCATCAGACACCTTGAAGGTGGGGGAACTTATTGAATGGGAGGCAAATATAGCCAGGGAAGTGTAAGTCATGGGATCAGCTCACACTGTAACAGCAAATCAAAGCAGTTGTTAAGATTCAAACACTGGGAAACAGCATCACCTGTTGTAATGAGAAAAAAATCCAAAGTCTTTATTTAGCCCTGGAAAGAGACAGTCAAATTTGCAAATGATCTCCAATTCTGTAGTTTCTCTTTGAACCCTTAAGCTGTTATTCATTTGTCTGAGAACAGTAATTAGCAAATCATCAATGGAATGATCAGGAAGATTGAAGTGCTGAGCTACTGGTTTTTCAATGTTGTGATTTGTGCCCACTTATTCTTTTGTGCAGAGACTGTCCTGTTTGTCCAATATATTGTGCCAGAAATGCCCCTCTGCCTTGTATATTTTAATAAGTTAAAAATAATAATAAAAACAAAACAAAAGACATAACAAAATAAAAGCATAAGGGGAGAAAGAGACAATATAAATATACGTACAGACTTGTTTCTAAGGGGCAAGTCGAGGTTGCCTGACACTTGTAAGTAGTCTCATTGGACCTAATGGTAAGATTGTGCAGTGTCTCTAAGAAGGCCTGGTCTACACTACTGGTATTTATTTGACTTCCTACATTCTAATTAGCACAGAATCCCACTATGCTTCACTGATGGGAAATGCCGTCCCATCAGTGCAGCTTTCATTTTTCTGCACGTGTAGATTTAGTCAATAAACTCCCAGACTAACTGAGCAGGTCTCCACTGCCATTTAATTGATTCCATCAAACTGATCCTGCACTGCCAACAATGCCACGTAGACACTGGCAGTATAGACATAACCCTAAGAGATACAATAAAGAACTCATGTGCAGGTGTCAGGAAGATGTCATTAAACCATGTGTGTACCCTTCCAATCCTGGGTTATTCTAGGATCTGCAGAGAACTTTAGCATAATTTAGGGCTTATTTATACAGGGGCATTTGGGAAAATTAACCCAAATTAATTAAAGATGTTTATTTAAAGCAATTTAATTAATCTGCATTAAATTGTCTCATTCAGAATTAGTGTCCTTAATTTGGTTTGTCCTGTTAATTCTCAATGAGAGCATCCACACAAAAGGTTAATGCAGTTTAATTAAACCTCTTAAGATTCACACCTTTAGTTAGTTCTGATGAACTTTCCTTTGAGTTCCTATGTAAACATGTCCTTAGACAACTGTAGAGCCATATATAAATTATAATACTTTCCCTGGGCTAGCCTATGCGCTACAGCAGGGGTCTCAAATACATGGCCTGGGGGGCTACATGCGGCCCCTAAAGCTATTTCCAGAAGCCCAGAACAACACTACTGTTACTGATATTTGTAATGTTGTATGGAAAAGTTTCAGTGGTGTGGCCCTAGCGTACCAGTCCTCATGTGGCCCTCTACTAGTCCTCATGTGGCCCTTGTGGTGATCTGAGTTTGAGAGCCCTGGGCTACAGCATGGGTGGATTACTGCATGGTCTTACAGAGCCCGGGGCCAGGGGCCCACACATCATGGGGGGGGGGCATCTGCCCTCGCCATTTATGTTAAGGATTTGAGCCAGCAGCTGCTCAGCTCACCCAGCACAGCATGTACTATGTGCAGCATAGCTCTTTCTCCTAGAATCCAGCTGCACTGCATGGTGGGACATGGAGTCTGCCCACCAACACCAATAGGACTTGAGCTCAGAGTGCACTGTGGCACTGTCCTGGAAAGCTGTGCAGGCAACACAGCTGTGCATTTGCAATGAGGGCAGCTCAGAGGTGTTACTGTTGGAGTTCTAGTCCTGGGCCAGCCACCTTCCAGCATCACTATCTGATTCTGAACCCGTTGGAGCAGCAGCTGCCTACATGTCTCCTTTCAGAGCCATGCCGGATAGGCAGGGAGTGGGAGAACCCCCTTTTGTCACTGAAGCAACTGTGAATGACTCCCTCTCACAAGAGCTGTTACATTACTGAGTCACTCCCAGTACATAGGTCCCACCGTGCTCCTCCACTGTTGACTATAAACATCACCAGACATTTCACAGGTCACCCTGCCCAGTACTATTCAATAATATGGAGTGAGGGCAACAATGGTGAGGCCAGACTGGAAATCTAAAAAGAGAACTTAGTCAGGAGAGGGAGGAAAAAGAAGCCTCTCTTTTGAAAAAGATCCCTGCAATCAACACTTATTTTAATAGGACAACAATATGACTGTAGACATAGAGAGTGATGAAGTGGATAGTTCCTCTGGTAGGAATGCCAGTGGGGGGTGAGAGGGATCCTGGGACATTTGTGCCCAGGGCCCCAAAATTCCTTAATCCACCTCTGGGCTACAGTGGTTCTCAGAATCTTTGTAGGGCTGCTTGCTGTGGTTCTATCCCTGACATTGTCCCATAGCATGCTCCCTGTGCTGGAGTTTGCAAGGGAGTTCTTGGAAGGCAGCCATATACTTTTTCTGTAGAGTGTCTGCACAGGGAGATGCTTGCTCTAAGTGTTTAGGGACTTTTACGGCTTCTTTACACCACTTTGGTCCTTTTATGTAGCACTGTGTGTCATAAACGGGCCACAGGAGAGGTGAGCATCCCACCCAATAGAATGAAGAAGAAGATAGTAAGCAGGATTTGTCGAATGTAAAGTTCTTCAAACTTTGAAAGAATGCAGTAAAGTAAAGCAAGGCAGAGCCAAGATTGAGTGCCTCCAAGTTAGGCTCTCCAATCCATATTTGGGCTCCTAAATTACCTCAGTAAAACCCAGCTGCTCCCATGACATTTAGTGGGACAAATTTGGTCTTGAGCACTGTTGAAATCAGGCCTTTTACACAGAAGCCTAACATCAGACATCCATTTTAAAAAAGTCTTGCTTCCTCTGTTTTATTTTCATGCTGAATTTTTTAGTATTTTCTAAAATCCATTTTCTTCTTTCAAGCTATGCAGCAAGCATCAAACTGAATCCTGTAGGCTATTAATAACTTCCAGGATTTTGATACTTGTGTCCTATCTACACTACATGTATATTGCACAATCATATGTTTTATACTTACAGGCAGATTGCTGTAAACAGACTCTTTTGCAGAATGTTGTTATAAATAAGTATGTTTTCTTAAGGAAGAGAAAAACAAGTTGCATTTAAATAGCAGCTTATTACTACCCTTGTCAATTTCCATTTTTATTTAGGCTATTTTATGAAAAAGGAAGAGAAAGGATGTGCATGTTTTTATTTGCGGAATGACATGTAATGATAAATATGTTTTGTAACATGTGTGTTGAAATATGAATACACATTCATTGTTGTATGCTTAGAATACACTAGTTATTAAAGTAATACTTAATTTAGTTTAGCCAAACACATTCAGTATGGAGGGGCCAACTCAGGGGTGTCAAACTCATTCAATGTGAGGGGCCAGCTTTGAGGGGCAGGACACCTGATATAGGCCGTGTGTCCACACAGGGGCCCCAACTCTTTCCCCTCCCCCACCCTGCAGGCTCTGTCGCACTTTCTCTTTTCCCTGTACTTTGGGCCCCATTTCCCCACTCCTGGACCCTCCCCCTCAGCTGGGCAGCTCACAGACCCCCTGCCCCTTCCCTTTCCACTTCCCTTACCATATCATGGCAGGCAATCAGTCTCAGTCACAGCCACATGCAGGCGGGGCTCCTGCCTGCACCCTTCCTATCCACTCATTGTCAGTCATTCACCATACTGGCCTTTGGCTCAGTCTCAACTAGCCTTTGACTGGCTCATGCCCATGTGCGCCCCACCCTCATTTTCCTGTCTTATTTGTGATTTGTGCAATGTGCTGTCAATCAAATTAGCATGTGGACTGACTGACTGTCAGTGAACAATTGGGGTGGAGTGAGTGCCGTGGCTCTCCAGAGCCAGTCCAGCTTGCTGTGACTGAGACTCTGATTGGTTGGCAGACCACATCAGAGGTGAGCCAGGATTGGCTGGAGCACTTCCTTTGTTCCCCTGTGCTCTACTGTGACTCTGGTCACAGGAGTGCATAAGAAGAACGCTTCTCCCTGCTGCGCTACTAGCCTGTCCTTACTGTTCACTGCTGCTACTGCAGAGGACTCCCAGGCAGAGCCCAGGCAGCAGCTTTGCAGACTGGATCAGCACCCTTGGCTGGCCATAAGTTTGACACCCCTGCTCTGGTATGTTTCAGATGTCAGAATAAATTTTTTTCAAATGCTTTTTGATGATACAAAAAGATTACAATTTTCTGCAATTGAAATGGAGACCTTCCAAAACTGGGACACCTCTTGTCTTAGTAGACTGTTCTGATTCAATCAGGATGGTTAGCAATTATGCTGATACATGGAAGTTTGTAGGTTATCGTAACAAGTTAGTCTTAAAAAAATAATTAAAAAAACAAATGAGGAAAAAGCCAAGCGAAATAATTTGAGTTCTTGTACATTAAAATCTGCTTAGAGTGAAATATGAGCTCTTAATATGTATGCATATGAATAAATAGAACCATGGGTATGATTTATTTTTAAAAGCTTTGATCATTAATCATAGTATTTTACCATTACCTCCATTGCAATATTTGAGTTAATTTTTACTCAAAGAAAAATCTATCAGTTAGCAATAAATCAACCCCAGGAGTATGCATCATAGCAGATTTTTATGCCATCCTCAGACAACAAGTGTTTTTTTAAAAAAAGTTATTTTCTAGATCACAGCATTGCAACCTGGATCAAGTGTGCATATATGTATAATTGTTAGGCTGTTTTCCTTTTACTGTTCAAAACATCATTATCCAACTGAGAAGTTAAATTTCTCACTGCAGAAGCAGCATCTTATATTTGCACTTTGTCCTTGGCTGTCTAAGAAAGGATGAGACCACATCCTCTAATCTTACTCACTATTTAAAAGATGAAAGCTGAAAGATACTGAAATAATTATTGAGGGAAAGAATGCAAAACATTTTCAGAAAACATTCCCTTTCTATTTTAATGAGCTGAACTAACAAAAATATATTTACACTTCTAGCAAACCTTATAACAGAAGTAGGTTGGTTGTCATTGGTGCTAGGAAATCATCAAATCATAAATATAGGGCTAGAACAGACCTCAAGAAGTCATGTAGTCCAACCCCCACATGCTGATGCAGCACCAAGTACACCTAGAAATTCCCTGAGATGTATTTGTCTGACCTGTTCTTAAAAACCTCCAATCATATGTATTGCACAAGTTACCTCCCTTGCCACCTTATTCAAGTATTCAACTATCCTTATAGTCAGAGTTTTTCCCAGTATCCAACCCAAATCTCTCTTGCTGCTGATTAAGCCAATTGCTTTTCCTAATTTTAGTGGACATGGAGAGCAATTGATCAGCATACTGATTAAAATAGCCTTCAATATATTTAAAGATTACTACCATGTTCCCCCAGTGCCGGATTTCCCATTAGGCACTGTAGGCACAGTGCCTAGGGCCTATGAAATTTTTAGGGCCTGCGAAGGATGGAAAAAAATAAAAAAGGAGAAAAAATAAGAAAAATAAGGAAAATCATGTGGTTTAGCATTAGAATAGTTTAAAGTGCATCATGTCAATCAATGTAATTCAATTGGCGTTTACCCCTCTTTTGCACATTTACACACCAAAATCCGACCTTGTGTTCTCCCTCACTCTTCTTTCCTCAAAAATTAGCACATCTAGTTTTCTTGAAGTCCTTATAAGTCAGATTTGCTAAATGTATCATGTTTTTTGCTTTCCTCTGGATTCACTCTAGTTTGTCCACATCTTTCTTAAAGTGTGGCACCCAAAACTGTTGAAGTTTCACAAGTACCAAGTAAAGCAAAATAATTACCCTCCATGTTCTGCGTATGACTCTTCTGTCAATAGTCTCCAGAACAGAATTTGCCTGTTTCACAACTGTACCATATTGTTGGCTCAAATTCAATTTGATTTTTCCTTCCTAAGAAGTCATTACTGAATTTCATCTTGTTGATTAAAGATCAATTCATCAAAATTATTTTAAATTCCAATCCTGCCCCTCTCAGCTTCGAGTCATCTGCAAGGTTCTTATCCATGTTGTTAATGAAAATACTGAAGAGTACCAGAATCCTGAAATACCCCTGTGGGATACCATTAGATATGTCCATCCAGTGTGACAGTAAACCATTAAAAACTACTCTTTGAATACATTTTTTCAATCAGTTGTGCACCCGCAGTAATTTCATCTAGTCCCCTTTTTCCTAGTGTGTTTATGATAAAATCATGTTGGACTGCATCAAAAGCCTTACTGAAATCAAGATATATCATGTCTATTGCTTCTTCAATATCCACTAGGCCAGTACTAAAGGAGGAAATTATTTTGGTTGGCATTTCTTCCTGATAAATCCGTACTGACTATTTACTCATCATTCTGTTCTTCATTAGGTGCTTACATATAAATTGTTTAATAACATTTTCTAGTATCATTCCAGAAACCAAAGTTAAGCTGACTGGTCTATAACTGCCTGAGTCCCCTTTGTTCCTCTTTATAAAGACAGTTATTATGATTGCACTTCTGTTCTGTGATGTAATCTATCTTCAGTGAGTTCGCAAAGACGACTAATGGTTATGAGATTGTTTTCGTTCTTTGTGTACTGTCCAGCCATTTCCATAGACCTTGACTACTTGAAGGAATCTAACCTATCTAAATAGTCTTTAACCTGTTCTTTTCCTGTTATAGCTTGTATTCCTTCTTATTCTTTGTTAACATTAGTTGTATTACATAACTGGGTATATTTAACTTTTTCAGTGAAAACTGAAGCAAAGTAGGGTATTAAACACCTCAGCCTTCTTGGTCTTTTCCTTTAGTAGGACCTATACTTTATCTTTCTCTTGCACCTAATGAATGTATAGTCTCCTTATTTATGTGCTCTACAAAGCAGAACCCAGTCTTTGAGATTGACATCAATTTCTAATCTCTCTCTCCTAGGTATCCTATTTAAAATGACTGAAATTATGTGTGCGTAGAGAAATTGTAGCCTATGGGTGCATGTGAATACATAGATATGTGGAATGTTTGCATTTATATATTTGATGTTTATATGAAGAACTGCAAAAGAGAGTGTAGTAATCTATAGTGCTGAGTGACCAGATGTTGACACCCTATCCTGATCAATAGTCATGATGTATTTTATGTGCCAACCAATGGCCTAACTTATTATTCATTTCTGAGAAACATTTTTTGTAAAGACTGAATTTGAGAGGAAGATAGGGATTGGGAAATTCCCTTTTCCAATAAAAAAGGCAGTTGTGGAATAGGGAGGTATGGTCTCCAGCATACAAAGAAGTAGTCTCGAGTGGAAGCCTTGATCTGTGGTTTGTAAGAGTGTGATGGAGCAATCAGGGTGATATCATTATCAATAATGTGAGTGCTGTTCTCTCCACTGGCCGCAGTGTGGGGTACTAAGCAAAAAAGAGGTATTGTCATGGAATCATTCTTATATAACATAAACTTATATGAGATACAATTATAACATTGAATATTGTATTTAATATTATTTAATATACTTCTATATGCTATTTTTATGGTTAGTATATGGGTTCTTTTATTAGCACTTGTCAAATTCAGCTCTCCCACCCTACCTTCACTATACTTCTAGTCCCTTTTATGTAAGTCTATCAAATCCTTGGTCTGTTGATTTCTTTCACACGTTACATTCTGAATGAATTTCCACAAACAGCAGATATCTGCTATTCTTTATTGATTTTTGTACTTCTCTGCATTCCTTAGTCTTTCATGGTGTTGACTGATAGGTAGCTTTCACTAACTCATCAGTATTGCTGTTGCAAAACTTAGCTACATAGATCTTGCCAGTTCATCTCTTTGTCACCATTGTCTTTTCTGCACTTTTCTCCATAAATTGGTGTATTATCCTGTTTTGTAGGAAGTCTTTCTTTATCTCTCTTTTCTGAGTGACACAGTCAGCCCTTCTCTACTTCATAGCAGTTTTCAAGATGTTCTTCATCTCAGTTTACTGTCATACTTAGTTATTTATTTCCCTTCTCTGTGTAACACAACACACTCAGCTTGACCCATGCCTCTGTCTTTTCAACATCTCATTCCTTCTCTGTGTGCTCATGTTTTTGCTTCATATTTCATGACTACTGCAATATGATGAGTAAACAAACACAAATTCAGTGCAAAATGACCCTCTTCTTTTTAAATACTGATGAAATTAGTTTCATAATGTCGTGCAGCTTCCCAAAGAACATGTCTATTGCATGCAGATAACTTATATCTTTCCATTTCTTAACAGAAAAGTGTGAATGGTTTAATATTCTCCATTTGTTTTCATAGTTATTCCATCCCTATTCAAATAAGTGACAATGGTATTCATAGGTATTCTAAATCACATCCCAAGCCTTTTTTGTATATCTTTTTAGAAGAAAAAACTTCCACAAACAAAACTTAAAGCAACAACAACAACAAAAAAGTCTTCCATGTTTTATCACCGTTCAAAATACAAACAAAATATTTCAGGGATTCAGTATAGTTTTTCATCTTTGCTTCATTAAATTGTCAAAATGGCAATGAGTTCCTTTTCACAGTCCATAAACAAAACCTTACAACTTGAGACATTACTTCCAAAAGATGCAGAATACATAAAAAAATATTTTAAATCTTAGTAACAGGGACCACCTGTTATCTACACTACTATACAAGAATACTTCACCATGTGACTTTGTATATTAAAAGCCTTTTCAGATATGCACCAAAATACTTAATAATGCTATTGAAAGAAAACTGTAGTTTATTTGGTTTTATGTTTAAAGTAATTGTAAAAATGTATAAATCACAACTGTTGTTGAATGTAAGACTATAAAGTTCACTCAGTAATCACCTTTTTTACTAGTCCCTTTTTTACTAGTCTACTGTCAAGTTCCAAGTTTTAGAAAGCAATGCTGTTTGAATAATTTACTTCTATGGGTCTGAACCTGCAGCAGATCCATACATGGTGATCCATATATCCATGCAGAGCAACTTTGATTACAATCAAGTTCCAAAGGGGCAGCTGTGTTAGTCTAGTAAAGCAAAAAAAGCAAGGAGTCTTGTGGCACTTAAAGACTAACGGATTTATTTATCACATGAGCTTTTGTGGGAGAATATCCCACCTCGTCAGACGTTTTGAAGAAGGCAAACTTACAGAATTGGATGAAGTCTTGAGTTGCTGAGCACTTCCATCTTCCTAATCACTCCATTGATGATTTGTTAATGATGGTCGTCAAGAAAATCAATGGTACATCAAGACTTCAAAGAGAAACAGCGGAAATCGAACTAATATGCAGATTAAATTGTGTGAAAGCAGGGCTGAATCGTGACTATGGATTCTTTTCACATTATAACAGGTAATTTGACTTCAACCTCCCTCTGTGTGCTTTTTCCTAGAGTTTGAATCCTTACAAATGCTCTGATTTGCTGTTGCAGTATGACCTGATCCCACATCATACACTCCCCTGCATTTCATTTCATCCAATTCCATAAGTTCTACCTCTTCAAAGCATCTGATGAAGTGGGATATTCTCCTACGAAAGCTCATGCGATAAATAAATCTGTTAGTCTTTAAGTGCCACAAGACTCCTTGCTTTTTTTTGCTGTACTAGACTAACACGGCTACCTGTTTGGAACTTGGTTAGATGCAAGGCATCTGAATACAGCTGTTTGAAGTGGAAATCCATCAAGTTTATGAAACAACTTGGACAGATTCAGACAGATATCATCTTCTTTTCCAAGTGTGAACAACTGGACATCATACTTAAGGGACTGAGGGTAAAAAATCCTTTACGATCGACATATTACACAGACTACAGTGAGAGATTATGCTTCAAACTCTCTCAGAAACTTAGAAACCACCTGATCAGCATCCTGTACAGCAAACAGAAGAAAATTAAAAATGAAATCTCAGCACTGGATTCTCTCATACAAATCCAACCTATAGCACATTCTTCTGCATGGCTGGACTTCACAAAAAAAGAGAAAAACCATCTACAATACATACTTTACTTTCTTACAGAAGGAAAAAGACCACCAAACTATCTAAACTACTGTACACCGCTAAGGACAACAAGTGACACCTTTAATCCAGCTAAGAACATTGTTAATCTTTCGAGCTAGTACAGATTCCACTGCTGGAATAAGTGTATATCTCGGGGACTTTCCTTCTGTCCCACAAGTGCCACACAAAAGATAAAATTCTGTGGTGACCTGGAGGACTGCTTTCACCATCTAAGACTCAAAGAATTTTTCCATAACACCAATGATTAATGCAATGATGCACAGGTACCTTTCTCTGCAAGAGGAAATATTCTTTGTGGACTCCTCCAGAAGGTCGGAACAACACACTAAACTTCTACATTGATTATTTCCGCCACTGTGCAAAGGCTGAAATTGTGGACAAACAACATCCCTTACACCATAATCTCAGCCATGCAGAACACAATTCCATCGACAGCCTCAGAAATAACTCTAACATTATTATTAAGGAGTCTGACAAAGGAGGTGCAGTCGTCGTCATGGATAAACTGGATTACGACCAGGAGACTTATAAACAACTCCCCAACACAACATTCTACAAACTCTTTCCTCTGACCCGACTGAAGAATACCATAAATAATTACAATGCCTACTCAAGAAACTACTTAAGGCAGCACAGGAACAAATAAAGGCAGACACAACACCAGAACCCCAACCAGGAATAGTCTGTCTGCTACCTAAAATCCATAAAAAAGGAAACCCTGGACGTCCCATTATCTCAGGCATTGGTACTCTCACAGCAGGCTTTTCTGGCTATGTGGACTCCCTCCTCAGACCCTATGTTATCAACATCCCTAGCTATCTTTGAGATACGACGGATTTCCTGAGGAAAATCCAGTCCATCTGTGAGCTTCCTGAAAACACCATCCTGGCCACTATGGATGTAGAAGCTCTTTATACCAACATCTCACACAAGGATGGATTACAAGCTATTAGAAGAACCATCCCAGATGATGCAACAGCACAGCTTGTGACTGAACTTTGTGACTTTGTGCTCACCCACAACCATTTCAGGTTTGAGGACAATTTATACGTCCAAGTCAGTGGCACTGCTATGGGTGCTCGCATGGCCCCACAATATGCCAACATTTTTATGGGTGACTGAGATCAACATTTCCTCAAGTTTCATCCCAAACACCTCTCCTCTACTTACGCTATATTGATGACATCTTCATCATCTGGACCCATGGCAGGGATGCTCTTGAAGATTTCCACAGAGATTACAATAATTTCCACTCCACAATCATATTGAGCCTGGGACACTCCATACAGAAGATCTACTTTCTGGATGCTACAGTACAAATTGGGGGTGGGCACATCAACACCACTCTATACCGAAAACCTACTGATTGGTATAATTATCTACATCCCTCAAGTTTCCATCCTAAACACAGCACACGATCCATTGTCTACAGACAAGCCCTAAGACATAACCACATTTGCTCTGATCCCTCAGAGAGAAATAGGCATCTTCAGGACTTCTGTCAAGCTTTCTGAAAACTACAGTGCCAACCTAGAGAAGTAAAGAAACAGACTGACAGGGCCAGGCTACTACAGGAAAGGCGCCAAAAAAGAAAACAATACACCACCACTGGTCACCACATACAAGCCTCAAGCCAGACCTCTACAACAGAACATTAAGGACCTCCAGCCTATTTTAAAAGATGATCCCTCACTCTCTTTAGCCTTGGGGGACAGACCTCTCCTCACCTACAGACATCCGCGAACCTTAAACAGCTACTCACCAGCAACTACAGACCTAACAACAGAAACATTAAAGCAGGCACATATCCCTGCAACAAACCACGCTGCCAACTTTGTCCACATATCTGCACAAAAGACACCATCATAAGACCTAATCAAGCCAGCTACTACATCAAAGGGTCCTTCACCTGCTCATCCACTAATGTGATTTATGCCATCATGTACCAGAAGTGCCCCCAAGCCTTATCCATTGGACAAACAGGACAATCCCTATGCGGAAGAATAATGCACAAGAAACTGACATCAGAAATCACAGCACAAAAAAAAAAAAAAAAGTTGCTGAGCACTTCCATGTTCCTAATCATTCCATTGATGATTTGTTAACAATGGTCGTCAAGAAAATCAATGGGACATCAAGACTTCAAAGAGAAACAGCGGAAATTGAACTAATATGCAAATTAAATTGTGTGAAACCAGGGCTGAATCATGACTATGGGTTCTTTTCACATTATAACAGGTAATTTGACTTCAACTTCCCTCTGCGTGCTTTTTCCTAGAGTTTGAATCCTTACAAATGCTCTGATTTGCTGTTGCAGTATGACCTGATCCCATATCTTACACTCCCCTCCATTTCATTTTATTCTGTAAGGTCTCCCTCTTCAAAGCATCTGATGAAGTGGAATATTCTCCCATGAAAGCTCATGCGATAATAAATCTGTTAGTCTTTAAGTGCCACAAAACTCCTTGCTTTTTTTGATTTCAGTGTGGGTCATTGTGAGTGAAGCAGTCCATCTGTAACATTTAGCATGTCCACTACTACTAGCAGGATTACAGAACTGTCGTCTCTTAAAAGGTGAACTACAAAAATGAAAGGGGAAATTCATTAATTCAAAATATCTGTGGTTCAATGCTTGTGTTAACCAAGCATAGCAATAAGATCTAACTGACCTTTTGAAAAAATGCCTTCCATGAAATCCATTGGCATTTCCTGTTTCACCCAGAATATCTGGCTGTACTGGATTAACAAAATTATTTGCATAAAGGTGAATTAAGAGGAATGATATGAGTGGTTAAAGAAATCATTGATATAAATTTTGTAATAATATGTATACTTTTTGCACCTCATAACACTTATTTCCTCAGCTCTACTGTATTCCCTTTATTTTATCCATTAGATTTGTCACATTTTCTCTGTAAATATTTAAGGAAGAATATAAACTTCCACTGTCACAAACTCTGTTTATCTCTCTAAAGATGTTAGTAACTAAAAAAATAGCATCTCAAGAAGTGGACCTTACACCATGAGAGAGCATTAGTTCATTACTGACCCAGGTCAGAGTGTCTGAATGGCCCATTTCACATCTGTGTTTTTCCCATAGGTCTTACTCCAGCAGTGAAGTAGCTTAGCAACAAATAGGCTGCAGAATAACAGCTTCAGAACCTGGTCCTGCCCTGCTTTGCACAGCCAAACTTTCACTAATATTAGTAGTTGTTTTGGTGGCGCAGTGAATGCAGGATCATATCGTTTAATTTGCTTGGTTTTTTAAAGTATTCACTTCTATTATCATTGCTAGGACCTTTCCATAGGCAAAACCTAAATATAAATTGTACACTCTTTTTTAATATGAAGTATATATTATATGAAGTTTCTTTCTTTGGGATGATAATAGTTAGAGATAGAAAAGAGTCACTCGTATTAGATCATAAAATGGTTGATAATAGACATTTAGGTCCAGATCTTCTACTAGTGTAAACCAGCTTGGTTTCAGTGAAATCAACAAAATGATGCCAGTTTGCATCAGCTGACTATTTGGTGCTGAAAGTTTTAATTACTTACTTAAATACACCCCTATACTATGAAGTAATATACTACAAGGAAACAGCTGAAGATTCAGTAGAAAAAAGTTGAGATTTTATTTCCAATAATTTTATTGGCTTTTGAGTCCCGAATGGAATTTATTAATAAAAAAATATGCAAAGAAGAGGACCAGATTAAAACAGGGGCTATAGGGGCAGCAGCTCCAGACTGAGCCTAAAAGGGGGCTCTGCAGCCCCCTATAAGCCTGGTCCTGGTTGGCTTTTGATGCCCCACCCCACCTTACCCACCTTTGGCCTGTCCACCCAGTACCCGGGCTAGGTAGGTGGTGTGCTCCAAACCAGCCAGCCCAGTGACAGGACAGAAGTGCCATTGCCATGGACCATGGCATCTGGCCCACAACTGCCTCCAGAGACATCTCCAGCATCATCAGCCTGTAGCTGCTCCCACCAGCAGCTCTCTGCAGAAGCACCAGTCTACAGTCCTCCTGCTCCTCCTGTTGCAATGCCAGTCGATGTCCCCACAGGGCCCCATAGCAGCACCACCCCACAGCTCCCCCCAACTCCACACCCCCTTCAGTAGTGCTGGCCTGGGCCCCAGAGCCCTTGACTCTGCACACCAGCACCAGTGGAGCCAGGTATCCTGTCTCTCAGGTAGGGCAGCATTGCAATGGTGGGTGGGGAGAAGAAGATTTGGCAGCTCCCTCCCCCAGGTCTCAATACAGCCCTGGCAAAGAAGGGACCATCTCTGGTGTCGGTAAACTACTGTATGCTACCTTTCCCTTGAAGATTGATTGCTACATCTCTAAACTAAACATATATTCCTTCACAAAATTATTTTGTGATATACCAAAGAGAAAAAGTTTAGCAAATAACTTCCACATGCATTTTCTCTTTCTTTTTTCATTAGATGTCACAAACAAATGGAATCTATATGAACAACACACAAATATGATCGTTACTGGAGCATGAGCTTTCCTTCTTCATAGCTAACTTTTTATAGTTACACCAACCCAACATCTTCCACATTTGGTTTCCCACTTCTATTTTATCACCTTCCTTTCTCACAGAAAACACAGTCTCATTACACTTTATCTTACATAGAATCACAACCAGCTTCCATTGGGTTTGTAAGCCTGTTACTATGCTGTATAAGACTAATATGTAAGGCTATTAGGCTATGTTAAAAAAAAAAAAAAAAAAGGATGCATCTCTGTGAAAATCTGAGTTATTTTTTACCTTTCCAACCTGTCATGTCAATCCAGTTGATGGAAAGATCCCAGAAAGTGGAAGGGCTTTGCTTATATCATTATTCACATCCCTGTCATACTGTTGCTTTCTCCCTGGAAAATGAGCATATTTTAAATTCCCAGTTTTTTGAACAAATACTGTTTTGCATAGTTTCTCTGCTAGCCAACTGCCCCAAAACTAGCTGGCACTGCATAATAGACCTCCGAGCCTGTTGAATGCTTAGCTCATCTGAAGTCTTGGGTTGTTCTAAAAGGTCTTATATGTGTTCATGGCTTGACTGAACTAAGATAGTCTTGGTAGCACAAGGCATTGTTGGTAATGAGGACAAATCAACAGCTCCTGAACAAAATTGGGCTTTGCTTGATTTTATATGGTATCACATTGATCCATCCACTCGCAAAAATAAAATAGAAAAGGAAGAAAGGCCTTATGTGGCCAGCTACCCAGCCCAGTGGCGTATTGCACTGCATCAGTAGGAGTGTTGCCAGAAGATCAAGGGATGTGATTATTCTCCTCTTTTGGGCACTGGTGAGGCTGCATCTGTCTCCAGTTTTGGGCTCTGCACTCCAGAAAGAATGTTGAAAAATTAGAAGAGAGTCCAGCAGAGGGCAACAAAAGTGATTAGGGGGTTAGGGCACATGACTTAAGAGGAGAGAATGAAGGAACGAGGCTTATTTAGTCTGCAGAAGAGAAGACAGGGGGGATTTGATAGCCAGCTTCCACTACTTGAAGGGGTGCTCAAAGAGGAGGGAGCTAAGCTGTGCTCAGTAGTGACTGGGGCAGAACAAGGAGCAATGGTTTCAAGTTGTAGCTGAGGTGGTCGAGGTTGGATATTTGGAAAAACTTTCTCACTGGGAGGATGGTGAACCATTGGAATGGGTTACCTAGGGAGGTGGAGGAATCTCCATCTTTGGAAACATTTAAGGCCTGGTTAGACAAAACCCTAGCTGGGATGATTTATTGGGAGGGGTCCTACTTTTAACAGGGGTTTAGACTAGATGACCTCATGAGGTCCCCTCCAACCCTATGATTCTATGTATTCCTGCAATCTGCTATGAGACTGTTCACCATTGGGGGGGTGGTAGGGGGAAGCCCTGTAAATGCTATCATAACAAGACAGAATAGGAAATAATTTGTAGGTAAATAGGTAACTCTTGGGTCATTACATCTGGAGAATGGAGAAATGTACAGTACCAAATCCATGGTACCTTCCATCAATCTGAGGAAACAACATGCATACGCATATACTTGCTACTGGAGAGGGTTTGTTAGTTTTTGCCTATGTACCAACTACAGAATGGTAAATAAGGTCCAGACATTAATGTTCTCACCACTACAAAAATAAATTATAAAAAATCTGATTAAACCATCCTATACTATGGTAGCATAAGGAGAAGAGGAGTTGTATAGATTGTGCATGCACACTTACACACTTTAAGATGTTGTTGCAAGCATGTCTTCTAAATGGTCTTATGGTTCTGGAGGGAAAAACTGAAATTTAATTTCAACAGTTGTATAGACTTGTGGCAGTCTATCTTCTTGTAGTGGAAATATGCAATGTAATACTATAGAGTTTTAAATAAGGCCAAAAGGAAGTTGTAAATTGATATACTCCTTCCAACTTTCATAGCAGTGTTTTCTGAAAGCTAGAAGTCTTGAAATATTTGTATTGAGCTGGTGGTCATGTCTATTTTGTGATTGGAAATGATGAAAAGGGAAGGTTAATTTTTACAGGCATAAGCAAGATGTATGCTGGATATTCTTATTCATCATGAAGATAATATATATGCTCATACATAAGGCTCATGGGCTGATTTAAAGGCTGATGACTGATATTAAGGTAGAAATTCAAGATCGGGATTCTGAAACTTGTACACACTTGGGAGCAACTTTCTGATTTGTAACAAGAGCATATTGAAATTGCCATACATAAAGTGTCCACAATGGAAGCAAGCAGGGGCACAGGCCTGTGAAATAATTGGCAGGAACACAGAGCTCCTCCAGTCCCCAGGGCCCATGTTGGGAGCTGACACCTCCTCTGAGGTGCCATTTGGGGATGGTGGAAGGCACCTTCCCCATCCCAAGTTTCATACTGTAAGTCTGCTGAGAGTGCATACCCAACTTCAGGCTGACCTCGTAGCTGCAGTGCTAGGCAACCAGATACTCTCCTCCAGGAGACAGAATCCTCTGTAGTTCAACCACTCCATCCTCTTTTCTTCCTCCAACAATGAGCAGCTAAGACAATATAGAGTGATAGTCATCCTAACCAATAGTAGTGGGGCAGTGAACATAGCATCTAGGCATGGATGTGGCAGGGAAAGGAGTCAGTCGAGGAGGGGAGAACAGTGTCCTCAGTGGTGGGGGGAGCACAGGATACACTGTGGTGTGAATGGTTAGAAGGGGAGACTAGAAGGACCCAAGCTTGGGGAGCATAGAATATGCCCCTTCAAAAGGGGTTAAATTGTTTATTCTTTGGCAAGTCCTTGCCTTTATACCTATTTCTAAGATTCTGGTTTGGATTTATAAAAAAGCAAATCTGTAGATACAAATGCGCACACCTCTGCTTGCATGCAGACCGCAATCTTCTCACTTAAAAATCTTGCCCTTGAAGTATTAGACCACATCATTATGCTATGGTGGGATTTTACAGCAATAAAAAGTGATCTTAAAGGATTATACCAAACAATAGACATATTAAATTTGCTAACTATTTTATTTATCGCATGAGCTTTTGTGGGAGAAAATCCCATTTCATCAGACACTTTGAAGATGGGGGAGCTTACCGAATGGGATGAAAAAAAATTGAAGGGAGTGTAAGACATGGGATCAGGTCATAGAGTAACAGCAGTTCAGAGAAGTTGATAAGATTCAAACACTGGGAAACAGCACATAGAGAAGGGTGAAGTCAAATCACCTGTTGTAATGGGAAAAGAAGACAGTCACAATTTAATCCTGCTTTCACACAATCTAATGTGCATATCAATTCCAATTCAGCTATTTCTCTTTGAAGTCGTGATGTCCCATTGACTTTCTTGAGCATAGTCTTTAACCAGTCATCCATAGAGTCAAAAAGATGGAAGTACTCAGGTACTGGTTTTTGCGTGTTGTAATTTCTGATGTCAGTTTTTTGCCCATGTATTCTTTTGCACAGCGACTATCATGTTTGTCCAATGTATAAGGTGTGGGAGCATTTCTGGCACATGGTGGTATAAATCACATTAGTGGATGAGCAGGTGAATGAGCCCTTGATGGAGTAGCTGGCTTGATTAGGTCCCATGATGGTGTCTTTTGTGCAGATATGCGGGCAAAATTGGCAACATGGTTTTTTGCAGGGGTGTGTGCCTGCTTTAATGTTTCTGTTGCGAAATCTGTAGTTGCTGGTGAGCATCTGTTTAAGATTAGGAGGCTGTCTGTAGGTGAGGAGAGGTCCGTCTCCCAATTATGTTTCCCAGTGTTTGAATCTTAACAACTGCCCTGATTTGCTGTTACTGTATTACCTGATCCCATATCTAAAACTACCTTGCTTTTATTTTCATTCTGTAAGTTCCCCCATCTTCAAAGTGTCTGACGGAGTGGGGTTTTCTTCCATGAAAACCCATGCGATAAATAAATCTGTTAGTCTTTAAGTGCCACAGGACTCCTTGCTTGTTTTGCTGAACCAGACTAACACGGCTGCCCCTTTGGAAATTAACTATGCTGTTACAGATCTTTTAGGAACTGCTGCTAACAATGCACTGCTAATCTACACAAGTACCATATATCTGGTTAAAAACAGACCTCATGTTGCTCATAGAAATATGACGGTTTTGATATTATATGTGAACACATGCAGTCCTTAGCTGTTGGAACGTTTATAACTATATTTTAAGTTTATTTATATATAATGTATCAGCAATCAAACATTATTTAAATTATTAATTTTTCTTTCATATTTAAAATTATGTAGTTCCCACTCATTAATTACATAAACAATAAGAGGTTTCTTGATGGCCTTGCTATTGATATGGAAACTGATTTTACAAAATTACAGTATATCATGCTGTGGCTGCATAATAGATAGGGCTTAAGTTTCTGTCCCTGTTCCTCAGACTCTGTCTTTTTTTGTGGATATATATTCCCTTCCACTTATCTGTAGTGGCTTTGGTACTCAGTCAGGGGAACCATCTCATGTAATCTTCATTAAAATATGTTCATTAGCCTTATGGAGTTCACAGAGTGGGCCTTGTAGATCAAATTAAAGGTGTAGTGACATCCAGGAAAGTGCCTACCTGCAGGAAACAGGATTTTTTTTAGAATATACTTTTATTCATGTAATTAGCATTGTGATATCTGAATTATTGTATATCATAACATTTATATTTCTGTAGTTATGAATGCAGATAAATCTTTCCCAACTGAGCTTTCAGATTTCTCAGCCTAAAATGTAGTATTGTTCGAATTTCTTCAAATCTTGAAGGACAACTGCAGTTGTATGTCCAATAAATAAATATCTGATTTGAAACCAAGTCTGGTGTAGAACTGTCTGGAAAACTCTACAAAAATATTTCCTATCAGAATATGTAGAATCATCAAAATATTTGACTGAGATTTTCATGATTTTCATGAAGTTGTGACAGACTGGGGACCAAGGCATCCAGGGTCTATGGTTCTGGGGTGGTCTGCCTAGCATACCACACTGGGGCTAGGGTTCAATTTTGTTTTGGGAAGAATATTGAAATGTTGTGGGAGTTTGTCTGCTTTTTTATTTTGTTTTTCCAAATGGAAATAAAATCAGATTTTGAAATCCAAAATTCTCCACAAAACAGAATTATCTTCCTTCACCCTGCTCTTGGTAGGGGCTCTTCCTAGGCAGCAACATTTCAGTAAGTACCACATATATTGATTTGGGGAGAAGATCTGAGAGTCAAATATATGTTAGTCAAGAGTGTTACTGTTCTTCCAGTGTACATGTCTGGAACATGAGCAGCAGCAACAGCATATTTGTACTGGACTTGGGCTTTGCTGCATCTCTCATTGAAGTTAATGGTAGCGAGATTAAGCCCATAATATTTATCAAATCATTTTTAGCCATGGAGCAGAGGTTAAAATTTACTTTTTAAATTCAAGCAGTAAATGGCCCAAATCTTGAGGAAGTCTGACTTTTTGCTGCTCCCATTGAAGTAAATGGGTGAGACCAATTATATATTTTGTTTTCCTATGATTGGTAAAAGCTGGAATCAAACTAACAGTGCTTTAAAATCAGGAACAATGGATTGAAAAGATCCATCCACCTTCTAAAGTGTAGAGTCTTTCTGCTGAGGACTTGCCGCTAAAGAAAAATAAGATAGAAAACTGGAGTCCCACTAATGTTGGGAGCTGTGTTTCACAGCATCTCAAGAAACAATATTTCCTAAGTTTGGGTTCTGAAGGTAGGGAGAGTTCATTTAAAATATTTTTATCAGTAGTAATCTTTCCCTTGAAACCTTAATTTAGGAGACTCAGTTTGTGTGGCTCTATGAAGTAATAATAATTTATATTCTGTGGATGATCATTGCATTAGGCAATGAGATTAACATTCATGAGCACAGAAGTCAGTGGAACATTTCAACATGGGTGAAGGACAGAGTACTGTTTCAGGAAGAAGGATTGATAGGCAGAGATGGCCTTCATCTGTCCAGGAAGGGGATCTCTAACTGTTAGAGGTTGATGTAAACCCTGAAGCATGAGGTCTTATATTCCTTCCAAAATTCTGGTGTTAATTTTAACATCCATATCAGTGTCCAACCCCTTCTTGAATTTTGGTAAATTCTTGGCCCCTGTGACTTTCTGTGGCAACAAACTGCATAGTTTTATCATACATTTCTTTGGAAAAGAAATCCTGTTTTGAGTTTTGAATATACTACTTTTCAATTTCATTGAATACCCCACATTCTTAAAATCTTCTTATGTTTAGATAGGAAGAAATGAACTCTGATTGCCTTTCTCTAGACTATTCATCATTATTTTATATACTTTTGCCATGCCCCTCTCTTCTTTATCTCCTTTCTAAAATAAACAATCCTGTTTTTTCAAGCTGTCTTCACATGAAAGTTTTACTGTACCCTTGATCATTCATGTCACTTTCCTCTGACCTCACTACTTCTGCAATATCATTTTTGAGAAGGTGTGACCACTAGAGTAGGGCAAAATTTTGGGGCTAAACTCTTCAGTGTGTTACTGGGTTTGTACAGCTGAATTTGTTACGTGCACAAATTGTTAGGTTTATTATTCTGGCAGTTACAATTTAATGACTGGGGTTTCAGATAATTTTAGAGAGATAAGGTGGATAAGTTTGTAAAATAACCCTGAATTCCTCAATAATGAGTGAATCTTGCTAGAATTTTTGTTGTTGTTGCTGGATGTTGTAATTGAACTCTTGGGATGGTAGCAATCATGAATATATTTTACAGTGAGATTTGCCCCTTTAAAACAAAGAGATGGTTTGATTTCTATGCTTAATGATTTTCTGACTTGAATTATTTTTGCTTTTTTTAGTTCAAAAGAGTGTGTGCTCCTTTTCAGTTGCTGTTATTAATTTTAATTTTGTATTGGAATAGATGCCACGATGTGGAAATAAGTTTTTAACAGTTAACAAATAATGGCATCCAGTAAAGACTATATTTTCTAAAACTGAAAAACATTGTGACATAGACTATCTAACCTGTATTACTTACAGTGGGTACACTTAAAATATATTCCAATTTCACTGCTCTTTCTGTCCCACTTTAATACTGTTAGATGTTACTTGCACTAGTAGCTATATAATCAAAAGAACTGTTCCTCTCTTTCAGCTAATTTACTACTTATTCCACTTGGGTACACCAGATCCCAACACTATTGTATTTCCAGGCATATTTTCCACTGAACTGGGCATGTGCTTGTAGATTAGAATGCCACAAGCGCTGTTCCATCATTTAGTGTTAAGGAATTCTCTCATTTGTGCTACTGTGTAATGCTAGGGATGATGCTTGTGAGTGTAGTATGAAAGTCACTGTTCTTAAGACACTGTTTCATCCTACAAAACAAAAAAGAAGTCTGGTAGCACTTTTAAAGACTAACATTTATGTATCACATGAACTTTCATGGGAGAAAATCCCACTTTGTCAGATGCTAGAAGATGAAGTACAGATGAATGGGAGAAAAATAAATGCAGGGAAGTATAAGTCATAGGATCAGGTGAGAGTGTTATAGCAAATAAATGCAGTTGTTTAGATTCAAGCAGTGGATAAATGCATATACGAGGAAGGTGAGAGAAAGAAATTACCTGTTGTAATGGGGGAAAAGTATTCTCTATTTAGCCCTGAACTGACCGTGTGAAATCTGCATATGAATTCCAATTCTTCAGTTTCTCTTTGAAACTCTGATTTGTTATCTATTTGCCTAAGTATGGCTATTAACAGATGACTAATAGAGTGATCAGGAAGATTGATGTGTCCCCCTATTGTTTTTTTTAATATTGTTATTTCTGATGTTAAATTGTGTCCAATCTTTGGTGCAGAGATTGTCCTGTTTATCCAATATCTATAAGGGGTAGTGATCAGGATTTCTGGCACACGATAGGATAAATCACATTGGTGGATGAGCAGGTGAATGAGTCCTCAATAGAGTAGCTGGCTTGATTAGGTTGTATGATAATGTCTTTTGTGCAGATATGTGGGCAAAGTTAGCAACATTGGTTGTTTCATCCTGTCAACCTGACAGCTTTGGGGGGGTTAATAATAGTTGTTGTTCTCATTAAATATGCAAGAAAATTATATCTAAAGAATGGTATTGCAATGGGGTCTGCACTCACCCCCTTTGGCTCTGGGCCTTCACCCTCACAACCACCACCCAGATAGCCATGAAATGGTCCCCATAGCAGGGGCGTTGCTGGTGCTGGGCACCCAGGGGCACGTGCCCTGAACCCCAGCTCCAGTGACCCAGATCTCCAGCCCAATTGGGCCAGAGGTCCGGGTCCTGGCGGCCGCGTCCCTGGCCAGCAATGCGAGGCCTAGCTGCCTGCTGTGGCACGGCTGCACCTGTCCCTGTCCCTGGCCAGGGGGCAGGGCCTGCCAGCTGGGGGCAGGGCCTGGGCCCATGCCCTGGGTCCCTCCCCCAGCCAACGACACCTGTGCCCCATAGTGTTCTTTATTTGCAATTGTTCCCTCCACCATGTATATATTGTGTAACAAAGCCAGGGCTGATGGTTATAGAAGGGTGATTGAGGGTAGGTTTGTCAGCCCCAGAATGCTGAAAGCCCTGTTCCCAGCAGGAGAAACAGCTGCAGGGCAATCAGAGATGGCTGAGCCCAATTAGGGGCTGCCCAGGCCCTATAAAAGCCACACCTCCTCTAGCACATGGGGGGGAAGAAGGATAGGAGTGAAAGGAAGCCTCAGAGGCTTGCCTGAGGTCTAGGAAGCCAAGAGGCTGGAGTGGCAGCACAGAGAAGGAAAAAGAAACCCCTCTCAGCAGCTACCAGAGCAGGCACACCCCTTCCCCTCCCCTTTCTACAAGGGGAAGGGGAATGCCAGAAGTCTTACCTAGAGGGCCCCCAGCCAGAGGGACTGGCAGCCTGCAACACCTGCCTGGGTAGGGAGACCCAACCAGGTGGCTGATTTACCCCAGGCCTGAGACACCAGGGAGGATGGATGGTGTGCAGCAGTAGCAGACCAGCACCTGGTCACAATAGTCTCTGTTTAGGCTCAAGGCCTTTTCAGTTTCAGCCCTTATCCAGGGGCTTCTATAGTCCTTCTGGGCTGGTCATTTGCCCCTTTTCTAGCAGCCTTTGGCTCAAGCTGCACTTCTCTTGGAAGCTTGCTACTTCATATCCTTCCTGAGCTTTTTTACCTGGGAACCTCCTAGGGCCTGGTTGATGAAGCCTTTATTAGGTCTACCAGATACCAAAACCTGGAAAGGAGGACAGGGAAATATGAAAAGGAGGACACATGGAGAAAATGTAGTATTAATATAATATTCTTCTGGCTGTAGGGGGCCCTGGAATGCTCTCCCCTAAAAATAAGGAATTCCATGGCATTCCAGCATACTTTAATCCCTACAGGTAAAAAGCCAGCCAAAATCATGTATTTTAAAATGCCTGCCAGATGGAGAATGTGAAGGTAAAAGGGAGGACATATCCTCCCCTGGTCTGACATCTGGTAACTCTAGCCTTTAGAGGCTTTAGCTCAGGGAACTGCCCAGATGCTCCTCATCAGCCTGCTTGCCTGCAGGCTTTCCCAGGTGGTTTCACTCCATTGCACTAATCCTCAAGTGGCAGGGCAGGCAAAGGCTACCCCTGCTACAGTATGAAGGAAGCAATCTTGAGAACTCACAAGATAGAAAATGCCAGAATCAAGGTTGTCTGGTCAACCTTAGTTCAGCCTCTTGGTGTTCTGTATCTTATTAGAGTGGGTCAGAAATTTTCAGACAAAACTACTGGAAAAGGGTGGCTTGCCAAAACAGAAACATTTTGTAGAGATGGTTCAGCTTCAACAAACTTTTGTGGAAAAGCCTGCAGGGTTCTGTTGGAAATCTGACTGATTTCCTGCCACTCCCTTGGAGCTGCTGAGGACCTTTGGCTTCTTGGATCTGTGACTCCTGTCATGCATGCTGTCCTGACGTTGTGAAAACCAACACTGCTAGGGTCCCAGCTGTAAGCCTGCCATCTCTTTGTCCCAATCTGGTTTTTTCTCTCCCTCATCCAGTTTTTGTTCCCTCTGCATTTAAATCAGATGACTTCCCTCCTTACTCTGCCTGCCTGGCAGCAGGGTTGATGGAGAGCACAGGAGACACAGGGTCACAACTGTCAGATCAGATACACACTCTCACCCCTGCTCAGAGTAGCTGTTGCAGAAGAAGTTTGGTTTCTCCCCTATAGCCCTGTGCTGAAGATTACTCATTTGCTCTGTGGAGGAGCAGCATGTGTACTCTGGCCAACATTAGAAACAGTTACAGGGTTAAGTATGCTCATTAAGGCAAGATGCTTTGGAGATTTTTAGCTGCTAAAGATCAAAGAAGTCTGTATTAGAATAGAATCATAGGGTTGGAAGGGACCTCATGAGATTATTGAGTCTGACCCCCTGGGGCTTGAATGCAGGACTCTCTCCATATTAAGCAGAGGTCCTAGCCACTACACTATTTATATTGAGCAAGTGCAAACTCTGATTTTGTCAAAAGCTTAAAACTTGGTCAAATTTGGGAAGATTTTTGTAGAAAAGGCAAAAATATTTCCCTCATACAAAGGTCATCTACCAGATTTCTAAACACTTCTAGAAGTAGTAGAGTTTTTCAAAAGAAATCACCAGACTGTCTCTAGCTTTGTTCTTGGGAACAGCTAAACAAATTCAGCTGAAAATTTCCCATCAAAATTCAGCCTGAGGCAGACACTCATGATATGAAATGTCTGCCCAAAGAATTAAAGTTCAGAGAGGTTACAAGCAACAGAAAACAAGATCTTAAAATGGGGAAAAAAACAGGCAACTTTGGTAACAGGCAGCACTACTCCTCCTGCCCATAAATCTATTAATGATATTTGCAAGACACTTTGCTGCCAGAAGAAGCCAAATATTTGTGTTTTCCTCCTAATCCACCCACAATTAGTCAGCAAAAGAATCTAAAAACCACCTCTCAGGTTGCATTGCTCTCTCCTTTTCATCTTGCTCCTTTAGAAATGGCACTACTTCTTCGAGCGCTTCTAACATCCATTCAGATGTAGGTGTCTATGTGCCGCAGCACATGGTGCGTGGAAAGCCTTTTGCCCTCACCTGTCCTGTAGGGTCAGTGGTCAATACCCCCCCCCCCCGAGTCTACACACCTGTGTGGTATATAGCTGGCCCTGACACAGCCCCCCTTCAGTTCCTTCTTTCCACCTGTTAGTGAACCACCCACTCTTGTGTCATTTTTTTCCCCACAATCAACTGTCCTCTTCATTCTTTTTTCTCTCACTTGACCACTTGCAAAGCTGGAGTCATAGTTTGTGTCCATGACACCCCCATGACTTGGCTGATCCAGAAAGAGCAACTCTCCACCATCTCCTGAAGGTAAGATGTGCACTGGCATCAAGAAGACCATGCCAGGCCTCAAGTCCTGTGCCACATGTGGGAAGGCCTTCCTACAAGTGACCCTCAAAAGAGGTGCCTGGGGGAAACCCATAGGCCCCAAGAGTGCTGAATGTGCATGTCTTTCAAACTGAGGACCCAGAAGGTGAGGGAGCACTGCCTCCAGTCCAGGGCAATGGAAGAGGCCTACCGGGTAATGCTCCATCGACTCTGGGGCTATCGGCACCATGGGCCCAATTGGCACCAGCCCTGCCTGAGCACCAGTCACCCTCTGGGAAACCTAAGAAGCCCTGGCCTTGAACACAGCTGGCCTCCGGCTCTGGCTCTAAGAGCAAACCGCACCACCACAACTCGGGTTCCCCAACTCAGCCTTCGATGTTGGCGCAGAGGCCTGCGTCACTGCTGGTCCCCTTGACTCCAGAGGCCTTTGAGGTGGTTCATGCCCTCTTACAGCTGCCAACCCCAGCTCCACTGAGGGTGGCAGCCTCCAAGGGGAAACTGGTCATTTCATCCAAGACCTGGTTGGGGTCCAAGCATGGCACCAACCATTCGATCTGCCAGTCTCTGGCACCGGAATGCCATTGGCACTGGAGCTTGCCATGCCCTCAGTCACCCACTCCAAGGTCCTCAGCATGGCAACCCACAGGCGACTGAGGTACCACCTCACTCACTTGGTGCCTGCAACCCCACAGGACCACTTCACCGGCATCCTCTGCTTCGGGATCTGAGGAGGAAGAGGAATACATCTGCTTCTCTCCGGCGACATCATTCCGGGACAGATCTCAGGCACCCTCTCAGAGGTTGGTCTGTGCCAGGTCCTCATCCCACTTGTCAAAGACCTCTGATGCTCGTCACTGCCGTTGCCACTCTTCATCCTTCTCAGCACTGATGATGGCCATTCCCCTCCCAGCCAGTAAGTGTAGATGAAGCACTCCTCTTCAACTCCTTGGCACTGAAGCTGTAAGGCTGAGCCCTTGGCACCGACCCTTAGGGATAGAGGCTGCCAGCGTGACCTGTGTCCAGCACAGATGTGAAAACAAAGTCACTCTCCACCTTCCTGGTGTGGTGCAGTGGGGCCCCACATGACAGGGGGGCACTCAACCCTGACACACAACTCACCCCTGAGATCCTTTAAGGATCTATTGGCGCAGTGGGCAAGCTAGACCTCTGGGAACTCCCTGGAATGGTATCTATCTTCAGGGATGTCACCCACACAAAGATCCCTTAAGGAGACCGGGGCCATGGGATCCGATGACTTATCCCTCAGGGTCCTGTATCCTCCAGGGTAATGTCATCTTCATCATCTGACGAAATGGCCTACCAGAGCTCACCTTCATTCAGGGACAACCCTCAGGTGCAGCAGAACTTGCTAAAGCGCGTGGCCACCAAGTTAACTTACAGATCAAAGTCATTCGGGAGGACTTTGATCCACTTTTTGATGTTCACAATGTGGCTTCTCCAGTGAGGGTGGTAGTCTCCATATATGATGGGGTCCTTAAAAAAAATATCACACGTGCTAGGTGCGAAACCCCCTCTTATATACAAGCAGTTTCAAAGACTGCTGAGTGGAAGTCCATGTCCCCAAGGACAAATTTGGCTTCCTCTTCAACTACCCGACACCAACTTCCCTGGTCGTTGACATGGTGAACCAATGTGAAAGACAGGGCCAACCAGCAGCCACCCCAAGGACAAGGAGGTTAAGAAGCTGGACCTCTTTGTGAGGGAAATGTATTCAACCACAGCACTACAGCTCTAGATCATTAACCAGCAGGCCCTTATGGGCCAGTATGTTTTTAACATGTGGTATTCCATGGAATGTTTTAAAGACTTTGTTCCTCCCGAGCATGCCTTGGACTACACCATGTTGGTAGAGGAAGGACTCCTTGCTGCAAAAGATACCCTGATGACCTCCTGGGACACTATAGACATGGTGAGCAGACAGGTGGCCTTCTCAGTAGCTATGCAGAGGGCCTCCTGGCTTCAGGGCTCCAGTCTGTCCAAGCAAATGCAACAGTCCACCAGGACCCTCCTTTCAAAGGCCCTTCATTGTTTGTGGAGTCAATGGATGCCAAACTGTATGGCATGAAAAACTCTAGGGCCACCCTCCACTTATTAGGGATATACACCCCTCACTCTGCTAGACGGTCCTCCTGTTCCTAGCAGCAGCATCTCCAGCAGCAGCCCCAGCAACAGGGACGTAGAAGCTGCCCTTTCCAGCCATCCCACTGCCCTTATTGGGGTGGAGGCAAGGACAGGGTAGAGGTGGCAGAGGCCACCATTCTCAGGGCAGTAACCAACCCACATGCCAAGGGAATAAAAAAAACAAACAATAACCACCTTTCTGGACATAGGCAGAGGTTTTGACCTCTTGCTGGAGGACAGTACCAGCCACTGATCCTGGTCTCAACCTTTCCAGAACCGCTTAGCCTACTTCCACCATCAATGGACAAGAATAACCTCAGACCAATGGGTCTTAGACAATATGCCACAGCTATGCCATACAGTTCAAAGCCATACCTCCAGACAGAAAACTACCCCTCACTGCGGACTTTTGACCCCCTCTGAAGAACAAATTCTGATGCAGGAGTGCCAGAAACTCCTAGAATTGAGAGCAGTATGGAGGATTCCCCCAAGAAAATGGGGCAGGGGGTTCTACTCCTGCTACTTCCTGGTCCTGAAGGCAAACGGAGGCCTCCAGCCCATACTAGACTTAAGAGCTCTGAACAAAAGTGTAAGGAAATAAAGTTCCAAATCATCTCCCTATCACAAATCGCTCCATCCCTGGACCTAGGGGATTGGTTCATGGCCCTTGATCTAGAGGATGCTTACTTCCATAAGACAAACACAGGATGTTCCTCCATTTCACGATAGGCGGAAAGTGCTTCCAGTTTATGGCACTGCCTTTTAGTCTCTCACTAGCCCCAAGGATGGTCACAAAGTGCATTTGAGCCATAGTGGCACACCTGAGGAATCAGGGCACACAGGTTTACCCATACCTGGACGACCACCTGATAAGAGGACAATCAAAGTACAGGGTCATGTGCGGCATCTGCGCAACAGACTAGAACTCCTAACAAATAAGGAAAAAATCAGAGCTCTCCCTCTCAATGAGCATAGACTTTATAGGGGCCCACCTGTACTCTCATGAGGCAAAAGCCTCTCTTCCCCCATCCAGGTTTCAGTCCACGTCTACCATTATTTCAGAACTACTACATGCCCTGACCACAACACCAAGGCATTACCTCCAGCTACTGGACCACATGGCAGCCTCCGCATGTGTGATAAGAGTGGTCCGCCTCCTAATGAGGCCTCTGCAGGTGTTGTTGGCCTCAGTGTTCACCTGACACTGACATACCCTCTCCAGTGTAGTCACTGTCCTCAGGGAGGTCCTGGATTCCCTGAGGATTTGGCAGGACCCTCAGTTCATGTACAAAGGGGTCCCCTTCGAAGTCATGAACCCCTCGATCACACTGATTACAGATGTGTCAGAGCTGGGGTAGGGAGCACACATTTCAGGGGGCCTTTCCACACAGGGCACATGGTCTTGGAAAGATAGCTCCTTGCACATAAATGTGAAAGAGCTGAGAGCAGTCCGCCTAGTGTGCGTAGCCTTCCTAGACAAGATAAAGGGGAAGCCCCTGCAGATCATGACAGACAACATGGCAGTTATGTTCTATATCAACCGCCATGGGTACTCTTTGAAAGGAGGCTTCCCTGCTTTGGAACCTGGCCTTGCAGCACAATTTCAGCCTTGTAGCCTCCCACCTATTGGGGATCAAAAATTCCCAAGCAGACAGCCTAAGCAGGAAACTCGTTCCCCAGCATGAATGGTCCAGAGATGGTAGAACACCTGTTTGAGAGGTGGGGCCACCCACAGATGGACCTATTCACATCAGGCGAGAACCACAAATGCAATCAGTTCTGCTCAGTCAAGGGCAGGAACAAGGGGTCAGTGTCGGATGCCCTCTTGATAGACTGGGGAGGTCCGCTCCTTTACGCCTTCCCCCCTCTTCCTCTGATGTACAGGACCCTTATAAAGATCAAGAAGGAACAAGCAAACATAATCATGATAGCCCCAGCTTGTTCCCACCAACCTTGGTACTCCACCCTGGTGGACCTCTGAATAACTCAACCCATAACGCTTCCCCTCAGGGCAGACCTCCTCACTCAGGATTCATGCTGCCTACACCACCCAGAGCCAGGGGTTTTTACACCTGACAACGTGGAGACTCCATGGTTAAAACCCGATGAGCAGGCATGTTTGGCAAGTGTACAAATGGTCTTAATGGAGAGCAGAAAACCCTCTACTAGGGCCACGTACTGTGCAAAATAGAAGCATTTCTCTCATTGGGCCCAGGGGAATGGGCAGTCACCAAAGGATGCCCCAATCAAGACCATATTGGACTACCTACTAAGCCTAAAGGAGGCATGCCCCTCACCCTCCTCGCTTAGGCTACACCTGGCAGCCATTTCTGCCTTGCATAATATGTTCGGTGGGGTAACTACCTTCTTTCATCCCACAACTACAAGATTTCTTCGGGGCCTGGGAAGACTGTACCCACAGATTAGGGCTCTGGCCCTGCATTGGGAACTCAACCTCCTGCTTGAGGGACTTCAAGACCCTCCCTACAAGCCTCTGGAGTCATGTACCCTCTTAGTCCTGTCTTAGAAAGGGGGTGTTCCACCCTGACAAGGTGCAGTTGCAATCCCACTCAGGCTTCTTGCCAAAAGTGGTGTCCCCTTTCCATGTGAACCAAGATATCTGTCTCCCAGTGTTTATTCTGGACCCCCAGGTCACAGAAAACCAGAGAAAGCGACACACCCTCAATGTAAAGAGAGCACTTACAATGTACATTGAGCCAATCAGGTCCTTTCAGAAAACTTCTCAGCTGTTTGTAGCAGTCACCGAATGGAAAAAGGCCACACACTGACAACCCAGCATATATCTTCCTGGATAGCTAACTGCATCAGGGACTGCTATCAAAGAGCAAACACTCCTCTGCCAGGGAGGATCAAAGCTCATTCTACCAGAACCCAAGCATCCTCCAGTGCCTTTCTGGCTCAGGTCCCACTCCACGAAATCTGCAGAGCAACTGGTCTTCGGTGCACACCTTCACCTCCCACTATGCCATCATACAGCAAGCAAGGGACGATGCTATGTTGGCTAGAGCCATACTTCAAGTGAGAAAACCTTAACTCCACCCACCATCCTGATCACAGCTTGTGAGTCACCTATATCTGAATGGATGTGAGCACCACTCAAAGAAGAATGGAAGGTGGCTTACTTGTAAACGTCCTTCTTTGAGATGGGCTGCTCACATACATTTCATACCCTCCCTTCATCCCTGCTTCTCAGAGTTAGCAGAAAGAAAGGACTGAAGGAGGACAGTGTCAGGGCCACTTATATGCTGTGCAGACTAGAGGGGGCATTGGCAATGGACCCTACACGACAGGGTAGGGCAAAGGCTTTCTGGGCACCATGCACTGTGGCACAGACACCAACATCTGAATGTATGTGAGCAGCCCATCTCAAAGAAGGATGTTTACAGGTAAGCAACCTTCTGTTTGTTTTCTTCAGCTTACTTAGCAACTGTTGTTGCCATTCAAACAGAGCAGTGCTATTTTGTCAATATCCTCAGTCATCTTCATGAGGCATGTTTGCTGCTTTCAGTCTCATCTCCCTCCTTTCCACCTTGAACTTTTCCTTAATAGAAAAGTATTTTAGCATTTGGTGTCTTGTATTTATGATTCTACTAACATACTTTACTACATTTCTTACTTTTATTATATTGGACATGCAGTATGCACTGTAGAAAACAAATGATCTTTTACATAGTTACGATGAGCAACAAAGTGTTTAAGTATCTTAAGGGAAGGATCTTGATTTGGGTAATCATAGCCTGAAACTGATGCTATGATGCTGAAATGAGATAAATAGGAATGAAATTCATACTTACAGCAGCTCATCCTTATCATTTCACACACCTCATTATGAACTGTGGAGATAAAATTCAAAACAGTCTTATTATCAGCTCCTCTTCTGGCTGGAGTACAAGGATAAATGCAATACCTCAAACCAGCAGTTCTGGCTGCCTTTCTCTGTGCAAAGTAATAGACTACAATTTCATAATCAAAATTTGTGACTAAGTTTGGGTACATCCACAGAGATCTGGGAGTTAGTCTACAGCCTGGTTTCCAACTAGGCAGTATAGGTGGGGAAATCCATACCCTGTATTAAGTATCAAAAGATAAGCAACTGAGCAACAACGGATGAGCCATCTGTGGGAGAGGACTGCTGCTACCACAAGTCATTAATTGCTATTGTGCATGCTGCATAAGCTGACACATAGCTGATGAGCACCATTTGCACAAAATTCCTTAGCTTGCAAAAGAGGTGAATAATGTAAAGTTAAAAAAAGTAAGGAGTCTTGTGGCACTTAAAGACTAACAGATTTATTTATCGCATGAGCTTTTGTGGGAGAAAATTCCACTGACGAAGTGGGATTTTCTCCCATGAAAGCTCATGCGATAAATAATTCTGTTAGTCTTTAAGTGCCACAAGACTCCTTGCTATTTTTCCTTTACTACACCAACACGGCTGCCCCTTTGGAACAGTGTAAAGTAAGTTATACTGGCACCTGATGACCTGTGGCACTTGCCTTAGGGAGACACAGTTGGATGTATGTGAATACTGAGACTCACATGTCTGGCCAGAGGAAAGCTGAGCTCAGTGTATTTGAATGTTCAGAGCTATATCATTTCAGCTATATCATTTCAGCATTTCACTTAGGTTATTTTGAATTAACTTAATTTGAACTAATTACATCAAACTAAATGATTAGTTCAAATTAAGTTAATTCAAACTAACATGACCCCACTAGGAAAACTAATTTCAACTAGCATGCCAACAGAACTTACTAGTTTGAATTATGAGAGGGGCACCATGGGAGGTATGGCAAGATTGCCCCCAAGAAGGGCCATGCCCTCACACAATATATAGAAATAGGAAGGCACACTGGGAGGAAGCAGCTCAAAAAGCATTAATTTAAATTAATGGTTAGTTTGAAGTAACATGGCTACACTGGGTTAATTTGAACTTATTAATTCAAATTAACTGTTACTTAGAAGTTAAGCAAGGTTTTATAACTTCAAAGTAAACTTTCATTAATTCATATTTAGGAATACCTTAGTTTGAATTAATGAAAGCCAATGTAGGCACACATTAATTTAATTTGAATTAACCCTCATTCATCTGAATTAAATTGTAAGCATAAACATACCTTTCCATGTTACCCTGAAAGGGTGGAAAAGACAGCAGGGCAGTTGGTTTTAGACCAGTGGTTGAGCATTTCAATCTTCCTGATCACTCCGTTGACAATTTAGTAATTGCTCTGCTCAGACAGATGAATAGGAAATCAAAGCTTCAAAGAGAAGCTGCAGAGATCAAATTTATTTGCAAATTTGAAGAGACTTTTTTCCCTCATTTCAACAGGTGATTTGATCTCATCTTCCTCTGTATGCTGTTGTCCAGTGTTTGAATCTTTACAACTGCTTTGACTTGCTGTTGCAGTATGACGTGATCCCATAACTTACACTTCCCTGCATTTATATCCTCCCATTCTGTAAGTTCCCCCAGTTTCGAAGCATCTGGGGAAGTGGGATTTTCTCTCACGAAAGCTCATGTGATAAATAAATTTGTTAGTCTTTAAGTGCCACAGGACCCCTTGTTTGTTCTACTGAACTAGCCTAATACAGCTGCCCCTTTCAAATTTGGCATGATTTGAATGAGTTAGCTTTAGCTCAGTCTCAGAAACCAGCACATCTCTGTGCTGATGTAAGGCCTTGATAATTCAATAAATGTTTATTTTACAAGAATGCAAAAGGTAGCCTAATCAAATGTAGTCTGTACTCAAATCAGCCTCATGTGGACAGTTCAAAATTGTTTAGATACTGACCACTGTAAACATTTTAATTTTTAATAGTCACTTATCAGATAGATTGTTCAGCCAGCCTTTCATAATAAGCCAGCATCTGCCAGTTCTCTAAAAGGCTTTCACTTTGTCTCTCTTGGGAACACGAGTAAAAAGAAGTTAAATGTCATATGAGAGTTTTCAGTGTTATAGACTACCCTTGCTAAAACTGCCCATGAATTCTCTAAAAGGAAAATTTCTTTATGGAAATGAAGACCTTGCATTACATCAACTCTTTTTTAAAAAAAAAATTGAAATCGAGCATCAGATTCTCATAATAGTAATATGCAAAAAGTTATGAGAGGACAGATGGAACACCTATGTGGTTTCTGAAGATAGTACCATGAGTGTTGATTTTTTTTAAAAAAAATTTTAAAGTGGCCCATTTGGGATGTTTTGCACAAATTATGTAACACTTTATTAAAGATGATGTGAGGAGATTAAATTTCTTTGCTCATCTAAACAGCATTTACTGTCCAAATACAATACAAAATTATCCCCTACTTAGGGTTTGGCTGTATTGAGACAACACTAACACATCATGAATCTCACCTTACACTTTCCACCCTTAAGCTTTATTCTTCCTGGATTTTCACTGCCAAGTCCTATCATGGTTCTATTCTGGTGAGGTATTTACTTCACAACTCACCTGGGAATAAGGAAGTGCTATCATACCTACTTTTACAGATAGAGAAACTAAGGAAAGAAAAACTAAGTGACTTGCCGAAGGTCACACAGGAGCTCTGTGGTAGACCAGAGAATTGAACGTTTCCTAAATCGTGCACTGATGTCTTATTATTGAACTAGCCTTCCACTCTCGCCCCAAAAGCCCAGGCTAAAATGTGAACAGCTAACAGGGTTCACTAGCATGTGTTTTGATAGGTCATTGTAATCACATTAAGCTAACATGGTGATAACATACACCTTTTATGCCTGCCAAGGCAGGTCTAAGAGAAACATGTTTTTCAGACAACTGGAAGCTGGCCACCATGCCAGCCATTTTAAACATTCCATTGCAGTGGTTTTTAAATTGTACAGGCTACAAGTAGAAATAGGCTTCCCTGTGAAACAGCAATTTCAGATTAACTCCAGATATCATTTGCTGAAATAATGAGTAGAGGAAAACAGGTCTGGTAGTTTTCTCCTCAGAGGAACAGATAAGTGTTGATTCAGCCTCACAGAAACTTTGGTCAGCTTTTCAAAACCTATTAATCTATGAGAGAAGCTTTGATAATGCCTGTGTATCTGTGAGGCTCTATTACCTGTTAAGGCTCTAAGAGCAGATATCATCACGAAAGTGCCTGGTCGATATTTTCATTATCCATACAAGTCTCTGGTTTCTTTTTAAAAAGTTGTTTATTGAACTTCGACCCTCAGTTATATCCTAAGGCAATGAGTTCCATAGATTGATTATATATTACCTAAAAATGTATATTCTAACATACTCATAACTTCTTTTTGTTTTTCCCTATTTGTCTTCAAAATATCCCTTTGTCCCCCCACCCCCAAGTTATTTACCATAGCTTATGCTCTTTTCCATAGACTTCAGTAGGTTTGGATTTCCATTTTCTGAAAGTTACCTGTTGTATTGAATGACCTCTTGACCCTGCCATCATTATACCTCTTTCCTTAAGGAAAGAACCAGAAAAGCAAAGAAGGTAATCAGTTCGTTAGAGGTTGTTGAAAGCATAGGAAAAAAGTGATAGTTTCTAATTATTTTAATGTACATTTTCTAAATGAAGTGATGATTATTTCAAAACTTTCTAAAATAAGTTCCAAAAGGGCAGCTGTGTTAGTCTAGTTCTGTAAAACAAACAAGGGGAAAAAAATCCCACAAAAGCACATGCGATAAATAAATTTGTTAGTCTTTCAGTGTCACAGGACTCCTTGTTTGTTTTTCTGAAATAAGAATCTCTTGTTTTAGAAAAGTTTGAATTTTGATATAAATCTTATCATGAACAAAGATGACTATCCAAGATTGGCAGTGCCAGTCTGCCATAGTCCCAAATACAAAATTTCAAATAAAACCACTTAAACTCTGAATATGATGACAAAACAAATACAAATGAAAGCTATAAGAACTGCTAACTGAACAGAGAAGAAAATATTTACAATGACAAGATGACCAGACAAAAACACAGGCTGGTTAGATGACCAAAGAAAAAAAATGTGACAAAAATTAAAACAGGAGGGGGGAATAAAACAAAACGCATACACAGAAGCAGAGGAGTGGTGTGATAGCTAACAAAAAGGAAAAGATAGTGTCAGTGACTAAAGTCTGAATTTGAAGAAAATAAAAATACCCTGTGTGACAAAACAACAGTACCTTTGTGGTGGTGTGTCTTGTGCTCTAGAAGGCTACTGGGTCACAGGGGTCCTCTTCTTCTTTGTTTCCACCCATGGGGGCTGCCACAGGTGTCACTCCTGGTATGGGGAGGGGGACCCAGGCCTGCCATCTCCTCTGGGTCCCAGCCCAGGGGCACCAAGAGATGCAGCTATGCACTGCTGACCAAGTCCCAGTCCTGCACTCCTTTCCTCTGGGCTGTTTTCCCTCTCCTTTATACCTTTTAGGGTTTCCACCCAGTCTCCCTTTCTGCTGGGTTTCTTCTCCAACTCTCTGCCTTTACCTCTGTTTGTCTCTCTCCTTCTCTTCTCCAATACCTTCTAAAAGTTCTGCAGCCAGCACTGACCTCCTGCTCCTTCTCCAGCTTGTGCAACCTCTGTTTGGGGTGGGACAGCTTTTATCAGGCACCTGGCTAGGCCTTAATTGATCTCAGGTGCCTTTGATTGCCCTGCAGTAACCGCAGCTAGCCAGTAGGGAAACAAGCTCTTAACAATCTACCACTTCTACACCTCCCTTCACTCTTACGGTGCCTGCTGCCCTTCATATCTCACACCCGATAGATTTTTTCTTCCACTGAGTGTTTAAAATGTGTTTAGCCAGCTGTAATGGGCATGTGTCCACAACTGTTGTCAAGGCTATTTAAGCATGTAACGCTGAGGCTAAAGAGTTTGGTTAGGTCATTTTTGATTTTAGGGTTATTTTAACAAATTTTCTTATGTTTTTGAATTCCTGTTTTGGAAGTTTTTGTCAATACCATTTTTTGGTACCTTTCCTATCCTAAAGATGTTGAACATATTTTACTGAGGCTTCTGTTTGTTCGTGATCCTTCTATGGTTACTTCTTAAACCAGCTCCTGAGTGTTATGGAGAACTAATTAAAGAATATCTTCTCTGGTTTTGTACTGTAGAAATAAGTGTTCCAGGAAGAAATAAGTAGAGATGCTGAAATTGCTTCTCTAAACTTGTGACAGCTAGCTAGTTTATAAAAGGGTGATTTAGTAGAACAATGATAATGGATAACAGAGTTAGCTTCCCTCTTTGATGAGCCTAAGTGAGTGATATATTCAAATATGAGCCAGGGATTTAGCCATCCATCTCTCAGTAATTTCAATAGGAGTTGCGTGACTAAGGCTCTTAGCCCTAGTCTACACTGCTGCACAATTTCAGCAGCAGTTGAAGGGAGGTACACAGGGTACTTATATCTCACCCCTTGCCTACCTCCTACTTACTGTGGTGTCTTCAGTAGGCTGATTCAGTGGGAAACCCCTTCCTCCTCACTCAGCACTTCACTTCTTGCAGGGCAGTAGTTAAAGTAAGCCTGAATGCCCCTGAACACTGTTCCAGGGCCCACTATTTTTAGGTGCTCAGGGTTCTGGGGCCCCTAAAAATAGAACACGGAGCCAGGATGCTGCATTCCAGGGCCCACCGTTGAAAAATAGGAAGCCCCAGAACCCAGCGTTTTGGTTCCACGTTCTGTTTTTAGGGGCCCAAAGGTTGGTCTCCCAAAAATAGCAGGCCCTGGAGTAGCGTTCTGCTGCGTTCCGGCAGGCAGGCGAGGAGGCAGGGACAGGGGCATTGCTGGAGGGTTCAGGCCCCAACCCAAACCCCTCCACTTTCAGGACCTGCCCCAACGTGGGGCCTGCTGCCTCCATGCCGCTGCCCCGACCCAGAGCCAACCACCCCCTGAGCCATGCCACTGCTGGTAACTGCGGGGGTGGCCCAGCTCACGCTTGGGGGGGTATTGGAGGCAGGGGGTGGAGCTCTGGCATGGGGGGAAGGACCCGCTCAGTTGATCAGGGGATTGATCTGATAGCAGCAAATTCGCTGCCATCAGTGAAGAACTGCCCTTAGTCAAATTTTAAGAGTCTCACTCAATCTCTATTTTCATTACCAGAAACTAATAATATAACTCTACTAATATATTGTTTTCTAATGAAGTGTTTGCCAACCAGTATGCTATGGCACACAGGTGTGCCATCAGGCCGGAGTGGATGTGCCACAGAATTTTTTGAAAAACTACTCAGAGTTCTGGATTGGCTCATGAATATTAATAAGTTCATTTAGAGACTATACGGTGGTGTGCCTCAAAATAATTAAAGGTAGTAAGGTGTACCGTGGCCGAGAAAAGATTGCAAACCACGGTTCTAATGACTGGGTATTTGTAGCCATACAGACACTTCTGTGTGTGCCTCTCCATTCAGAAATTTCCTATAATTAGTCTCTGCTAATTCATATAAGTATAATGTTACTTTCCAACTCTGCAGTCTAATCTGCCCTTCACATGTGGTATATACCTTAGTATCTCATTGTTTTTAAAATATTGCTCCAATCACCAAAGGTATCTCAAAAGAAATCTGCTCTATAGCAATTGTCTCTTGCAAAACAAAAATTGATTTTGGTGGTTACTACAGCTACAAGTTTCTGCCTATAAAAGGGTTACAAAATAATTTTAAAAAAATCAGTTTCATAAACCAAATACTTTATGAACTTTAATGTATGATGCTGGACCTGATGCCATGCATTTTATTATTGCTAAGGTTAAATATTAAAGTTCTACTTTCATCAAGAAATATGCATAATTTTGGTAGCAATGGAATTGTATATGTGTATTGATGTTGGAATAGTGCTGTAAAGTTGGTGTCAGGAGTAAAGCTCCTTAGAGCTGGAGCTATGCAGAGAAAATTGAAAAATCATAACTGCATTGAACCTAAGGTAAAATTGTCAAAGATTTGTCTTTTATATCTGTAATTTTAGGAGCGCTTGTGCAGCTTCAGGGAGTGGTAGCAATAAATGCTGAAAGCGCTCCCTATCTACAGATCAGGATAGATAGCAATGATTATGTCTTTCTGTTTCTATGCGGACACTCATTCTAATTCTGTTATGGCAGAGGAATGCCTTTTTAGGAAGAGGGAATTCAGTCTCCTTTTGAGTTTTGTCCCTGAACTCGGGAAGACAGGTGCTCCATTTGTCAAAGGTTTCCTGTTGTGAAATGAGGAACATTGTTTACCTTAGACAGGGTCAGAACCATGGTTTTTACAAGGAAAAAAAAACCCATTCAAATGCAAATTGGTAAAAAGAACAAAATGTGCAGTTTCACAATTAGGTTCTTTCTAGAATTGCCTGATTTAGATCACCTAAAAAGCACAATTGATGACAGCTTAGGATGCCACACATAGTTTTAGAGGCAAAATGGTGCCTTTAGTTATCACATTATGTGGGGTTGCCAAAATAGCAATTTCTTGGTTTATAAACTATTGAATTTTTTTCCTCAGGGGTGTAAAATCTCAGTTACCCAAGATTAGAAAGTCATATTCCAGTGGGAGAGGGAAACAGAAGGCTTCTTCCTCCATTTATTGTATTTTGCCTACAGGAGGTGGCAGACATAGTTCCTATCATTTTTACCTTCTGCTGCTCCACCAGGGAGAGAGGCATAGTCCAAGTATGTTCTTGTGACTCGTCCTTTCATTTTTTGTTCCTGTCACTGCTGTGGTGTGAGAGGGCAGCAGCAGGAGGTTTAAAATAAAGGACAAGTGTTTCAGGAACACTAAGTACAACTGTTGTGATTTCAAATTTGACAAATTTTTGAAACCCCATCATCTCTAGGAGAAAAAAAGATTTTTATACCACTCCTTGTTTTCACTAAATTGAGGGAAAATCTCCCACCCTTTACAGTTAGAAAGAAAAATGAAAGCAAAGGGTTTCCTTTTTGCGAAACCGGATTCTAAAATACACTCGAAATTCCAAGTCAGATATTTCTAGGAGAGATTTCCTCTGCCACTGGGCTTTGGAACTGGGAGGAATTAAATTCTCAACTTTTATTCCTTTGACAATGATGAGGCAAAAATGGATTTGTCCACCCTGTGCTTGTAATTACTGTATATGAAATGCTCTACTTCCAAAGTGCATGCCTCTTGCAAGAAGGCAAAGACTCTTTTAATGTCATAGCATTTAGATGTTTACAACAGTATAATTAATTTGGATTCTTGCCAGGAGAGAGGTTCTCAACCTTTCTGTGGTGAGGCTGGTCCCCCAATTAGCAATGAGGGAGTGGTGACATCCAGTTCCTGCCCTACAGAACAGCATCTTTTTATGTCATAAATATGGGAGTATGGCATATAGAGGTGGTGGTAGTGAATTTTAACTGTCTACTTTTACATTAGACTTGTGGATTAAGTATTCCTGTCTCCCCATAAACTGTCTAAAACAGGATATAAATGAGGAAAGGTTGATTTTATCCATATTAGATAATTATTTAATCTGTACATATATTATATGGAACTGGTTGGGAGTATTTTACTTCAGTATCAGCAACACTTAAAACTGAATGTAAGCATTACTCCCTACCCTCATAATCCTCTCTATGGTCACCAGCCTATTACAAGTGAGCTAATCTCTAGGTCCCTCATGATTCCAAGCCATCTAGGTCTCAGTAGAAGTCTAGTAACATTTCTAGATAGGACATACTCCCAGCTGCAGCCTCTTGTCTCATGACTTAATTTGAGACATGAGTGACTCTGGACCCCAAAGCCAATGGCTGAGACCTTCTAAGGCCCCCACTCACTTATACAGAGTCTGCTAGAGCTACACATAGGCTGTGGCCACCTTGCGCTTCTGGTTCAATCCCTTCAAGGACAAAAAGAATGTAGATTTAGCAGAAGAACTGCTTAACCACAAAATCTTTGCTCGTAAAGCATTCAAGATCTCCAGAGCTTTGAAAATTAGCTAAGTCTTGAGAAGCAGCCTGCTCTTACCTGAGCTCACCCCATTTTGAGTTTTGAGATTTTTTTTTTTAGGCTGAGCATGTCCTGCCACCTTTCTCCTGCATGACTTTTGTATGTTTTGTACTCAGCTCTCCTGAACAGGCTTCATCTTCCCCACCCCCAGCCGTCTTAAGTGGTGTCTCTGTCCCTTTGCCATGACAAGCTTCCAAAAATTTTGTCAGGCTTCCTCCACCATATCTTGTAGGTTACTGTATAGAAGAGTACATTGTGCCAGGTTATGGGCCAGAAGTTCAGAGACAATCAAAGTCATTGGTTCCAGGCTGGAATCTAGGACATCTCACAGCTGGTCCTTCGATAAAGCATCAAGTACCTTCTTGGGCATGGTAGCTACATGGAATATAGCTTAGTAGTCTGCTTCCAGGCAAGCTTAGACATGTGCCCAAGACATAATACAAAATTGAGTTCATCATTCTTTTCTGAGTGGCTCTGCTTAGTCCTACAGACACCATGCCACCTGGTGTTTCTGCATAGTGGTACCATCTTCAGGCAGTGCCTAACAGAGTACCTGTGCACCCTGCTATTCCTCCCTACAGAATCAACTGAACATTTCAAGGGTGAGATGGTAAGAGCCAGTGCATCCTCTACTGCTGCAGTTCTTTCCAGGTGCTCTGAAAGATGGAATTGAGCTGTTCTGGTCCCTTGGAAAAGGGTTTTTCATCCTTGATAAATGTATTTTTAGTCTTAGAGTTCTTGTTTGTAATTAAATGTAGCTAGTGTTGCAGGAATGATATTAGGAATGCTTTTTTAAGGTTTTGTGGGTTTTTTTGTAGTGGTACAGTAGATCTGTAAGGAAAAAAAAAAGAAACTGGGTTTCAAGGGATGTAGTTCCCATCCAGCTGTTTTCCTAGCATTGGATGAACACATGATGTATCTTATATGTCTGGGCAAAGAATACTCTTCTACTAGCTTATCCATTTGTAGGAGTTTGACTTCTTGAGTTCTTAAAGATAGGCAGAAGGCAGACTATGCTTCAGGTACTGTTACTCAAGAAAGCTCTGACTGCTAAACCATTTGGTTCCAGAAATTCATCATAACTGAATACTGAGGCCAATTTTGGTGCCAATCGCCTCTTCCAATAAGAAGTGCTGTAAATCATCAGGATTGTTATCAATATTAGGTTTCAAAAATTGCCAAGGCTTTAAAGGCATCAAGACTGAAAAAACACCATCCACCTGCCAAGGACCGACATGCTATGTTGGTTTCAGCTGCACTGGTGCTGCCCACATGCTATGTTGGTTTCAGCTCAAAAAGAAGAAGCCATAGGAGAAGACAGCCAACTGTTAGCAGTGCCAGATCCTGCTCATCAAACTTATTGGATCTGTCTAGTACTGACATGACTGCTCTGGTTCCAACATCAAAATTAAAGTCAGTTCCAGTTTCTTCAAAGCTCAGTGTTGTTCATTAGAGTGTTTCCCCAAATCCAGTAATTTCCAAGTCTATGATGCCAGGTCCTCTGCTCTGATTCTGTCATTCAATCTAAAGAAGATAACAGTAATGGAAGATAACAAAATGATTTTACTTAAGGACGTTTACAAACTGCTTCAGATGGGAGCTGTGAAGGAGGTATCTGATAACTTTGGGGTCAGGGTACCACTCAAGGTATTTTCTGATACAGAAAAAAAGGTGTGCGGGCAATTGCAGTAGAGGCTGAGCTGCTGACCTGGAGCACATGTTATTTCAAAATAACCATTATTTCAAAATAAAACTTTTGCCCTTCTCTTTCCCAGGGTACCTTCCTTTTAGCCTATATTGGGTGGGGGCATGGCCCAGGGAGGGGGCCATGTTGCCATACCTCCCATGGTGCCCCTCTCCTAAAGCGAAATAACAAGTTCTGAGTTTGGACATGCTATTTTGCTTTGAGCTTTTCCCTTAATTCGAATAAACTTATTTTGAAATAAGGACTTTATTTCGAAATACCGATGTATGTGTGGACATAGCTTTTGTGTGCCTGCCCTGCCTAGGGGCTGGGCTAAAGGCAACTCTCCAACTGCCTAGAGGGACACCCCAGAGGCTAGCTCCCCTTGTGTTACCAGTAGGAGGCGCCGTGTAGGCCAGCAAGAGACTATGGTCGCCTACAGCTACTATTTATTATGTGAACAAACAAGGAGGCCACTCATTCCAATAATGTGACAAAATAGTCAGGCTATGTGACTAGTATTCTTTGCTATATCCCTGTATTTAGCAGGGGAAGGCAGTGTGTTAGTAGATCATCTCAGCAGACATAATTCTCAGATTCACAAGTCATGCCTGAGAGACTGAGTAGTTGAAGACATCTTTTCTTAGTGAGGTCAGCCTAAGGTAGACCTGTTTTGGACAGAAATCAAAAAGTGCCCCATATTGTGTTCAAGAATAGGAAGTGATCCCTTCATTCTGCACTGGGAAAATGGCCCGCTATATGCTTTCCCCTTTTTCCCAGATCCACAGTGTCTTCATCTGACAGCATAAGCCACTGAACTGTGACTAGTCTCAAAACATCATGTTCTTTTAGTATAGAAAGTCCTGCTCAGTTCTAGAAAATTTTCTGTGACCAAGTGTTGCCAATTAAAATGGACTAGGTTTGTTACTTAAATGAAAAGCAAATTTGATTCTTCACTAGAAGTGTCTATGTTCCACATTTTGCAATATTTAGTGTACTTATAGTCTGAAACATTTTCTAATTCTTCGTTATGTGTTTACCTGGCTGCAATTTCAGTTTACCATACTCTGATTGAGAGTAGGTCTTTATTTGTACATTAGTCTGTTAAAAGTTGTATAAAGGGGCTATCCCATCCAATCTGGGGATCTTAACTTGGTATTATTTATACTTATGAGGTCTCCCTTTGAACCTGTATGGGAGTGCGGGGTGTTTGTTATTTTAATGATCTTTTAAGGCAGGCTTCATTACTGCTATCACATCAGCCAGAAGGGTGAGTGAATTACGTGCCATGATGGTTGGCCTAACATTTCCTAATTTTCACAAAGATAAAGTGGGTCTTAGACATGATCCCAGGTTTTATGTTAAAAATTGTGCCAGAGTTTCACATAAATCAGACAGTTAATTTACTGGTTTTCTTTCCAAAGCCTCTTGTTAATAAAGTTGAATGTTCATTATAGACTTTAGATGTTAGGGGAACTCTTGCTCATTATATAGAGCTTTAAATGCTAGGCAAGCTCTTGCTTACTACTTAGATAGAACCAAGGTTCAAGAAGTCATGTAGACTTTTTCTTATGGTAAAAATCATAGAGGTCATAGTGTGTCCACTCAGACCATTTACAGATGGGCTAACCAATGCATTGTGCAGTGTGTACTTAGTTGAAATTCACAAGCTGCCTCTGGTACAGTCTCATTCTACTAGAGCTGTAGCAGCATCTTAGGCTTTACTTCAATATGTTCCTATTAGGGAAATTCAGAAGCCTGCCACTTGCAAGTCAGAACACATATTTGCTAAATATTACGTGTTGGGTCTTGCTTTTTAGATCAGATTCCACATTTGAAAGAGCATAGTTACAATCATCATGTAATCGGGATTCTTTCCCACTCCTGAGGGTTTTTTGTTTTGTTTTGTTTGGGGTTTTTTTTTGTTTTGTTTTGTTCTTTTTAGTACTGCTTCTCAAACTACCCATAAGAGGAAATATGCAGAACTACTCAAAAAAGAAATGGAGTTTATCACAAGGACTCAGAATATCCCACTTCCCACCCACCTTCTCCTCTTTCTCAGAGTCTTGTAATGATCTCCTGCTTGGTGGCAGAAGGAGCCAAGATAGTAGAAGGCACACTTCCCCTTACATAGACTCAGCCACAGGATGACCAGCGAATCCTGAGGGGAGGAAAAAAAGGGGCACATATGCACTCCAACAGTCACTGATTGGAGAAAGATCAACCTTAAAGTGCCACATGGCTGCACAGTACCCATAAGTGTGAATCTGTAGAATTGTCTCAAAGAATGGTTATTCATTTTGATGGCTATCTCCCACTCTGTCACAGTAAATGTAAAATATTATGGTGAATGAAGAAGATATGCGTAGTACAAGGGTAGACAAAATTGGGTGAAAGTTAGGCACCAGCAAATTTACTTTCATTTGCCAGAAGTCAGTCCTCCATGCAGTAGAGCTAGGCGACAGGCCACTAAAAGGTTATGTCCAGGAGTCTCTTTTATTTCAAAATAACACTGGTTATTTTGAAATAAAAGAGAGTAGGTCCACATGACGTATTCTTATTTCAAAATGACTGGATCCGTCATTTCAAAATAAAAACCATCATTTCGAAATAGCTTAAACCTTCTTTAAATAGAAACAGCTGTTATTTGAAAATGGTTATTTTGAAATAATGCTGTTTGGATGTGTTATTTCAAAATAACCATTATTTTGAAATAACACTTTTGCCCTTCTCCTTCCCACGGTGCCTTCCTTTTAGCCTATATTGGGTGGGGGCATGGCCCAGGGAGGGCGCCATGGTGCCCCTCTCCTAAAGCAAAATAGCAAGTCCTGTGTTTGGACATGCTATTTCGCTTTGAACTTTTCCCTTAATTTGAATTAACATTTTCTTAATTCGAATTAAGTTATTTTGAAATAAGTTTATTTTGAAATAACTCATTTTGAAATAACGATGCACGTGTGGACATAGCCAAACTGATCACCATGGTGACCAGAAACAAAGATTTGTTAAGGCCTGGCATAGTAAATATTATAAATATCATGTGCCATGCAAACTATCTGATATTAGCCTACCTGAAAGTCAGGAGCTAAATCAAAAGAGGCTGTAAAGGGGGAAACCTGCAGGAGATTAAATTATGGGAAAGATAAGGCTGCTTGAAGGGACAATGGCAGGGAGAGTTGTCAGTAGGGAGCCCTATTGGTTCCATCCAGGCTAGAATGGTTTAAGCTTCCCGAGGCTGAGCCTAGGATTAAAGAGATCCTTCAGAGATATTAGGAAAATAAGGAGGGGGTTAAGTGACTGGTCAGAGGTGATCCTTGCAGTGAAAGCTGATAGACTGATTGAGAGACACAGAGAGAGCCTGCTGCAGCAGGACAGGCTGCTGTGCCCTGCCAGAGACGGAGTTTGCTGGGCTATGGGGAACCTACAAAAACCAGCAAAGAAAGTTTAATGTGTAGATGAGATACAGTATATTTGTGTTCTCCTGGTTTTCTCTTTTGCTTTACATCGTTTGTATCTTTGAAGAAAGAACAATGGTGCTCTGCTTTGAAGATACTGTTTCTGTATTGATGCAAACTTATAACAGAAGTTCCTGAAGTGAAACTATTACAACGTACCAAAACCAAGCTCACCCTGTGTCGTTAACATAATTGAAGATCATGAGTACTACAGAGTGATTAGACCATGTGGTTCCACCTAGAATGAGGTGCAAAGCCTGACACGTAAGGGATCTACATCAAAGGAATTAAAGTGCAGTTCTCCCTGAAGACATGAAACACATCATGAATGACTGCTATTTAGTACCTACATTTTTATTAGACCTATAAGAGGAAGTAACTTGCTGTGAGTTCTGGATTTTCATTCAAAGCCTACTTTTTGAGGTCATTTGTAGCAGATGGTAACAGTAAACTACTGTTTTGTCAGGTTAGTTTTCTTTTCTCATGATTAGAAAAACTTCCATTATAGTAACCAGCTGCAATGTTGCACACCTCTAATATTTTAGTACATACTTGTATTCAAGAGGAATGAGTTATTAAATGAGTCATTAAAACAATTCCTCTCAGGCTTCTTGGATCACCTTGGCATAATGCAGGGGTCTCAAACACGCGGCCCATGAGCTGCATGCAGCCCCTAGAGCTATTTCCTGTGGCCTGCAATGGCACAATCATTACCGATATTTGTAATATCATTGTATGGAAAGGTTTCAGTGGTGCGGCCTTTGGGCTACTGTACTAATCCTCATGCAGCCCTCTACTAGTTCTCATGTGGCCTTCGTGGTGATTTGAGTTTGAGACCCCTGGCGTAATGGGATATTAAAAACCCTTTCATCTTCTGTTCTAGTTCAAATGTAGCTCAAGTTTACAGAAGCTGTGACTGAAAATCATTATTCAATTATAGTTTTGTAATTTTTAAATGTATTGTTGTGGGTCTTTCAAATGTGTTCTTTTATTCTCATGAACAGAACCCAGAAAAATAGCATTGTGTAAAGATGTTGGTGAAAGATAACTCAACTGCATGAGAAATGTGACCTCATGGTGGCTCTTAAAGTCTTCTATAGTATGGGCCACATAGGGTCTCTATGTAAAATACAATAACTCCTAGGAAATGTTTTAATGTATTTCAACTGTCTTAATTCATCTGACTGAGCAAGGGGAAATAAGGAGGCTCCAAGTCTGTGTGCTGTCACACTGTAACAGTAATATGGGAAAGTGGGTCAGACATTCAACACCATGAAGAAAGTAAGGCAAGACATAATCAGGACTCTGTAACTATCAGAATAAAGAATTTTAAATTTGAGTTCCCATGAAGTACAGTTTACTTCACAAAGTTTTCATAGCAATAATCATATGAGATCATCACCCATTTGTAAAATCCACATTCAAGAGCAGAGACTGGAGACATCTGGTAAAAATCCTTATAACGAGACCCAACAAGAACTAGAGTCTCATCTGGACTGTATTCCTAACCCAGACTGCTAGTCTGAAGAACAGGTTTATAGTGTCTTGCCTCCATCCCTAGCTAGTTTTAGCATACCATCCCTTACCAAAACTCTATGCAGTTTTTAGTCTTTATCTATAAAATCTCCTTAACCCACTGCTCTTTGATAGTTGCTAGCCTGGACAAATAAAGGGGTTGTCACCAACAAACCACCCAAAACCACGCAGAATTTTAAAAAGCAAACAGATATTTAAACCTTTCCACTTTCCATTGTGGAACTGGATTAATGATTTCTTTGCCATAATGTGTTACTAACACTAAACGGAGCTCTGTAGGGCTATTGTATTGACATGGAATCAGGGCATTGACAGAAGTTGCAGATTTGAATAAAGTCTGTGAAGCTTTGGAAATGTCTATAAAACACCATTTGATTAGGTGCTGTTAATTACAGCACCAGTCAGGTTTGAACCATCTACCTCACTCTCTAACCAGGCTGCAACACCTGGAGAAGGGCGTAGATCCAGCCCTATAGGACAAGAACCACTGCTGTGAGGTGAGCACTGAGTAGAATCCCTTTCTAGTAACACCAACCACTCCACTATAATGTTGCGCAAGTTCATGCAGTGAAGATACTATTATTTGTAAATCTATTCATGACATCATTTTCCACTGCACTTCTGCCATGAAATTTACTAAAAATTTCCATGCCAAAAATTGTAGCCTTAGACCATATAAATAACAACTTACAAATCTCCTTCACTTGATCCAAAATGAAATTCAATTGGCTGCAGTAAACCCTGTGGCATCCCCTGGTTCCAGAAACCTTAACCTAATATTGTCTCAAGATAAGAATGCCCAAAACTTTTCTCTCTATCGTAAGACCAGTTGGAAAGAAACAAACCTAACTTTTCAATCTGTACCTTGTAGTTGGAGTCTCCTTTTCTATCTTTAGCCTGAAAGCTTCACATATTACATAGAAAAGGGAGTTAATCCAAAAAACATTCATTATTACATTAAGCCCTTCACAAAACTACAGAGACCAGCCTGTCATCATGACAAGCGTGCTTTCCACAGACCTGAGTACTATGAATGGTCCAATACTCTAGACACTACTGTAGTTTAAATCTGAAATAACTGATTTGCTCTGCTGTAACTCAGCAGAACTTAGTCCACAATGTCTGAATGTAAAATAAAGCATGCTTAGAAACTTACAAACTACCATTTACAGTTGCTGCAGTTTCTAATGACTGCTGATCTTCAATTGACCTTCAGTAGATAAGTCATGAGCTACACTAGAAAATTAGGTCAGTTTAGCTATGTTTCAGGGTTTGAAAAGAAACATGCCCCTAAGAGGCACAGTTATACCCCCATCTAGACAACACTAGGTGGACTAACAATTCATCCATCTATCTACTGCCCTTTGGGAGATGGGTAATTTACTAATGGGAGAATCCTTCTTCTCAGCATAGATAGCAGCACAGCAGAGCAGCTGCAGTGGCACAATGGTGTCACTGTGGCACTGTAAGTGGAAACGTGCCTTTAGTCTATTTTCTAGACATCCAGCTCTCCTTCAGATGGGAAATGTTTATCTGCCCACTCTTTCAAAAGGATAACGTGTTATTTTAGTTCAGCCAAGCAAACAAGGAGTCCTGTGACACTTAAAGACTAACAATAACAGCAAGGCCCTCTGCTACGGGGGGAGGAGAAAGCAGTCAGTGACAATTTGCTTCAGCTGCGCTAGGCATGCTTAGCAAACACTTAACACAGAACATTTTTAAAATATGGTAGAACATAGAATCATAGGGTTAGAAGGGACTTCCTGAGGTCGTCTAGTCCAACCCCCTGCTAAAAGCAGGACAACTCCCACTAAATCATCTTACCCAGGGTTTTGTCTAACCGGGCCTTAAATGTTTCCAAAGATGGCGATTCCACCACCTCCCCAGGTAACCCATTCCAATGCTTCACCACTCTCTTAGTGAGAAAGTTTTTCCAAATATCCAACCTTGACCACCCCAGCTGCAGCTTGAAACCATTCTTCCTTGTTCTGTGCTCTGTTACTGCTGAGAACAGCCTAGCTCCCTCCTCCTTGGAGCACCCTTTCATGTTGTTGAAGTTTGCTATCGCATCCCCCCTCAGTCTTCTCTTCTTCAGGCTAAATAAGCCTAGTTCCTTCAGTCTGTCCTCGAAAATCATGTTCCCCAAAGGTCAATGCTATCTCAGTGAAGGAGGCTAGAGTTATGATATTTTAAAAATCAGACGATATAATGCAGCCCAATCCCTGACTCAACAGTGCTTGTCTTCTGTAGATCTGGCTGCAAAATCATTGCACCCATTAACATGTTAACTTTCCATTACCCCAGCATGTCTCATTCCATTTCTACATGCAATTAGCTTGTTACAATATTAAACCATAAGATTTTCCTCAAGCCCACCAATAAAAAAGGGAGTGTTTCCCCTGCTACTAATTAGTGACCTGATTTGTTTCTGTACTATTGTTTGTGCTGTTATTCTGTAACTACTGTGCCTACTGGAATTCTGCACCACTGCATAATACAGAATTTGTGTGAAATTAATATTCCCTGAAGAATTTTATTTTTTTCTGAAGAATTTGTGAATTAACTGTTGCATTCCCACCCATACTGGGCCTTGGGAAGCTGCAGGCTGGCAGCAGAGCATGATTACATTGTGTTTTTAACCAATAAAATATGCAGAATTTTACAGAATTTTAAAATCTTATGTGCAGAATTTTAAATTTTTGCACTGAAATTCCCTGAGGAGTAAAATAGTTATCATAAAGCCTTAAGAGTTAGAAACAATGGTGTGAATAGATCTGCTCTTCAGGTGCCCTTTCAGTGATCAATGCAGCGAGTGGGGAAAAGATCTCATTAATCGTTCAGTCACTAAACCTTTGAGAGGGGCCAACTAGGTAAAATAGTTAAATAGTTACATGAATGGGGGGGGTGTGTGTGTGTGTGTGAGTCAGTCACAGACAGACACTGACTGGATAGCGTAGTGGTTAAGAGCACCGTAGGGGTTAAGAGTGATGCCCTTTCATACCGGAGACTGGGGTTCAAATCCTGGTGGGTACCGCCTACCTTCCTAGTAGGGGTCCTTGGGCAAAAGACCCCCTAACGCCTCACTTGCCTACCTCAAACACGAGAGTGACACCAACTAGGAGAATCATGCCGGCTCAGACGTTGCCTGGGTTAACAAGGTCCGCGCCAGATGTTGGGGAACCAGGACAATCTGATGATGAGTGGGCTACTGGAACAAACCATGCATGGATGAGACAAGAGAACCTGGAACTGATGGAATGCTACTACAACAGTAGACCTAATGAGATGGGATATATGAAATGTATGAGGGAACTATGGATGGACAAAAGACCTACAGCCACACTAACTGAGAAACAGCTAGTTACCCAACGCTTCAACATTGTAAAGAGGCAGCTGCTCTCACAACTGGAGATAGACCAACTCTACATTACATCCCAGACTCAAGAAGAAGACCCAGAAGAACAACTAGATGTGCAGCCAGCACCTGAAGCTGGAACTTCACTGCCACCCCCTCCATTACAGAGCCCAGCAGCTGATAGGAGGCATAAGATCGTGGATAAACTAGCTACAATGAACCCTCGAGACCGATTACCAAGGCTCATTGGAGAAGTACCATCAGCTAGTATGCTAGAA
>ML682018.1:13729983-13796582 GCA_007922195.1 Podocnemis expansa | reverse complement strand
TTCTAGCATACTAGCTGATGGTACTTCTCCAATGAGCCTTGGTAATCAGTCTCGAGGGTTCATTGTAGCTAGTTTATCCACGATCTTATGCCTCCTATCAGCTGCTGGGCTTTGTAATGGAGGGGGTGGCAGTGAAGTTCCAGCTTCAGGTGCTGGCTGCACATCTAGTTGTTCTGGGTCTTCTTCTTGAGTCCGGGCTGTTATGTGGAGCTGGTCTATCTCCAGTTGTGAGAGTAGCTTCCACTTTACTATGTTGAAGCATTGGGTAATTAGCTGTTTCTCAGTTAGCGTGGATGTAGGCTTTTTGTCCATCCATAGTTCCCTCATAGGTTTCATATATCCCCTCTTATTAGGTCTACTGTTGTAGTAGCATTCCATCAGTTCCAGGTTCTCTTGTCTCATCCATGCATGGTTTGTTCCAGTAGCCCACTTATCATCAGATTGTCCTGGTTCCCCAACATCTGGCGCGGACCTTGTTAATCCGGGCGACGTCCAAGCCGGCATGACTCTCCTAGTTCGTGTCACTCTCATATTCAAGGTAGGCAAGTGAGGTGTTAAGGGGTCTTGCCCAAGGACCCCTACTGGCAAGGTAGACAGGTACCCACCAGGATTTGAACCCCAGTCTCCTGTATCAAAGGGCATCACTCTTAACTATTATGTCACTCTTAACCACTACACTAGCCAGTCACACGTGTGTGTGTGTGTGTGTGTGTGTAAAATAGAAATTGTGCACTGAAGAATATGCAGCATTTGTGTAGGTTTGATAAAACCAATAAAGTTTGTCGTGTATTGCAAATGATTTTTTTTCAGCAATTTACCTAAGGCCTTAATGTGGGGAGGGGACTAGGAAGAGTTGTGATCAGGTAGTATGGACTTGCATTGAAATTTGATCTCCTCAGGCAACTCTCTCAGAAAATACAAGGTAATTCAAGGCTGTGTGGTTTGGGTAATGAATCTGTTTGTTGATTGTTTTTTTGGGAGAGTATATATACTAGCTTTGGATTTTACAAGATGAAAATTGTTAGGATTTTTCATGATGAGATGTAGAGTGATTTTTCTCATTCACTCATCTTGTGCTTGAAAAGGGTGAATGGTATATTGATGAAGGTAACTTTGGTGATAGGAAAGATGTTTCTTTCTCTTTGTCTTTCCATGTAAAGAGTTCTTGAGAGTGAGATTTAGAAGAAATCAATAAGCTGTGAAATTCCAAGGAAAAAAGGTATACAAAGAGCTTGAAGCTGAGAACCAAGGCAATTAGTATATCATGATATGTTTAGTTAATTCCCCAGCCAGTATGTTACTGAAAATTTATAGACAGACAGCCAATAGCTTGTACAAAGAAACTTCCTTGACCCCTCTACCCTTCTATTTATAAATCACTATTTGCAAGGAAGCAAGCTATTGAAGACACTGGTTGAATACTTAAATGAAAAATCAAGAATGGCAAATCAGATGAAAGCTTGTTTTTTGGCAAAAACAATTTAAAAAATAAAGAAGCAACTTTTGGTTTTTGTGGATTTCATTTGTCAGTGCAGCTTCCAGTATATGAGTTAGATAGACTCATAGACTCTAAGGTCAGAAGGGACCAATATGATCATCTAGTCTGACCTCCTGCACAGTGCAGGCCACAAAACCTCACCGACCCCCTCCTACAATGAGCCTCAAACCCATAACTGAGCTATTAAAGTCCTCGAATCATGATTTAAAGACTTTAATACAGAGAATCAGCCAGGAAGTGAGCCATGCCCAATGCTACAGAGGAAGGTAAACAACCCCCAGCCCCCAAGCCAATCTGCCCTGGGGGAAAATTCCTTCCTGACCCCAAATATGGCAATCAGTTAAACCCTGAGCATGAGGGTAAGTCCACAACAGCGAGACAAGAACTTCTCTGTAATAACTCAGAACCCACTCGATCAAATGCCCCTTTCCATGTCCCTATCATACCTATCACCAGTAGTAAAAGACAGACAGTGGCCAAGCTACACTGTCCATCATATCATTCCCTCCATAAACTTATCAAGCTCGGTTTTGAAGGCACCTAAGGTTTTTGCCCCCACTACTTCCATTGGTAGACTATTCCAGAACTTTACTTCTCTGATGGTTAGGAATCTACATCTAATTTTAAGCCTAAATTTTCTGAAGGACAGTTTGTATCCATTTGTTTTTGTGTCCACATTGGCACTGTATTCAAATAATTCTGCTTCCTCCCTTGTATTTACCCCTCTAATGTATTTATAAAGAGCAGATGTTTACTATATACTGGATATAATACGTAATATGCTGCTTACAGAGCTCTAATATCAATATAGTGTCAAATTATATAGTATACTGATTTATGATATTAAGCACTTTATGTTTGATCTTGGGAAGATTCACTTGAACTCCCAATGTAAATAATTTAGTAGAAAGACAATACTTCTATCTACATTATTCTGAGTGGAATGAAAAATATACAGCAACAATAAATCCATTTAAGCTAATGGAAGAATGTTAGTGGAGGTCACCAATATCCATAAAGTCAAATGCAGTACAATATGTCTTACATAAGGATGAAAGCATGCTATTTGGCTTTAAGCATATTTTAAGTTTGATTTTTCAAATGACGCTGAATTAAGTCCAGGTTCTCCAACAGAAAGGTATTTATGTAGTTTCTAGCCAATTATCCACTCATGCAGGGACTGAGGTATAAAGGAGAAATTGTTTTTAAAAAATGTTTCCTCAATCTTAAATCCTCTTGCAGTGGCCAAACCTATGTACAGATCTAGATCTCATTTTCACCTCAAGAACCACCCCCAAATGTAGCCCCAAATGGGTGGGATCTTAGCCTCACATCGCCCTGCATTCATGCTTATAGAGCTAACCAGTGGAGCCCTCCAAATCTGTGGACATTCGTGGCTATCCGCATTATATCCACATCCACGGATAGAACACGGATATCCGTGTACCGTTTCTTGTGGATGCAGTTCGGAAACGGATCCATGTATTTGTATCTGTGCAGGGCTCTACTAACCAGCCATGAGAGGCAGAACATGGGTGCTCCATTTTAAGTAATGACAGGATATCCAATCCTCCCTCTGGATCTGCTGTAGGTCAGGCTGGTATAATTGCCTGTGACTAAGTTTGCCTGTCATACCCCATTATAAGACCTATTTAAATTGCTTGTCACTTAGTTAAACGTCAGTCTCAGAGGTTGAAACTTTTCATTCCAGGTGTCTGAAGATTTCTAAAAATTTATGTTGCTTTGTCTGCATTAAAAATTCCTTTAAATCTTTTCTCTGAAATACTCAAGCCTCTATCAGCACCTAGTACTCACTGGACCATAGAGCAACTCACTAAGGTCAGCCCTGATCTATGTGGGCTCTGAAAGACTTTCCTTACAATGGCCATCCCCAGCTGCCTTGACCTGGGAATTGCTAGCTGGAAACCTGTGTTTTCCTGCTATTTTGATCACTTTCTGTGGGCATCCAGGCTCTATGGAAGAGAACATAATCTAATTTAAATGCAGAGGACAAAGGAGGGATTGGGACCAGTTGGGCAAGGCGAACAGGAGCCAGTATGAGAAGGGAGGCTGGGACTGGTACGTATTTGGTGAAGGGAACCTTGAAATCTAATGGAGCACTTGGGAGGGAAGGGAAGACTGGGACTTGTAAGTGCTGCTGGCCTGGGAAAAGACTCGGGGCTCAGTGCACTGGCATTCAGGGCTTCAGCAACATAAGCGCGCCGGTGCCATGGACGGCCCCGCACCAGCTTGGGGGCTTAGACGCTGGGACTCAGGGCTCGAGTCCTGAAAGCCCAGCACCAATGATAGTCCTGCTGGGACTGGTTAGACAAGGAGACTAGAAATAGGAGAGACTGAGTGGAATGGATGCAGGGGAAAAAGGGAAAAAAGAAAAACTTGACAAGAAGCTGGACTGTAGGGGGAAAACTGGGACCTGCTGGGCAAAAAAATGGGGAATGAGGACCTAGGAAAGGTGCAGGGGCAAGACTTGAGTTTGGATGAAATGCTTGGGAAAAGAGACTGGAACTTGAGCCTTATGGGAGGGGGAGAGATTGGAGGAGATGGGAGTGGGAAGTTGGGACTGGCTGTGGGAAGAAGACTAAGAAGGGGGATGAGATTGGGACTCAAGCAATGAGCTGGGATGACAAGACTAGGACTTGAGTGGTCCACTTGAAAAACAGTGTATGATTACATAATGAAAGACTGTAACACAATTTATACGCACAAGGGGAATGAATTAAGATCCTACAGACAACCATAATTCTGGCATCCCATTTTCAGTATTTGATTTGCATTCTTAATAATCCTTTAATGTAGGTTTTTTTGTGCCTATGTGTATATATTTTTTCTACAGGAGACGATGTCAGTAGTGGAATACTGTAGCTCCTGCACATTGATCTTTCGTATTTTCATGTGGCATATAAAGCTCTTTTTCAAAGCTATTTTTGTTTCTGGCATGCAGTAATGTATTGAATTTTATTTTATCTTTTTAATCTTATTAGGAGGCCAGCAAAACATTATGGAAAGGAATGTTCCTCATAGGCCTTTCTGAATACACACACAGTATGTACTTAAATAAGTGTGACAGGGTGAGTCTGGATGGCTTGTGGAAACTCCTAGAAGGCCAGTATGTTAGCCCGAAGCTCAGCAAATCATTTCTCCCCTTGTAGCTGAGCAGTAACCTGGGTACTCCAGGTTAATTATCACACCTGGAGCTAATTAAGGCCCCACCCAGGACTTGTTAAAAAGCCTTCCCTCCAGAGAAAGGGTTTAGCTGGAATGTGAGAGTGAGGAGAGCTACTGGAGTGTGTGAGAAGAGGCAAGGTGTGGTTGGAAGGCAGTAGATCTAGAGATGGAGCAAAATGCTGGTAAGGAAGAGCCCCACAGGTACAAAGACTGGAGAAAGGAAAAATCCCTGCCTGAGGGAGGCAAAAGACCTTTCCCTGGCTTAGAAACTTGAGGGAAACAAACCCACTGCTTAAGGGAAGTTCGGGGTCCACCAGGTAGAGGAGGAACTTTGTCACACAGGTTAACGCTTGTTAGTAATAATAAATTTTGTATTTGCTTAGCATTTAAAAACAAATAGCAAGGAATAATATATTTGTAAATGTAATGATAAAAACCTTTACACTTGAAGATTTTGTACATTGTAGATGTTAGCTATCAAATATTTGGTTTTCATGTTCTCACTACTTTGTTAATAGTTTATTTCAGAATCTGATAGTTCACTGTTTAGCACTGTAGTATATTTTGCACTCTGCAAATGTCTTAAATGTTGCCAAGTACTGTATTTTGCACTTCACAAATTGATATGTTCATTCTTAAGCTACAGCTGGATTTAACTTGTCTTGATTTAAAATGGATACATCTTAGTAGGCTTTTCATGATAATTATTTGAGATTCTTTCAATTAGCTTTTTGCAGGTTGACCATAAGACAAAACTGTTTCCTGTTAATTTAGTCTCTCTTTTGGGGCAGAATCCACCTCTCAAACATGTCCCCTTCTAGTCAGGTATGTCTGCAGTTTTTTCAGTTTTGCTAACCCTTCTTGGTAGTTCTGAGGTGCTTTTCCAATGATGAGTCCCACACGTTTTACTTGAATCAGAATAGCTTCCAGGGTATAGAGCCATGAAGTTGCCTGGCCCTGGTATGGGACTGTACATGCAGGGCCTCCTGGAAATACTGTCTTCCTGCCTTCTTGGGCTTTGAAACAGGTTAATCACTGTTGGTACTTGTATATCTAGAGGATTCTGCTCAGATGCAAGGGAATGTATTTTTGCATATCTGCTACTCCCCACTACCCCTGACTGGAACACACATTTTAAAAAATTCTGTGAATTGACATTTGCAGAGTTTTCAAGTTTGTGTTTTGATTTTTCCATGTAGTTTGTTTACACAGAAAAGTATGACAGGGTGAAGCTGTAACCTTTGGGTGGGCTAGAAATTATTTAATTGCCCTTCTCTACCACCTTAAAAAGAAATAAACACCAACTCCTATGGAGAAGCAGCTGGAGACACAGGATTCACTCTTTAAAGGGACTCATCAAAGACTGCTCGGTTACCCTCCCCATATTCAAATGCTACTGAGAACAAAAGTAATCAACTTTATTAAACTATTAACTTATGAAGAAAGAAACACCAACATTATGGCAATTTCGTAAACCCACATTCCCCATTTCAGAACTTTCTTATCCCACAACACATAAACAAGTAAAACAGTTGAATTTAAACAGAACAGTCCCCACAAAAACACTGTGAGAGGCAACTTAAGAATCCCCAAAATGTAGGTGGAGTTCATCTGAATCTCAGTTATAGTCTGGTCACCAATTCCATAGGCGTGAGTTGAAAGAAGCAGCTCCCTCTTCTTTGGTTGCAGGAGACTTCAGTAGAAATCCATGTAAGTTTCTTTTCTTCCTCTGCTGGAACCAGCATCCAGGAAGCTCACTGGTTAACCAACACTCAGTCACAAAGACATGTGAACAAACTCTTTTGCAAAAGGCTCCAGAGAAGGGAGAAAACATCTTGCTGGCTGCTTCTGGCTCAGCTTCTTCCTGTCACACACTGACTATGGGTATGTGTGAACTCTTCTCAGTGCAACTCCTGTGGCTGTTGCTCTCAGGTGTCTGATCACCACAGTAGCAGGAAACCTTGTGGAGCAGTCTCAAAGCTACCACATTTATTTTCCTCTAGATCTGCCCAAGCAACAGCAACCCAACCCCAAGAGATCCCTTAAAGAGACAGCTCTCAGTTAGGCATGTAGGTTTCAAAGACTTTTTGAAAAATGAAATGCTTACCCACAATATTCCGGAATACAAAATATCCACTGAAGCTATCAAATTAAAAGGGACATTTAATAGGTGTGGCAATTGTCTTCTGCTGGCCCATCCTGTTAGCAGTGGTGTTAAATCTGTGTAGAAAGTGCTAAAATGCTGCTGATTCGTTCTGGTAGGCACCATTCATTGATTTAATTTCCATATGAGATATAAGGGAGGTGGGAGTGGTTCAGAGGAGAAAAGGAGGGAATAACAATGAGGAATCCTCATGTGAAACTCTAGGGGTCAGCCAGTCTTCGGGACTATGCTTAGGGCAGAGGTTATTTTGTGTTACTTTGAATTAGTAATAAATCCAAACTCAAGAAAGGGATCTGATTCTGGACATGAACTCAGCTTCTGTATGCTTTTTGAGAATGAAATAACCTGTTCACAGTAGGCTGAGTTCATGTTTACTCTGTTCCATGCTTTGAAAGAATCCTTAGCAGAAACTGGGTTAGCAAAGTTTTAAAGAGAAACGCCTGGGTGATGTCACATAGTGCATGAAGGCTTCAGACTCTAAAAATTGGCATGTAGAGTACTACTTCCTATTTAGAAGCCACACATGAGACTTTATTTCTGAACTGTTTTTTTCTGCTGCTACATCTGCTATCACTTGTGACAAGATTCTGCAGGCACATGGGAAAAGCATCATGAGAAGTATCGCCTCCTCTCAACCACTGCCGTGGGATAGACTGTTAAGGGAAGGGGTGAGTTAATAAAGTAAGGAAAGAAGGAAGTTGTTGGCACACCTGTTACAGTCTTTAGTGAACCAATGTCTGTTAATCTGGAAGATAATGGTCTATTTTGTATTAGGTGAATTTTTGGTGCTGACCAAACTCAGAGACAGATAACATAGCTGACAGTGAGATGTAAAATGTGTATGTGTCTCACAAGCTTCCTCAGTTGTGCAGTGCACCTGAGTCCTGGTAGAATTCAAGCAATCTTCAGTGTGAGTCTTTTCTAAAAAGTCACTGCAAGTCATGCCAACTAATTTCAAATAATATGGGCAGTTTCTCATAGAGGCCATTTTCCACCGAGTAATCTGCAGTTGTCAAACTCATTAATGAACAAAATGCTCCAAGATCTATCAGTTTCCATTTATTTTAAGATAATTTTGAATAGGTTCCATGGCTAAATTGGAGCAGTCTTTCTTTCAGAAAAATCTCCTAATAAAATAACTGTAGGTATGTGTACATATCAGAGTTATCTAAGGGAATAGTCATCTAGGTTGAAAATCACATGGTTCTTTGTCTCAAAACCAGCTGCAGTCACTGCCTATAAAGTATATAAATACCTTACAATATATGAGTTTCCATTTTCTTATAAATCTAGCATCCATTTATTTATTTATCTCACATCATTTTATTATGTGTGCTAACCTTTCTTTTTTCCTTATAAGAGAGATTATTATTGGGGGTGGGGGACTAAATGGAATTCTTCTTATATATGTAACTTCTGTGCCACTATAAGATGACTTCTCTTCATATTCTGATAAAGATAATTTTTTTCACCATTCCAGACATAGGAATGATAGGAAATGTCAGCATCTATGTTTATTGGTATCTGTTTCTTCTGGCCCTTCCACTTTTCTCTTCATATAGCTGAGATGTCATTTTATTATGAATGGTAAACATTGGAATTACTGACTTAAAAGCCTAATCTAAAGCCCCTTGAAGTCAATGAAAAAAAGCTGGGAGTGCATGTTTATATTTTACTTTCTAAAATCTCACTTGGTCCATGCTCTTTTTGTTCTGACTTTTGTGTTTTAAAGTTGAGATATTGAAACTACTTAATAACAGATGTGAAAAAATATTCTAATTACCTTGGAGGGAAAAATAGAACAGGAAGGGAATTTTGTTCTGTGTTCGTGTAACACTTTGCATAGTGAGGGCCTGGTCCATGATGAGATGCTACCCTAATGCAAATAATAAAATAAATAATAATTAATAAATGTTTACTTAACACTGTCTTTTTGGTGTCAGGTCTCAACATAGGCCATTTTATTTGCACAGAATGATTCTTTTCATTTATGCAGCTTGCATAGTTTATCTCTTGCCTTCCTAAATGCCTTCACTCTCCTTATTTCCTTAGCCTTCCATTTATGTGGCTGACTGGCAGTAACCCTTTCTCAGAATTCTTTCTTGTTTGGGTTGGGTGGCATGCACTGCTTCCTTTCACCTCTGTGGTGCTAAATTGCAGTGCTCCTTTGTACAGAAGAAAAGTAATTGATATTCCACAGAAGCCATGAGCTTTAAGAAGGACAGCTATTTGGCTGTGCCATCAGTCATTATACTATGTAAACAGTGCATTTCTTGCTACTGAATTCTATCACAGGCTGCCTAGTTACATTTCTAACAATGAAATACAGCTTATGCAGAAATATATTTGTATTAGAAAGAATCTATATGTGGAAAAATTGTAATAAAAAAAAGTAAATTGGATATGTAAATTCTTCAGTTTGGAGAGTTCTATCAAATAAAAAAAGGTTCCAAACTCTCATCCCTGACGAAAAGGTCCCATCCAGATTTCATAGCAATTGTTAACCTTCCCAGAAGGTTTTTTAACCACTTTTGGAACTTTATAGAGATTTGTATTTCTGTTGTACAGTTGTGTACAATGTCAGAAAACATGTAGTAAGGAGATCTAACAGTCTGAATTCCTTAAAGCTATATTCATGAATCCATATTTTAAGCAATGTTGATGCAACCACTTAGGTGGGTACGACTCAAATCACTCTGGGGAGTAAATATCACACCCTCCCAAGTGTCATAAGTTACACCAACACAGGCACTACAGCCTATGTCAGCAGGAGAAGTTGACCTAGTTAGGACGCTCACAGGTGTGTGTTTTTTTTTTAATGCCAGTGGCATACAGTGTCTTCACCAGAGAAGTACAGCTGTGTTAGTACAGGTATACTGCTGTAATGCTGTACATATAGATATGGTCTAATTTTATCAGTGTCTCTCCAATTACATTCTATAGGACTTTTTCTTCAGCCATACTGTTTTAGCTGCTTTAAATAGAATCATACAATCATAGAATGATAGGGTTGGAAGGGACCTCATAGGTCATCTAGTCCAATCCCCTGCCAGAGGCAGGACCACTCCCACTAAACCATCCCAGTCATGGTTTTGTCCAGCCAGGCCTTAAACACCTCCAAAGATGGAGATTCCACCACTTCCCTAGGCAGGTCATTCCAATGCTTCACCACTCACCTAGTAAAAAAGTTTTTTCTAATATCCAGCCTCGACCTCCCTAACCGCAACTTGAGACCATTGCTCCTCGTTCTATCCTCTGTTATTACTGAGAACAGTCGAGCTCCATCTTCCTTAGAGCATCCCTTCAAGTAGTTGAAGGTTGCTATCAAATCTCCCCTCAATCTTCTCTTCTGCAGGCTATATAAGCCTAATGCTTTCAGTCTTTCCTCATAGGGCTTGTGCTCCAGCCCTTTAATCATTTTGGTTGCCCTCCTCTGAACTCTCTCTAGCATGTCCCTGTCCTTTTTGTAGTGGGGAGCCCAAAACTGAACACACTATTCTAGATGTGGCCTTACCAGTGCAGAATAGAGGGGAATGATCACATCCTTCAATCTGCTGGTAACACTTCTTTTGATGCAGCCCAGTCTGCCATTGGCCTTTTTGGCAATAAGAGCACACTGCTGACTCATATCTAGCTTCCCATCCACCATGACCCCCAGGTCCTTTTCTACACTGCTGCTACTTAGCTGAATGTTTCCCAGCCTGTAGCAGTGCATGGGGTTTTTCCATCCCACATGCAGGATTTTACACGTGTCCTTATTGAACTTCATAAGATTTCTATTGGCCCACTGTTCCAATTTATCTAGGTCTCCCTGAATCCTGTCCTTGCCCTCCAACGTGTCTACTGGTAATTGGTGCAGCTTCTGTGCCTTCCAAAGATTGTTCAATATTATGAAGGGATTTAAAAGAAGTTTATAAAGCAGTATAGCCTTTTATCTAAAAACAATTGACTAAAGAACTTTTTCTTCTCTTGGTTTTTAAACGACGCCTGAACTCTTTCATAGTTCTCCTGAACAGCTATAACTACCATAGCAGACCTAACTCAATGAATGAACCTTTATAACTTCAATACCTATAATAAATTGTTCATATTATCAGCCAGATTTCTGTAGCTGCATATGTGAATTATATTCATAATATTTTTAATATAATTTTAACCCTTTTATAGGCCTAGAGGTAAGTCCTCCACACTTCTTCATGGGGTAGAGAATTTTCATCAGTGAAACTAATGTCATTCTTCTGTGTAAGGTTGGGACACATTCTCAGGAGGTATGCAGGGCTGAGTATTCCCTGAGCATCAGGGAGTGCAGTTTCTACAGGGGTTTCCTGTATGGCAGTACACAGAATAGCACTGGGACAGAAATAGAGCAAGGGGACATGCAGCCTTGTAAAGCCTCATCTTCTTATCTCCGCATAGAGGAAAACATGAGTGAAGCAGTGGAAACTCCAGAGTGATTCCTTCAGTCCCTAGAAATAAGTATCTTCAAGACCATTTAATTCTGCTTCATGCATTTCTTTCCCTGTATGTTTAGCCTTGCACTTCAAAAAGCATTTCCTCATTTAAACAAACACCCTTCTAGAACCAAAACCAAAATAATTTATTAAGTAGCATTAAGCTGTACATGGTGCAGATCTTCAGATGGCATCAAGCAGTGAGGCTCCATAGAATTCAGTAGAAGTATTCTCATTACACCAGGTGGGGATCTGGCCCACTATGTCTAAGTAGTCGAGATCAGAAATTGCTACTTGCAACAGCACTTGTAATGTGAAATATCAGCCTGTTCAGTTTCAAACAGTAAATCTTTCAGAAGTGGATAGAAATTGCTTTAAAATTATGGATCAAAAATGAAAAATGTTCATGGTGTGTGTTAATGATAAGAAGGGAATAATTTAATACAGCAAAATTATACTTGAAATATAATCCATTCAGAATGCATTTTAATGTTATCAACTAATGTAATGGAGCCAGTAGAATGAAAAAATATGTTGATATTAGTGTTTGGGAAGAGAAAATTTTAGCTATTTTTATTGCAAATTGCATATATGATTAATTTTAAGGATCTGAAGTTTTAATTCTTGTTTTTCATTATGTTTCAGGATTAGTCTCTAGGCATTTTCTTTCAATATGTTTTTAAATACATGTTGTATAATTCTGGATAAAAAGTATCTGTTTGGAGCTGAGACATGGGTTCATACTCAGTGTCCACACTAGTGTACAGTACGGTCAGATATAACACAATTGGAGTCACTGCTCTTCTGATGGTAAGATTATGCTAGGTCTCTTTTTCACATTAATAATGGTCAACCAGTGAAAGATTGTATCACCTTTTAGAAAGACTGTAATGTATTACCAGTTTCCTGTCTTGCCAACACCCTGTCCAAAAATGCAGTTTTAAGGTCCAAAACATTGAGGTTGTGTTAGTTGCATAACATCTATTTTTTAAATGCTCAATCACATTACAAATGTCTGGTTTATCATTTTGTGAAGGACTGTCAGATGTGTTCAAAATGAAATCACTATATTAAAAGAAACGGTTCTGTCTCATACAGTATATTAGTGAGATTTCTTTTAAAGTTCACTGTTTGCTGTATGGGCAGCAAATTGTTCTTGGTGATAGTTATATTTCAATGTCATTTCAGGGCCCCAGTCATGGATCAGATTCCCTTTGTAGCCCAGTTTCCACAAAGCTCAAAAGGACATTTTGTTAGATTAAATCAGGACTAATGAGAGAGAATAATTTAAAAATTTGGTGTTTTTTTTTTAAATTTGAACAGTTTCTTATGTCACATAACCAATCCAAGGTAATATACATGTAACTTCACACAAATGAAATTAACAAAATTCTAAATGACCTTTAAGCATTTTTAAGTGTTTCAGAGTCATCTCAGGTATTTTGTCATTTCTGTAATCACCACTGTTTTGAATAAAACCTGCTTTTAGTTTAGTTTCTGTATATTGTATTTGATCAGTGCAGATTTACTGATGCATTTATGTACACTTAATTTATCCTAACATGCTCATGGTCTCGTCTCCTATATCAAGGAAGAGCCATAGTATCAAGAGATGCACTTACTCTTGAAACATTAATCAATGCCTTAACTGGCTTTCTTTGAGTAACAGTCCCTTCAATCTCTCTTCTCTGCCATTCAGATGGCCAGTTACAACACTGTGCAACTAAGCATTTTGACAGTTTTGGAGAATGGAGGATATTTACATTTTTATTGAGCAAGCAGCAGACTATTCATAGCTTTGACCTTGGGTTACATGTGCTCTGTGTGGAGCTTCAGGGCCAGTGAAAATTTCTCTTATAAACATATGGATTACTAGAGGACCTGTAGCTACACTTCAGCGAGACTTGCCAGGTTTTGTCATTTTCCATTAGTTTATATGTCATGTACCTCCACCAACAGCATTAAGCAGACCTAGAATTTGACTTGCCTACTGTGCTCTTTTCCTAGGCTAATGTTTTCAGTAATGGAATAACCTATATAGAACAGGAAAAGTGAAAAGTTCAAATTCTACACTTGTCTTAAAGCCTATCAAGACTCTCATCTCAAAAGTGGCGCATTAATCTTTTGTTGCTGTGTCAAGTGTTCTTTCATTAAATACTGTTCTCGGGTGCTGGCCTCATGCATGAATGTATCCTTTTAAATTGTTCACTTCCTTACCCAAGAGACTTTGTTATGTCTGATTTCTGGCACCACTAACTGGGCATGGAATTGTAAGTAAAAATAAAGTGGAGATTTCTGGGCCTTAGCCAAATTCCAAAGTAGGAATGCAGGCCATGAATAAAAAAGCAACTGTGCTTAGCCAGAAACAGTCTAGGTTCCAATAGTTCTGCATTTCAGCTCTGACATCTTCCAGACAGATACACAGAGGAAGGGCATATATATTCTTGCAAGGGAATCAATCGCTAAACTCTTTCTATATCCTGTATATGTATCTATCTCACTTCTCCCTTATGCATTTAATGCACCACTCTGCAAATTATTCACATCAGACCAGAAAACTATTTGGTTTGAAGTTCAGATCTTCACTTATGCTCATGAAAGTTCACTAAATAGGGATCAAGTTCCTGAGGGGTAGCTGTATTAATCTGTTCCAGCTAAACCAAAACAAAGAAGGAGCTCTGTAGTACTTCTGAAGACTAACAAATTAATTTATCACATGAGATTTTACCCATTAAAGCTCATGCAATAAATACATTTGTCTTTAAAAGTGCCACAGAGCTGCTGCTTTGTTTTTGTTTTTAAATATGAGGTGTGTGTGTGTTCAGCAAAAAAACCGGAGCATCCTGTGCCACCTTATAGACTAACAGATTTCTTCAGGCATAAACTTTCATGTGGCTTATAGCAACATGAGCAACAGCAGAGCTAACTTCCTCATACTCCCCACAAAAATGCTCCACTCTTACCGTCCCTGAGGTAAACAGAACTAGAAGTCAGCGGATTTGAGTTCTAATCGTATCTCTCCCACGTTATTTGTGTTGTAGAAGCACCTACTGACCCAGACCCATTTTGCTAGACACTGTACACATCAACAAAAATGTGGTTACTTCCCCAAAATGCTTGTTGTAAATCTCATAAGGTGAGGTGACACATCTGTGCAACAGACAGGTGGAGCACAAGTGTAAGTGAGATGCATGAAATCTGTTGTGACCACTGTATACCAACTGCCTACCATTGCTGAATAATTTCCAGTTATCTCAGAAAAGGTGATTTCCTCTGTTATCTTCTCCAAGATGCTTAACATCAGCACTTCAATTACTCCACCTGGAAAAGAAAAAAGTAGTACTTGCGTATTGTAACTTCACAAGGGTACTGTCAGGCTTAATTAATACTTGTTAGAATTTCAAACAACTATGTAAACACCTGTATCCTCCATTGAAGTACACTCCAGAGGTTAGTACGGAGTTTCTTGTCATCATAAATTACCTATAAACGTCTAGGGTTCTTACTTTGCCATCAGCTGTACTTGCTTTTTTGTCTGTTTCACCTATAATATCTGGAGGCATAGTCTCTAAGCAACCTGGCCTCACAGCCAAGTGTCACTCTTGTCCTAGCTAGACTGACCTACCTGTAGCCCTTGATAATTTTAGCAAACTAGCCTACAGATATGTCTGTGGTTCTTCTTCAGCTTTCTTCAGTTTTCCAGAAGCCAGCCTCTCATTCTTATATTATGTTGGCTCTGCCTGTAGCAGTCTTCTACAAGCTCAGTGTATGGCTAGCATTCAGGCTGGAGGAGAAGCTTCCTAACTGTTTATTTTTCAGCAGAATGTTACTAACCAGAATATTTTTCACCCTTCCCCTGCTGCTATATCTCATTTCTGCTGCCTTTGGCGCCAACAACAGCAGAGGCCATCCATTCAGTTTGGCAGTCTCAACACACTGCCAGAGCATGGCTCGTTTAGTAATGGAAGGATTTGGAAATGTGAGATTGCATGTGTCAGTAAGTGATTTTGCATATCTTAATGCACATAATAATGTGCCTACAAGCCTGTGTGTCAGAGGCTTGGTGCTGCAAATTGCTGTATTAAGCATGTGTGCATGCAGGGGTGTGCTCACAAGAATGCACATGTCCCCAAGACTTTTTCTTCTGCCAGGTCTTTGGCATGTTCTGACAGTCATCTGCTTGGATAGGTTTTGGGGAAGGGAGGTGTTCATTTGGGATCACAGAGCAGAGAGTTGCATGGTGAGGATTGCCATGGCATGGAGATTTGTAGAGGAATACTTAGCTTTTAGTGAAAGGCTGCTCATTGTCTGAGACAGAATGGTATCCAGCTCATTATCCTCTGTTTGAAATGGCTCTTCACTCCTATCCAGCGTATAAAGTACATAAATATAAATTTTTGTTACTGAAAGTCAGCAGACATCATCTCATGGAACACACAGGAAGATCTATTGTGTTATACTGTGCCTGTTACGTTTTGCCTCTTTTCTAATTGGAACCGCGGGACCAACCACCAGACACAGTGAAATGATCAGAATCCTTGCTCATGAACATTGTGAATTTGCTCAGATTCTAAACTTCAGTGTTCATTAAATTAAGCAGTCAATGGCTAATAGGACTGATGAATTCAGTAGCTGCTGGCTTTGTCTCTGCACCTATGGGTAGCTGCTGAATTTTGTGCCAGTGTTTAATTAATTCAGCCACACATCCCTGCCTCAAAAGGAATCACATGTGGTGAAAGAGAAACACTTTAGTTTAAAAAAATTGCATTAGAAATTGCTGTCCCTTTGCATCCTTTTTATAAAAACCCCAAGAACTGAAACTTGCCTTGACAAAAGTGGCATTTCAACTGCTTTTTCCAATTATTTTTTCAAAGAAAAACAGAAGCCCATGTAAACTATAAACCTTGTCTCTCCCACTGGCTGAGTTGGTTCAGTATAAGGTATTGCCTCACCCACCTTGTCTCTCTAATATCCTGAGACTGACACACTATAACAATACAGCGTACATTTTTCAAAGCTGGCATTCTTGTTTATAGAAAAAGGAAAGATAATTAGCTTTTCTAAGTGCTGCTGTATACTTGCCGTACAATCCTGGGTCTTCAATAATTCTTCCTGTTTTCTCAGCCATTCAGTAAATATGTATGATACAGATCACTTACTTCTTTGCTGTTGAATTGCAAGCAAAAGATAAATATGAACACAGTAGGCATTTCACATTAGGCATTTTACATTTCTTATGACATACAATTATGCACTAATGTGCTATAAATAGTGATCATGGTAATTTTTTTCTCCCCTCAGGACACACCTGTGATTCAGATACTACAGTTCCAGTTCTTCAGCATTCAAATAAGTAAAATCTCCTTTCTTAAGGAAATGTAGAGAATGATATTGTGTGTAACTATCACAGATGAAATTATAAGTTCTGATGACACATATCATTAGAGATTCCACTATCTGAAGAGATGGACAGTTTAATGCAGTGTTCACTGGATGTTAGAGATTAGGGGTGGAAAAAGTTTGTTCATATTAGGGCACCTAGTCCATCCCTTTATCACTGCTGGATTGTTTGCTGCATAACTGATATTGTATAAGCGGATTGTCTAATCTAGTTTTAAATGTCAGAAGCTATGGAGCTTCCCTGTCCTCTGAAAGAATGATAAACTGAATAGATCTGGCTGTCAGTGATTTTATTTTTCCTGTTATCCAGCCTAAACTTTCCTCATAGCTTCATACCATAAACCTACTTGCAAACCATTTACCCTGCAACCTACCCTGAATTATTTTCTCTTCTTGGTCTTTTTTTTTTTTTTAAGAATATTTGTTTGGTCTCCATAGTTGTTGTTTAGGAAATCAGTACATATTCAGCTATTTTAATCTTTCCTTGTAAGTCTATCTCTCCAACTCAGTAAATCATCTTTGTTGCTTTTCTCTGAACTCCTTCCAGATGGTTCACATCTTTCTGCAATGAGGCTTCCAGAAATTAATACATCATGCTAGGCACGGGTGCATCAGAATCATATATCCAATCTTACTTGCTCTGTGTTGCAGTTCTGTGTATAGGCAGCACAAAATTACATTGGCCTGTTTTTGTTGCAGTCTTGAATTGCAAATTCATGTCTATATTTGCTGTGCTCTGTTATCCTCCGATTCAGCATTACTGCCTTGGTCTTTCTGTTCTGTTCCTCTTCTATTGAACATTTATTTCAAATTATTCTTCCTAAATGCATTAGATTGCATTATTCTGAATTGCTTTCCCTTTTCTGGGTAATTGCCTGCTGCTGAGGTTTCTCTATATTTGAAAAGTCCCCTGGTATTAGGCATTATAAAGTGCTCTCATGAACTGTTTCTTTTATACCAGAAGAAAAGAGATAAGTGGTTTATACATGATTTCTTATCATGCAGGCTATGTGAAAACATTTGAGAACAACAGGATGATCAGGCAGGGGACAGGACAACAGGATGATCAGGCAGTAGTTTTATATTGTTTTTAAAATAATTATAAATACAAAATATGAACTCAATGTGACAATGGACTGTCCATTGGGTGCCTTAGTACAAAAGGTGACAGATTTGTTCAGGGGAGACATTGGTGAATTGAAAAATCTGCCTGAAATTAAAGTAAAAATTGCATAGCAGAGTTAGACTAGGAGGTGTCATGAGTACTTCACTCACACGGATTCATACATGAAGCCCTTCACATTCAAGAACAGATTTGGATTTAGCAGACTAGCATTTCCTTAAATGAAAAATACAAAGACTTGTACAAAATGACTTGCTAAGGGACTAGTAAAAATGAATTATCCTGGGAGGTTCATTATTAACAAAGGTGGCCAGGAATATTATTTGAAAGCTGATAGGAATCCCATAATTTTTTAAAACATTTTTTATACCAAAGTACTGTGGTGACAAAATATTCAGACAAATATTAGGCATGGTCCCTACCTAGGTATACCCAGATGCAAAGAGTGCTGTGTCTCCACCCTGTCATCCCATACACAGGGTATTATTACAGTTCTTCCTTGTGCCCCAGAGCTGGCAGGATGCACAGATGGGGCCATCTGAAAGGCAGTGCCATGGGCATGTCCCTCTTGAATGCTGGTGAGATCTGGGAAGGACACTACCTCATTAAGTTACCCCCCCCCCGCCCCTGAGCCTCTTCGTAGGGTAGTGGGGCTATGTATCAACGTATTACACTTCAGAGGCCAATAACCACAGCTCAGCCATTCAAATACAAATACTGGTGTTTTGCTTTTTTTAATGGAATACTTAATGAACACAGATTTAAATGCATAAATAGCTACTTTTAACCAGAATATTGCTTTTTCCTATCAGTTGCCAGACACATGAAATTAAAATGTATTATTCATATATTAACTGCTATCCAGTATGGTCTTATAAAATACCTGTTTCACTATTTATGGCTATTTAAAGCAGGGAGCAGTAAATCCAGGTTCTTTCATTCTCCTCCATGACAGTCTAACAGTGTTTTGCATAGGGATTGCAGTGTTTCCCTCACCCTCTTGTTCAAACAGCCGTTCTTGATAGAACTGTGTTCCCTTCACTCACCCCAATTTACCACACTAGTTCAGTGGGATGGAGAGTGGCAGGTGATAAAATGTCTCTTGGAAAATAAATGGGCTCCTAATTTCTTTTTATACGAGCTGCTGTTTCTGGTTTGCTAGTCCACTCCCAGGTGTTTTTTATGGCTGTCAGTCAGTTGGCTGCAACTCCTTGTGTTCTCTCTCCAGGGCCTGATATCTCCACACTTGGCAGTAGCAAAATGAAACCGCTATCAGCCCTAATGCTGTGCTGAAGCAGAACAGAAATGCTAAGTTTGGCACAAATAAAATCTAAAACATAAACCACATTACCAAATGGGCAAAGAATTGTCAAAATTGGTTCAGACCCTTTCAGGTTCTGAGCTCCATAAGTATTGGTCGGAGACAGCTTGTGAATGAGTAGTTGGGAACTACAGGGACATGAGATCATTCTTGATGTTTTCTGTCTACTCTCTCTTTTTGTTGGCTGAAGTTTGGGACAATAGCCACCATTTTGTACCACAAGTGCTGTCTGTAACAAACCCTGTGACCATATACAGAAGTGGTCCACAGGAGATCACATCACTTTTTGAATTAGACTTCCTTTGCATGAAAAGCAAACTCCACTTTGACAGTCTCCTTTAGTTCCGAGTCTGTGGCCCACTGGTACGAATAGTCTTCTCACTATCTTGTCACCTTACACATTTCACTGTTTAAGCCGTGTGTCTGATTTGTTCACCAGACTCAAGGGAACAAAAGACAAGCCATATTAATTGTACATGTTGTCAGAAGCGATATTAACTATAGATATAGTGCTATATGCACATGGAACTTGTGCTGTTTTCCCAGCAACCAGCTTTTTTACAAGCGATTGACTTCATTCTGCTCTAATTGCTAGGATGTCTGGGAGGAGCCATTCTCTGAACATACTTGTGGTTGGTCAGAGGCAGCAAGCATCTGCTGATGACCTTCTGTTGAGATAAGGTCCAGGGCTTGATGAAATCAGTCACAAGGAGCACTGTGGCATAGCATTCAGCTTGGTGTAGAGCCCTGTGCGGATACAAAAATGTGGAACCACATCCAATCTGCAACCGCTCAGTGATAACATTAATCTGATTCGAAATCCACATGCCAGGGTTTAGCTGCATCTGTAACCACAGCTGCAACTGAGCTTGGGCTCACATACAACTATTCAGCCTTTGATTGGTTCATTCCCCACATGGGTCCCATCCACTTTTTCCTTTCTTGTTTGTGATTCGCATGCTGTGCTATCGATCAGATTTCTTTGCCCACCTATGGAATCTTTGATTGACAGCAATGGCTTGCCAACTGGAAGCAAGAAAAGGAAGAAGTAGGCAGGGGAATGAGCCAATCAAAGGCCAGCAGTGAGTCTCCAAGTCCCACCTTGAGACTCTGATTGGCTGGAAGATCACAATCTAGGATTGGCCAGAGCGTTTCCTGGCTCCCCTGCATGCTGCAGACACAGACCAGTGCAGCAGCTTCGGCAATGGATCGCAGTGTGATAAGGTAACAATAGAAGCTGCATCCATGAGTCGATCTGCGGTTATCTGCACCCGCACCCGCGTATGCAGATACCCATGGATCTGCAGCAGATATCTGCGGATTTGCAGGGCTCTAGCTTGGTGATCACAAAGCAAGCTGTGATAGGCTTCTCTGGAATACCTCAAAAAGGTTAAAAGTTTCTGCTTAGAAAATCTAGCATCCCTATATAGCAGAGAAGACTGCAGCTACCTTGGCTCACGAGGAAGAGAAGGAAATAGGGGTAGGGGGATAAGTGGTTGCTGATGCTAGATATTCAAAAATTTTATTGTAGTAAATTTAAATGGTTTATTTTGTATCAGGAGCTAAGATTTCTGGGTTGTTAATGATATCCCTGTTAGCACTTGTAAAAGGGGGATATGGCTTCACTCAAAGATGGAAATCTCCAGTTCATTCCTTCAATTGCCAGTCCGCTATCCCCTTTTCCCTGTGCTATTTTCCTCTCCTTTCTGTTTCTGAAGCACAAATAACAGCAACTCAAGCCCCTGCTTGGGTCACCCAATTCTGTTTTCCTCAACTTCCACAGGTTTGACACTCTCAACTTACGTATGGGGCATTGTGGCCATTTGGGGTGAAACTCCCTCACTCAGGAGGCACTGAAGCTGATTTGGTACACCATATGGTTTGGACTCAAAGCGGCAGAGGAGTGGAGAAAAGAACAAAGTAACAAAAACTGCAATATATCACCTTTAAAAATTGTTTTTCCCCCCTTGTTGTTGTTATTGCTGCAAGGAATTAAATAATGAGCACTGTGGTGAAAACATTGTATACATTGGTCTACATGTTGGAGCGCAGCACCTAGCAAGCACACTGCTCTTATGTGCCAGGAATCACATTTCATTCTGGTCTCAACTTAATATATAAAAAGCAGTTATTGGTATATGATGTAGTCTTCCTTCTACCCTGCACCAGCCCTAAGGGCTTAGGATGGCTCAGAAGTGGCCATTTAACCTTAGACTGCACCTGGGGGAGAGTCAGGCTTGATTGATCAGCGCTAATTGAAAATGAAGCCCAGCTAGGTAGAACAGTATGGCAGGTAGGGGGAGAGTTCTGTTTGCTCTCTGGTCACAGAAAGGTAGGTAGGAGGAAACCTGGCCACACGGGAAGCAAAACCCTGGGGAATCTTGTCCCTGATGGAAGGGGGTTCACCTGAAAAAGCTGCAGGGAAGGGAGCCTCTAGAAGATAAAACACGGTAGGAAGAAGCCCAGGGAAAAAACAGCAATTGAGACTGTTCAGATCTTGGCTGGTAATGATAGGGTGCACAAGCTGGAATGCAGAGCTGGGGAGAGGCCTGGGTTCTTCTACCGGTAGCTAGGAAAGTGACACAGGGAGAATCATAAAATACTGCTTGAGATGGCACATGGGTAGATTGTCCAGTGGAAACTGGCTACTCTGGAAGTGGAAAACCATATAGTGGCTTGGCTGGTGAGCTGAATAATGAAAAGAAGACGTGCTGAGTCCTGGAAAATAAGATGAGCTGTGGGGTGAATGAGCAACAGAGAGGGGTGCTTGACCGGATGAGAGCGTGTAGCCAGGCACAGCCACAAGAAGGTGTCCCAGTGATGAGTGTGGCAGGCACATTTAATACATTCAGAGTGCTACACACTATAAAATCACTCACCATAAAAATGAAGTGAGAGGGATTAATTAAGATTGTATTTAACATATAACAAGCCAGAGGTGGGTTTCTCATAAAAAATTGACTGCCAATAACTAAAAAATAACAGTTCAATGATATGCATGACTGATCCCCATTCCCCGCTATCAGTCTGGAAGTGTGGGCATGGAGCATTTCTAATTTCAGTAGCATGCCAAATGGAAGTGATGCCAATATGTATAATATCATCAGTTGCAATAGCTTGCTTGTATAGCTGTGCATAAATTGCAGCAACCCCAACTGCCTCCTCACTTCACTCTGTGGAACACCTCAGCTTTGCTCCCACATATATGCAAGAGGCAGATATTATTGGTACAGTAGTCACTGAAATGTCATCTAAGGCACACAGGTATTTTCAGCCTTTTTATCTGCCAGAAGCACATTCCGGCACCTTCCCACTGACTGAGGCATGCACAGGAGTATTGGAATAACTCAAGATCTGCATAAGCTTGGAATGATTTCATAAGCCGTGGAAACAGTATGTAGCACAAGGTCACCAAGAAACCACAGCTGGGATGTGGATACTAGTCAATGGTTTTAAGTGGGAAGAGATTTCCCACTCCACCTGCTCTTGTCTCCTTTCTCCTTCTGAAGTTCAACAGTCAGGATTGCTTATCGAATCTGATGAACAACTTGGTTCTGCTCATCTGTGTTCGTGGTTTGAACCCCAAAGCAGCCCCCTCCCCTCAGTAAGCAGCATCTTCAAGTAGTTTTCAGATCCTGCTATTCCAGTGGTGGAAGGGGCCAGATAGTTGCAGGAGTAACTTAATGTGCTGCTAGTTTGGGGCTCGGGCTTTCCATATGTACTGCTGGAACATTTTCCACTGTTTCACTGCAGCAACCCAATATGCCTGTGCTTCTCAAAAAGCTTCAGTAGAAGCCTTCTCTTGCTGAGTATGGAGCAAGAGCTAATAGTTCATCTTGACTTACTTGGCTCTACATCCATTTTGAGACAAGGAATTGGAAACTGATGGTTTCTGTCTGTTTCTAAGTGTTTCTTAGGAGATTCTTTGATTTTTCTCACACCATCTGCATAGCAAAATACTTGCTTCAGCAAGCTGTCCACTAACTACAGAAATCGCTTGAGGGTGATGAAACTGCAGTGGAGCCATACAGAGCAAGAACGGAGGTGGGGCAAAATTCATCTGAAACAGCGCAGCATGTATGAACATCATGCTAGTGTTTCCCACCACTTTATCTACTATTGTCCAGTCCCCTATCATAGGTGGAGGCTTTGGGAGCTGAAAGTAACTATTACCTGTTGTAAAGATTACAGTACATTCATACATGTGGTTAAGAGGGCTATCATTAATGCAGATCTCATTAGTCTATGTATGTTTTTGAAATAACTGTATCGTTATGTGTTAGAAACAGACGCATGTGGAAGCATCTTTGCTATTGGGACTGAACTTATAATGATTTTGCAAGTGCTATAAAGAACCTCAACAGATTGTAGACTGATAATGAAGCCTCACTGACTAGTTATTGCTGGACTGAGGTTGTTTCAAGTTTTGGTTTTTAAGCAGTCCTACAGACTGTCTGAATGATGGGCACTTCTGTTGTTTTCATTCTGTTTTGGTGCTTTTCTGATCAGTGTGCTAAGAAGCCCCTTTTCAGTTTCCTTCACAGAGGGGTTGAGTCTATTGTTTTCTCCCAAATGTCACTAATGAAGTGACTTGGGAATTTAACTGCCTGTGCTTTTGTGTGTAATGTTGCTACTGCTTAATTGTGCCATGAGGAGGCCGTGTGGAGGATGACTGGTGATACTTCTGAAAATTGCCGATTCGTGGAACTATTTGGTATGAATAGAATACAAGATATGCTGTGTATGGTTTCCTAGAAAAGCACCACTTCTAAATTTGAATCTTCTGTTTTTCCTGTTTTCTACCTTTCTTAATTTGACTGCCAGTCTGTGCCCATCTGCCAACTGTGATAGATTTGGGATGTAGACATATATGCTCAGAACCAAGATGCGATTATCTTCTTCATTTCTACTTTTGCCCTAAGCTGTTGTTTTCTTTCACCCCCGAAGTATTTATCCTTTCGAGAATTGCAAATCCAGATGGAGAGAAATAATAGGTTAAACAGTGTTAGAATGCCATGAACAAAAAATGTATATATTATAGTCTCATACCAGACATTCTATGTGCGTTAACATTTATTTGGACATTTCATTACTAACATGGATTTCCATATAGGCTTTTGGGGTATTTGCATTTTCATTAACCATAGTGTAAGCTCCTCAAGGCAGGAACTCTCTACAGTTGTAAAGCATGCCTAGCACAGTGGGTCTCTCATCTAAACCTTACTGTGATTACAATTAAGGTTTATAGTTTCTCTTTGTGCTACACAATGTGGGATCAAATTCTGCTCTCTTTGATACCTGTTTAAATCTTGATAACCTTACTGTAGTTAATAGGACAAACTGAGCCTTCACTTTCAGTGGTGAAAACAAACAAGAGTCCTCTGGCATCTTAAAGACTAACAGATTTCTTCAGGCATAAGCTTTCTGACAAAGTGGGTTGGAATCCACAAAAGCTTATGCTCCAAGAAATCTGTTAGTCTATAAGGTGCCACAGGACTCTTGTTCTTTTCTGTACACAGACTAACATGGCTACCCCCTCTGGAAATTTTCACCGATGAAAACTGATTATTAAGGCAAAAAAATCAGATATTGATGTTTCCGTCTCAACTTTTTCTTTGCTAAAGGCCCATAGAGTATCTTAAAAAAGAAAACAAGTTCCAAAAGGGCAGCCATGTTAGTCTAGTTGAGCCAAAGAAGCAAGGAGTCCTGTGGCACTTAGCCTTTAAGTGCCACAGGACTCCTTGCCTCTTTAAAATAACAACAAAAAACACCGCATACCACTGGCACCGGATGAGGAATAGATCCAGTAGATTCCCTCAGGAGCCTTCACTAATAGAGTTCCTGTGGATCTCTTTGTGAACATTAAAACTGTTCTTTCATCATAGAATACTTGTGTTTTCTTTCATTATCTCCATGATATATAAACCAAATAAGTTGAGTTACTGCATCATTGTATCATCTTTATTATCACTTCACGTCTGCTTGTGTTACCTTGGCTTGTACAATCATGTCTAACTTGTATAGTAAGCTCTTTCAGGCGTGGACAGTGGGTCCAAATTTTAGAAACCTGTAAATCACTTAGACACTTCTTGAAATATTGTACTTTGTGTCTTTATATGTTTGTTTTGAAATTCATAACACTGTTTTTGACATTACTAAACAATAATACAGCGTATTAAGTCCAAATAAAATAGGCAAATTTTTTGTCTGAGAAAGGATTACAGGATAGGCCTTGTTGGGGAGGCAGAATAATAATAGTTTCTGATCATATAAATTTTAGCATATTAAGGAAGATACACAAGAGCATTTGGAACACATACTGTATCAGTCACTGACCTTGAAAATGTAGCAATCCGTATCATGAGGCAGAGCAACTGAAAATTTGACATGCATCCAAATTCTCATTTATAATTAAGAATCTCTGATGTACCCTTCACCAGCGAAATGGAAGTGGCAGGGGGTTTTTTGGTTTTAATTTGTTCAAATTTTTTATCTGTTTTAGCCTGCAGATGAGCTAGTTCAGTACAAGCACTGAGTAAAATATCAATACTGTGAGCAAAATCCATCTCTCCTTACTCACATACTGACTTCACAGAAAACTTCAGATGAGTAGGGGAAGCTAAAATTGGTCCTACATCTCTTTTTGGCTTTTTAGTCCTACTGAGGGTTATTAAGCAAAACCAGGGAGCCTGTGAACTAACATTTCTAATGTAGAAATCAAGAATATATTTTATTTTCGGATAAACTATTGGAAACAGCAAGGGTTTTTTTGGCAGTTCGCCTTTTTAAACAGCATGTATTGGCATCAATGCCCTGCTAATTAAGGTTCACATTTTAAAAAGAATGCTAAAATTCCCTAGTGTGCACATACAGTTCTCTTGTGTCTGGGCTGAAAGGACTCACCTCAATCATTCTGTGCTTATTGGGGACTTTTTTCAATAACAAAATGATTGCCAACTCTGCATAATGCTATAGCATAAAATATACCGTCACTACTTCTCTTTTTACCTCTTCCCCCAACTTCTGTGCATGAGTGAATTTGAGAATTCGAAATTGCCGCATCTCCTTTTTTCCCTTCTGGACAGCCTGGGCTGAAGGAAGAAGCAGAGTAAGAGATATAGTACTGACCTTCTGTTAGGTTATGGTGAAAGATGAAATATGGAAAGTGAATGAGAAATTGTAGGAGATAGGAGAAGCTCATTTCAGGATGTGATAAATTCTCCCAGGAAGCATGTGCTCTAGACTTCTCTCAGTACAGCCGGACAGGATGCCTCCTCTGGGCTCTCCCCACACCTGTACAGTTGTCTCCAGCTGACAGCAGAGGGTTCAGCACTCCTGCTCAGCCAGTTACTCCCCTGTGGGAGCCCCTCTTGCTGGGTCCTGGGGAGTCCTTCCACACCCCAAAGGGTCATGTTTGCCCCCACCTGGTGTCAGAAGTGATTACCAGCCAGTGCTGAAGTCAGAAGGGTTTATTAATTCTCTAGATCACAGCATAGAAAGACTTTACAAGCAGAGTAATCAGAAGTTACAGCAGCAACCACCTGGGGAGCCTCATCCTCTGGGCTCCCTCACCACTGGGCACTCATGGGACACTGGCCTCTTTCCCGCAACCATCCATGCCCTAGCTCCTCCTAGTCCTTTGACTACTTCCCAAGCTAGGTGGCCATTCCCCTGATCTTTGCCTGCCCCAACTCATTACAACTGGTTGGTATAGAGGCATGAAGTCGTGACTGGGTCTGCCTCCATGTCATTGGGCAAGGCCCATCTGCCCCCAAGCAGTCTCTGAGATGATCACACATCCAGGTCCCATTACAGACATATATGAGTAATACACATGGGAAAACTGAGGGGCACGCACACAGCACCCAGAGAAATCCCCAAGAATATCTCCACTTAATCACCCAGGGAAACTGCACTATTGCCTCCTACATGGTCCAAGGGATACCTCAGGTGACCAATCTGTAGGCAGCCAGTCATTTCAGGCTGGCCCTTTATACTAACTTGGGCCCTTTCTTTATCTCTTGGGCATCTCATCTTGATGTGAACTAGTACATGCAGTTCACTGTAGTGAGTGGTACTTCAGCTTTACCGCTCCCAGTCTCTGCAGTAGCTACCACATTGACTTTAGTTCCTAGAAAGAGCTTGTTAAGCCTCCCCAACCAGCCAGCATGCATAGAAACTCTAACTTTTGTAAAATTGATACAGGAGTTTCAAAAATGCACCCCTTCCCACCCAGATTTGCCACTCTAGGAGTAGAAGGGGTTTAAATGGAAGTGGGCGAGGATGGGGGTGGAGAGAATAGAACAGAAGTGTAGAGGAGGATGAAGAGGGAAGCAGAATGGGAAAAGCAAACTGTCTCCAAATCAAAGGAGTGATTTTTAAAGTCAACATTTAAACAATACCTAAATGCAGAATCAGAGACGGCACTAGGCCGAAGCAAAGTAAAGAATTGCTTAGGGCCCCAAGCAAGTCAAGGGGTATGTCTACACTGGAGCCTTAGGTTAACTCAAGGAAGGTTAAGTCAACCTACAGACTCCTGCGGCCATACTGGGCTTTTAAGCCGACTTAAGCGCTTCCTTAAGTCGACTTAATAACATCACCTCTTAAGGCTGACTTAAAGCTTAGGTCAACCTAATTGGCCTCCAGGCCCCCTCCCGGAGTTCCTGGCCACCAGGGACAGCTACCCACAATACACCACTTCTCCATTGACCTATCACCTGCCAGTGTGGATGCAGGTACTCGACAGGATTTTTCACTGTGGACAGTAGGTTGACTTAAAGGTGACCTTATTAGGTAGACTTAATAGAGTCCCCAGTGTAGACGTACACAAGGGAGCTCCCAATTATTAGCATGTGTTGTGGGGAACTGCAAAAGTATTTCTGCATAGGGCTCCAATGAACTATTACCATCTCAACACAGGTGCACTAAGTACTTTGTATGTGTGTGAATTCACTGTATTCTGATAATCTAACTACAGCATCCAATGAACGCTGAATACTACTAGGGGTCTGGAAGTAAGTGGGAAAGTTGTTCTGAGATCTGTAGGAATGGCAGGAGGCAAACAGTAGAAGGAAGGGGAAGCAGCTCTAGGGTTGGGGGAGGGCTCAAACTGCAGTGGGAAGGAACAGATGAGAGTAAATGGAAATGATTGAAAGGAAGCAGAGGAGGAAGAGAACAAATAAGGGGGCATATATAAGTAAAATAGATATTAGTAAAATGCATGATATAGTTCAGTTCAGATTTTTAGAGTGGGTTCAAAAATAATGGAGTAGAACTTTCTCTGATAGACAGGAAGTCAAACACATGAGATCCTTATGGTCTTTTGGTCTCTAATAGAGGACTTTAAGTTAATATTTTATTTTTAAAGTCTTTAAAATGTTAGGCTAACCCATTGTTTGATTTTATGTCTGTCTATTTCTATTTTACGTCTATATTTTAAAAATACATATGACATACATATTCACTGCTTTGCATATAAAATGTGAATGTGTTACTATTTTATTTTTAAAGATTTTAAATGTTACACTAAACCAAGACAATTGTTAGCTTTTACATATATTTCTGCTGAAGAAATAAATATTCTGACATACACATTAATTGCTTATCCTATGAAATGTGAATGTGTTATAGAAATGTAACGGTGATGCTGCTAGCCATTTAGTGGAGAAGCAGAGCTGAGCTTGTCTGTGGAGCCAACACTTTGTATCTCTTCAATACTAGCCCAAAAATTATTTCACTGTTTTTAACAAATATCTTTTTTCTTTGAGGCAGTTTTTGCCAGTTTACAGTAAAGGGTAGAACTCTTTCACATTATAAATAATCAATACTGGTTGTTTAAACTTCTACAATCAATTGAACAGCAAAAATAACCAAGGAATCCTGTGGCACTTAAAAGCTAACAGATTGATTTATCGCATGAGCTTTCGTGAAAGAAAATCTGACTTCTTCAGATGCTTCAAAGCATCTGATGAAGTGTGATTTTCTCCTGTGAAAGCTCATGCGATAAATCAATCTGTTAGTTTTTAAGCGCCACAGGACTCCTTGCTTCTTTTGCTGAACTAGACTAACAAGCCTGCCCCTTTGGAACTTGCAATTAAATGTACAGTACCTGTTTCTTATCATTTCTGTGAAACTGGATCATTATTTTACAGCTCAAAACACTGAAGAGCCAGTTGTAACCCACAACTGTGGCATCTCATTTACCTCTTTGATTTTCCAGAATACCTGAATCTGACTTTCCAGATCCATTCGTTTGATTTACTGTACAATAGAGGTGTAAATGTGGAGTTCATGCAGAAAATTCAGTTCCCTGAGTCAAAGTTCAAGATGTACTTTGACAATCCCTCTGAGTTAAATAGCATAAATTTGAGAATTTAGGTGTTATAGTCTACAGTAATAATAGAACTTGATGTAAAATGTAATTAATAAAAATTGTGTAGTTTCTGCTAGCCAAGAATATTTCCTCCACTAAATTATTCTTCAGTCATCCTGTCAAATTCAGCAGTGGTACTTAAGACAATATACTGAAGAGGTTTAATCATCTTTGCTAATGAGAGAAAAAAGTATGGCTTTCATGGAGAGTTTGGCTTGGACATTGCTTTCCATCCATTTTTTTTAAAAAGACGTAAAAAGTCTTACGTAATGACAATGTCAGTGTTAGAAAATGTGAGCTTATACATGGAATGTAGATTGTGAAAGGAAAATTAGAAACCAAAAAGTTTGGGAATTATTTTATTAACAACAAGAAAATAGATTTTTTTTTAATGAAAAGAGAAATGTACTAACAACTAGAAAGCAGAAATTTGTCAAATAATTGAAATTTATAAAGGACACATCAATAAAATAAAGAGAACCACAGTGAGTAGGATATGGCCTATTATAACTAAATGTTAAACTTCCATCCCATAATCAAGAGAGCCACTGGACCAGAAGAGTAATAAGACAAGAAATCACATATGCAGAGTATGGACTTCTGGATTTTTGGTATAATGATTAGAAGTCACTTTATTCTAACAGATGCAAATCCTGAGTATGTAAGTAATGTGCCATTATTTGTTAGAATATTACATTTACACACTTCAGAGCACACTCAAAAAAGCCATATTACAATCTCTGTAATCCTCAAAATGAGTAAATGTAGCATTTTTGTAACACCTGCATTCCAGTGTATTTTAATTGCTAAAAAGAATGTCTATTTTCCAAATCCAGCCTGCCAGAATATGTGCATTCTGAGAAGAGTGATCTTCTCTTCTTTGTTTATTACAGCAAAGGGATTACGTGCTCATACTTTTCATTTTCATTTGTGTTGCTGTAGTTGTGTTTAGAAATAACATTGTAACTGTTTGGATTTCTCAGATTTTAGCATTATTTGTTAACATAATTTCAGACTGTTTATCTACATCTAATTTAATTTAAGGTAAATAAATATAGATATATTAGATACAGATATAATGATCTTAAATTTATGTAGAATTTTACAAAAGCCCTGATCCTGGATTTGCTTAAAAATCTGGTGTTTGTAGTGTTCTTGTAGCACTGTTAATCCCAGGATATTAAAGATATAAAGTGGTTGACAAGCTATCTTTTATTGGACCAACTTGTTCAGTCATAAGATCTATGTTGAGCTCAAAAAAAAGTTGGTTTAATAAATATTAGCTCACCCACTGTGTCACTTTAAGAATTTGAGTCCCTTTACTCATGAGCAGACTTACTGACTTCAGTAGGTTATTCACTTGAGTAAAGTTGCCCACATGCAGATATGTGTGTGGGATCAAGCTCTTATGTTAAAAGAAATGTTCCCAGTCCAAAGAGCTCATAATCAGAATTGAATGATTCAAAACAAAAATTGAAGAAAGGAAGAGTTTGATGAAATAAGGGTAAGGAAAAGATGATTAGTGAAAAAAAGCTTATATGAAGAAGTGCTTGGCTGGGGGGAGAAGTCCCATACATAGGGCGTGATACCCACTTTCTGCCTGCAATAATACTTTAGTAGCCTAATTTGAGTAATAGACATTTATGAATCCCTAGGACTTGCTGGCTGTCTAACTATTTAGATTGTGTGTTTAATAGTCAACCACTGAAATGGCATTGTCTTATACTGAATATGAGCCTAATTTTTTTATTTTTTTTTGGCTCAGCTAGGAGCGGTCACTGCCCCAGGGAAAGACCCAGGGCATGGGCACGGGCCACTCTCCCTGGCCGCGGACCTGCCCCCCCCCCCCCCCCGCAGCCCTGATTCCCCGCCTAGGTTCTTCTCACCGCCAGCCTAGCCCTGAATTCCCAGCTAGTGATGGGGCCAAGAGAGGCAGGCACCTCCGCGGGCAGCCAGGCCATGGATCTCTGGCTGGGGACAGGGACGGGACCAGGAGAGGCGGAGGCTGCCCCAGACACTCGGGGCACTGACGCTGGGACTTGGAGCACTTGCCCCATGCACCAGGTCACAGTGACACCCCTGGGCTCAGCATTCTTTGATCTTGGTAATTCTGAATTTGAACAGTATATTAATGTGTTTAGATTTACTTTGTAGACTCCACTCGGTGTCAAGGAGCTTAAAATGACACAGGAAAGCATCCTGAACTTTTCCAACACCACTGTGATTTTTACATGTTAGGAAATGCAAGGGCTAAAATCTTGTATAGGAGCCTTGACAAGAAAATGATTCTGTGAATGGGCTCAATGTAATTGCATGTTTGATCATTTTCTTAGTGTTTAAATAATAATATACGGATGTCAACTGTTCAGAATTGCTGTACTTAGTTTGCTCAAACTAGAGAAAAGTATAAACTATTAACACTTTATCAATTAAAAAAGGATTATTTTTTAAAAAAAGTGAAGCCAAGTGTCTGTTAGAGGGAATTGATTTTTTGTCCACTGAGCAGAAGATACACTTAAGGAATGCTAAAGACAGAAAATGATGTTGATGTAAAGTGAGGAGAGGGATTTGGGCAAAGAAAATGACCTGTATAAGTGGATTTCTATATGGGAAAAGGCATGTTCAAATTCAATTCGTGTAGCTCATGAAAATTGTTAACTTACTTTATAAACGGCACCTCATTACACTTTTAAGATCCATCATTTTTGCTGCTAGAAAGATGGTCTGTTGGAGTGGTTGGGGGGGAAAAGGCAATATACTTGCACATGGTGGTTATTCCTGTTCATAGGAATTAGAAGGCTACCGAAGGAAACTTTTGACAATGCCAGCTTCCTAGATTATCCCCTGACCTGTTTAGATCCTCTCCTGGACTATTAAGTAGATTTTAAACAGAATGGCAAATTATATAATCTATAATTTTATTAGTTGTGACTCCTCCTTGGGAGCTGTGATATAGTGAAATATGGACTGTCCTTGTAATAGAAAAGCTCTTTTTTATCAAGTGTATACACAAGAGAAGTCCCCAAAAGAAAAAGGTATTTAGAATTTGGTTACACTTTTTTAGTATGCCCAGAGGAGGAAGGCATGCCAGTCTGCAAGCCAGAATCTTTATCCAGTTACTAGAATATTACTCCAATCGATAACATTTTCTTGTAACTTTGCCTTAAGAAGTTTCCAAAAATAATTGAAAAACAAATGTTACCATAATACTCCATTAATAGACACCAAATTTATGATTTACAGGGACACAGGGATGCATCCTTAATGGTTGCTACCATTGTATGTTTATGTAACTGTGAGGCTTAATTTTTAATTATTCTAATCTATGTCCGACCATCTGTGTGAGACAAAGTTTTGTTTTTTAAAATTAGAGTTACAAGCTAAAATAAAATAAAATAAAAATGTCAATGAGTAGCAGTTCTATTTTTTTTAAATATAATGCCCACAAGTTTTGTTTTCATGAATGAAACTGACTCCCACAAATTTACATTGTTTCAGGAGGTTCAGAGCAAATACTGCTGCAAGTAAGTTAAAAGTGAACACTCAAGGAAATCATTTTTTCTTAAACTAAGTGTATAATTCTTATAGTATTTGTGATCCTTCATTGTGGGTTTTTAGAACTAATAGAACAGCCAGTAAGCACACAAGATTTCTGCTAGCGCTAAAATCGCAGATGGTGGTGTTCTGGAACATCTCTGGCAAACCTGGGAAATACCAGCAGATTTTATGAAGTCTGCTGTGGGGAGTAAGGGAGTTTTGTGTTACTTTTTATAAATAACTTGAGAGAGACATGACATCTGTTTGATAGTAATCTGCCTGACTTCCAGGAGTTAAATCAAAGAAGACTGTTAAGGCAGAAGCCCATAGGAAATAAAACAACAGTACTGATAAGGCTCTTGGAGGAAATGGTAGAGAAGTTGTATATAGGGGAATACTGTACCCTCTACCTGCTTCTACCCAAGCTAGAATGGTTTTCTCTTCCCTTGGCCAAGTTAGATGTCTGGGACTGCAATGCAGGTGGAGTATACCTGCACTGTATACTTTGTGTGTGGCAGTCCCAGCCATCTGGGACTTTAACATCCAACCCCCTCAAACAAGGGTTAAAGTGGGTTGTAGAAAGAGGGCTTGGCTGTCTGCCCTGTGAATCACAGGAGGCCCAACTCCACGCCTCCTATTCCACTCCTTTAATCAACACCTGCCCCCTAAATCTTTTATAGAGCTGTTTATCGAGCCACTGATCCCCTTCCCTAGAAAACCTGCACTGTGTGCCCACCCCACACTTACATAATGAATTATATTAATACAGTGAACACAATCCATTAATGTGATATATGGTATAGTTAGCTGTTCAGGTGCAAAGTAATACCTTTATTATTCTATATGAATATTAATTTTATTTAAGCAGTCTATACATAAGCAGTTAACCAAAGTTTATATAAATATTTCTGTAATGTCATTAGTAAAGTGATATTAAATAAAATTGTCAAAATGCCTAAGTATTTTAGAAGACAAGGTACAGTTGAAATTCAGAATGACCTGGGCCTCTAAAGGATAAGTCACCACTGAAGCGAATATTAAGGGGGAGGCATACTGTTCCCATATTAGAAGCCAAACATTTTATTGTAACAAGCATTATATCTTTATCAAATTTCAACAAACTAAACATTATTTTAACTCTACTTGAAAGTGACCTTTTGATAATCTTTGCTTACTGAGTTGTTTATATATACAGGATATATTGTATTAGGATACAGATATAACCAGTAAAACCAAAGGATCTTTTCTTTTTTTTTAAATGTGACCTTTTTAAAAATATGTACATTGTTTTCTATTGTTATTTTTATGTGGCAAAGAAAATTGGCTTATGATACACTTGGTTTGTATTAACTTGTTTATCATTTTATAAATGTCAATGTAACCCTGTAGGGCTAAATCCTCCAAAAGACCTACCCAGGTGCACCTCTTCATCCAGATGTGGCACCATTGATCCATGAAGGCTCTACATAGACACTGAGGCTGCGTGGTGTCTCTGTAGACACTGACAATTTATTTCAGTGCAGCAAGGTTAGCCTTCACTTTTCTTCAGCATTGCAACATTTACTAGAGCTAGGTTACAAAACTGAGTACTTGTTTTTTGAGGCAAGCAAAGGGTGAATGCATTAGCATTAACTATAATGAACAAAAAGCTTTCCAAAAGATTGATACATACCTTTAATAACTTGAAAATTGTCTACATTGAAGTCAATGGGAGTTTTGCCAATGAAGTTAAGGAGAGGAAGATCAGGCCTTAAATGTGCCTATACTTTTTAATCCAAAGCATGATATCCTTCTACAAAGTTGACATTTGGAGATTTGTGGGTATAGAAACATTTTTAATATAATGCATGGACAGTGAGTTGGTAAACATCAGTAAAACATTTTAGATGATATATTAATAGCCAGATTAGTGATCAGCATTTGATTAAATTTTGTCTGAGGTATCACATAGCAGGTTATAGTATCCTACAGAGCAATAGGATAATAAAATGGTTTACTGCACAGTGCACTAACAGGGCATCTGCAGAGATTTGTTTATAATAATTTCTTAATAATCAAAGGAGATTGCTTGCCTTTAAACTCTGAACCACTGTAAGATAGAAGATGAGTGGTTTTGCTACATATAAATCTAAGCACAGGGGACCTGTTTTTAAGAGATGCTCAATACCAAAAATTTCAGTTGAAATCAATGGCTTTGTCCACACATACAGGGTTAATTTGATTTAAGTTAAATCAAAATAAGTTAATTTGAAATTAATTTGCTATTCCAGTTCAGGAGAAGGGCACCATGGGAGGTATGGCAAGATGCCCCCTAGAAGGGCCATGCCCCCACTCAATATATAGAAAAAGGAAGGTACCCTGGGAAGGAGAAAGGCAAAAGTGTTAAATCAAAATAATGGTTATTTTGAAATAACATGTCCGAACAGCGTTATTTCAAAACAACCGTTTTGATTTAATGGCTATTTCAATTTCTTCCTAGGTTTTACTGTTTCAAAATAAGGTTTGTTGTTTCAGAATGACAGGGCTCATCATTTTGAAATAACAAAATGTCGTTCAGATGTGACTTTTTTTTAAATCAAAACAACGGTCGTTGTTTCTATTTAAAAGCAACATGTGACATAACCAATGGGATTTGCTAGCATTCGGCATCTTTGAATGACAGGTCCATAGACATTCTATTCAGGTATACAAAGCAAAACATATGATAAAGTTCTATAATCAAAAGTCATATTTTTTTTTGAAAAGTAGAGACCATGTATGGAGAAATTTTTGCACAAGAATTTTCTTGCTTGCACTTTATCTATTCTTAGATATTCATGCAGTGTCCCTAACTGTAGTATCTTGCTATTTTATGTGCAAATACCTGAATTCTCCACAAAAATACAGATGGGTGCTTAAGCTAGCCACAGGAACAAATGCCCAGTTAGAAAGTTTGTTGTGATAATTGTGATTGCTAATGTAGGGACATAAATATATTTTTTGTTTTAACCCTCTCCCTTTAAAAAGTGGACCACATTGTTTTTTCTTTCAGTGGATTAAGTTGCATTATCATTTCTATGAGCTTTCACCAGCTCTAACAGAGACCTTTATGTATAGAAAGGAAAAACAGGGTTTGATTAGTTATAGTCAGGGTACCGTAATGCCCGTTGGTCAAATAAAACTTGATTTAAAAAATTAAACACCCAAAATTAAATGATTAAAAACTGTAGCCTTATACTGAGGTCAAAACAAAGAGTTTGGGGTTTGAAACTTAGGGTGCCTGACTTGCAGAGAGCCATTCTTTTGAATTCTTGGCTATGAAAATAAATCTGTCTAGTTAGTAACATCACACTGACCATTGCATCTGCATAGATTTAGGAGTGGGAAAAATCACAGGAGAAGGAAGGATGTCTCCTTGAACCATGAAAACCAGGGCCAACAATGCCAGTAAAGAGCCCAGGTGTTCCCACAGGCTCTCTTTTTCAAGTCACTGCTGCCACAAGAAGAAACGTGTGGACAAGTGAGGAAGATGTATATCAAATGATTTGCTCAGCCACTATAACAGGTGCAGGACCAGGGTCACCACACTAGTATCCCAAACACTGTGACCTTGAAGACATACATGGATGACTTTCTTCTTGAAGGGATGCTGTTCTCAAAACTGGTATTTAGAGAGATGTTATGGGGAAGAGCAGGAATTATAGAAGGGATGTGCTTGGTCTAGACTGGAGCATAATTAAGTCACCTGAATCTGCTGATATATTCCAGTTGTGAAAAGAAATATTTGTGATTGTGATGGAGCGTACAAACCTCCCACTGGGAGCCAGGGGTAAAGGGCTTGTTCTGGGCCCAGACAGCATTGCCCTGACATGCCTGGAGCAAATGTTTCATCAGATGGTGTACTTGAAAGGGAGAGGAATGGTTCATTTGGGGAGCAGAGCTGGAAGGAGACAGGCCTGCATCCGATACTTCCATAGAGCAAAGCAGCAGGCCTTGACTCTTGCGTAACTGTTCTGAAAAGGGGGCCCTTCCTGGAGAAAGGGAAGTCCCACCACCTGAATACCTAGAAAGAGGAATAGTGTCCCTTATTTTTACTAGCCAATGAGGCCTGGAAACGAGGGATCCTGACCCCACAACCTTCCTGCTAATCAGACTGTGGCATGCCCACTAGGAATGTAACTGTAGCAGTGCAGTGGCTCTGTTACAGCAGACCTGGGGTTCAAAAGGGGTGTTTAGGCAGCAGCCAATCAGGGATGGGCTGCCCGTATAAAAAGAAGCACAGCAGGGCTAGCTGGTGAGTCTGCTGTGGGAGCTGAAGGGGGAAGGTGATACTCCTGGCAGGCTAGCCTAGGGAGCCAACACCTTGGAGAGCTCCGAGTGGGAGCAGGTACTCAGGGCTGACCTGAGCTGGGGATCCCAGGGGAGCAGACTATGGGAGTGGCTGGAGCAGCAGTCTGGGACAAGGAGCCAAAGAGTGGACAGCGGCTGAACTCCAGTGGTGAGACTGTACAGCTGGGGGTGTGGGGAAGTGGCCCATGGAATAGATATAGCTTAGTGTGAAGAGAATAGAGGGAGGTGGAGGCACTTAGGGTCCCCAGGCTGGGGCCTGGAGAAGTGGGCAGGCCCAGGCCCCTCCCTGTTCTCCCAGCATGCCAGGAGTGGCACAGGCTTGCTGGCCATTGACTTTTTTAGTATCCAGGATGAGAATGAGCTGGGCCGTAGACTGTTTAGTGGCCAGTACACTGGAAGGGGTAGACTACTGGGCTTAGCCAGAGGCTAAGATCCCCAGAATTGAACACGGGACAGGAGTTAGCATTGCAAAAGGTGGAGCACAGATGACCTTGAGGGGGTCACTTGAGCATAATTCCCCAGAAACACCACCAGGAGGCGCATTCCAGGTGAGTCAAGTGCTGCAACCACATACTGTAACTATGCTCCTCCTACCAGACACCATGGAGGGTCACCTTGATAATGACATGTTTACTATATAATCAGTTTGTTGCTATTAAAATTTGACTCAACAATTTAACATTAAAAAAATCTTTTACACGGCTTTGCAGGAGCATAGCTCAGTATCTTAGTCTTTTCTTTCCTCAAACATGAGAATGGGTCTAAAATGAAAAGGGAATTGTACTGACTTTGAAATAGTATCCTTCAGAATATATAAGGAAGATGCCAATGTGACATAGACTTTTATTGATTTCTTTGAGAGTGGTGTATGAAAGGCACACTCTGAGCATTGTAAAATAGGACACACCATTCTGTATGCTTTGTTCGGCTCTAGGTAGCCAGATTAATTGAAAAACTTCCAAAAATATTATTTAGACTAATTGCTGTGAACATATAGCTATGATCACTGTTCAAAATTTCCTGCCCAAAGTAAAAAAAATATGGAGAGCTGTATATCTTCGAATATAACTAATGTAAAAATTTACAACTGATTCTCTATCAAATTTAAGACTCTGCAAAGATTATGGGGATTTGGAGATAATTAGGGCAAGCTTGGGTACCTAATGAGAGAACCTAAATCCATATTTAGGAGACTAGTAAATGGACTGATTCCATAGGTGCTAAATACTCAGCGCTTCCATCATCTTCAAATAGAAGAATTTGACTTCAGTTTCTCTGAAAAGCACAACACAAGTGCTTCTGTTTGAAAACTTTGAGCAAAAGTTAACAAAAGGCATACATTTTTTTTGACATAGAGCTTTGGAGAATTAGGAAACAGTTCTACATGATAATACTTTAGAGCTTACTGTAGTCCATACACAGATCAAAACTGGAATCTTCCTGTGCCAGTCTCCTAATTTATTCATGCAGCTTCTTTGCTGAGTTAGATGCCTAGAACAGATATGCTTTTCTCTAATCACTGACACAGCTTCAATGGGTGGAGTGTAATTGCCAGTGTTCATCTAGGCATAGCTGAATGGACATGGGTTTTTGTTTGTTTTTTTTTAACTTGAGTAACTGGATTTATTTGTTGGCAGATATAGATTATTGATGCATGAGTTCCAGGATCAAGAACAAAATTAAATTTTTCAGACAAATCATGGTACTCTTTTAGACATACACACTGGAGATGTACATATGGATGCATGCTAAATAAGTTTCAGGCTTGTTTATCTCTCTCACATTTTTATTTTATTTACTTTGTGCATGCTGTTTAGAAAGAGTGCTTGATGGAGAAGTTCCAAAGGGGCAGCCATATTAGTCTAGTTCAGTAAACCAAACAAGGAGTCCTGTGGCACTTAAAGACTAACAAATGTATTTATTGCATGAGGATTTGTGGGAGAAAATCCCACTTCGTCTGACACGTTGAAGTTGGGAGAACTCGCAGAACGGGAGGAATTAATTGCAGGGAAGTGTAAGTCATGGGATCAGGGCACACTGTAACAGCAAATCAAAACAGTTGTTAAGATTCAAACACTGGGGAACGGCATACAGAGGAAGATGAGGTCAAATCACATTTTGTAACAAGAAAATCCAAGGTCCTTAAGCTGCGAGGCAATGCAACTGAATTTGCAAATAAATTCAATCTCAGCAGCTTCTCTTGCAGACTTCTCTTTAAGGAAGCTTTATGTATATTATGAACACACTACTTTTATGAATAGTAATATTTGTAGTTATACAATCCTGTTTCCAGTTACATTCAACTTTGCCAAACTTTAATAGTTCATACTGGGATCTTTTTTTATACCTTCTTTCTGCCTCAGGTTAATTTTTTTAAAGTTTCAGCAAAAAACAAGTCAGTCATTTCTGAGAACAAAGTTAAGAGAAAGTTTTGTCACCATTAAAAGATTTGTCCAACCATTTCTTTGAAAAGTTCTAGTGCCCCCAAAGTAGTCATTTGGCTAAAATTTCAGAGCATTTCATCTCTGAGCATGTTTTAGCTCTACAGAGATTGCTGTATGGCAATCACTCTGAACTTGTTCATATGCACAGAATTAGCTTTGCAGGTAGGGAGACAATGCAACAGCAGTAGCAGCTGCTCTCTAACCTACTGTCTTTAGGAGGCAGACAAATATTCCCCAATAATACAGATGTAGTAATTGACAGGTTAACCAAGGCCACTTCTGGTAAAGCTGGGGCTAGAATTCAGGGGTTATTATTCTGTGCTGTGCTCTTCAAGAGGCATAGAAGGTGCAACATGGGAGAGCAGAAGGAGGTAAAGGTGCCTTAATCCTCCTTTTGTGTCTTGCAGAATGTGAGCTGCTCTGAGACCACTGCAGTTTCTAGTTAGGGCTGGATTAAGGGGACATGGCACCCCAGGCTGTCTACTTTTGTGGCCTCTCCCCATCTTGGGCCCTACCCTCCCGCATGCGCTCCCACCAAGGTGGCCTCGGGATTGGGCGGGGCCTTAGGACCAGAGGCCATGGCTGGGCATAGCATTTCCACCTGACCCTCTGCCAGGGTGGCTGGTCTGCCTAAGGAGATGGGGCTGGCCTGTACATGTTTGCTGCACTCCAGGGCCCTGGCTAGCTGATGGATACATTGGCCTCTACTGCAGCCCTCCAGGGTCCAGAGCACTGTCTGGCCACTGCACCAGGGCCCCTACAGTTCAGGCCAGAGTGGATGCCTCCCCCCCGCCCAGGGGCCTCAGCATGGTGATCTGACAGTGCTCCAGAGCCTGGAGGGCTGCACTGTAGACCATCCCATGCACTGACCAGCCCCACCGCTGGCCCTGAAGTACAGCGTTAGCCCTGCACCGTGGGGCAGGCAAACCAGGATGGGAGCTCTGCAGCCTGTTGTATCCTCTGGTCCCAGGGACCCACCTCAGCCCCACTGGTGCTCTACCAGCAGAGCTGGATCAGAAGGGGCTTTAGGGGTGCAGCTCAGGGACCCCTTCTGAGTGGGACCCAAGGCTACAGCCCCTAGAGCCCCAGCATTGATCCTGCCCAGCCCCTAATGTAGCATAGTGCAGCACCCTACTGCCCTAACTTAAAATATCTGTACCTTTTTGCCTGTGGGTTTCTCTGCAAACTAGAATTGCCAAAATACAAAGTGCTTTGGCTAGTCACTCATTCTTTGGCAATGTCTCTTTCTGCTCTGGCATGTCGTATGCCTAAGCAGTTTTAATCATGGCACTTCCTAACTTTTGAGTGCTTGATTTCAGAATCTTAATGTTTTATCACAGCTATTGCATATAATTTATATTTAGATCCCTCACAAAATGTACTAGATGGCTCACAATAATATACAAACATGTTCCCTGCACTAAAGAGCTTACAGTCACAGTTCAGACCTGGTGTGAGAAGGTGGGACAAAAAGGAGGAAACAGGAAATGGAGAGAGAAGATTAACAAATAATATAGCCATGGTTCAGAGTGAGACAGTGTAAAAATAAATAAATAAACTCGACTTTATTCTGTCAAGGGCATCCTCGTGACTGTGAGTGGGATGGTGTCCTAGACAGCAGCTATTACTGAGCTAATTCTCCCCTCTTATGATTCCAAATCCTAGGAAACTGATCTTGTGCAATAGATTTTCATGGGTTTGAAAATATTCCCAGAGAAAAACTGTTAAGACTGAGTTACAGTTGAGTGCAGTTCAGCGGTATATTACAAGGATGTTTAACAAAGGCAAACATTATACCCCCAGGAAGTTCAGTGTTAAGGATAAACTTTAAAAAAGCCAAACATATTTAGGCATGCACTTTGCACAGTTGAAAGCCAGAAAACTTTAACTCTGCCCTTCAATGGCATCAAGCAAGAACCTCATGAATCAATTTCATAATTTAGTATTTGTGGCCTCAGATCAAATTAATCTGATTGGTGTTTTTGCCTTTTGTAGCATGTGGCCTGGCTCACTTGCAGGTGCATTCTCTGACCCTAAGGTGTTTAAACCATGATTTGAAGACTTTAATAACTCAGTCAAAGGTTAAATGTTTATTGCAGGAAGAAGTGGGTAAGTCTCTCTGGCCTGTATTGTGCAGTATTGGTCCCTTGTGATGTTAGAGTCTGAATCTATGATTTTTAAAGATGTATTCATTTTTTTTCTTCCTATGGTATTATGAGAATAAGTAGGTATAAGTTATTAGAAAAACTTGCTTTAAAAAAATATTTTCTGAGCTAAGTAAACAAGGAGTTCTGTGGCACCTCAAAGATTAACAAATTCATTTTTAGCAAAAGCTTTCCTAGGCTACATAGCCCACTTTGTCAGATGCATGAAGTAGCAAGTGTAATTTATTACACAAACTTGTAAAGAAGGATGAGTCATCTTGTTATGTGGATGACCAGTGTTAATGAGGTGAATTCTAACAGTGCGGATGTGGCCCAGTCACAACAGCTGATGAAAAGATGACTGTTTAAAGAGGGAAAATTACTTTTTGCAGTGATCTAGCCACTTCCTGTCCTTATTCAGACAGTCTGATAATGTCAAATTTGCGTTTGAATTACAGCATGGCAGTTTCATACAGAAGTCCGTTTTTCAAGGCTTTTACTAAGTATGGTAACTTCAGACCCCGTTACTAAGTGTCCAGAGAGACTGAAGTGTACTCTTGCTTGTTTTTGAATGTCACCTTTCTGGATGTTTGATTTGTGTCCATTTATTCTTTTGCATAGTCACTGTTCAATTTGGCCACTGTATATGGAACAGGGACAGTGGCACATAAAGATATATATCATATTGGTAGCTGTGCAGATGAAAGAGCCCCTGACAGAGTGGCTGGTTAGATTAAGTCAGTTTCAAAAGGGATAGCCGTGTTAGTCTAGTCCAGTAAAAAAACAAGGAGTTGTGTGGCACTTTAAGACTAACGGATTTATTTTTTGCATGAGCTTTCGTGGGAGAAGATCCCACTTCCTCAGATGCTTTGAAGATTTCTGTAAGTTCACCCATCTTTGAAGCATCTGAGGAAGTGGGATCTTCTCCCACAAAAGCTCATGCAAAAAAATAAATCTGTTAGTCTTAAAGTGCCACACAACTCCTTGGGTTTTTTTTGGTTAGATTAAGTCCTATGGTAGTGTCACTTGAGTAGATACGAGAGCAGAGTTGGCAGTGGAGTTTGTCGCAGGAATAGATTCCAGGGTTAGTGTTTCTGTTGTGTGGTATATAGTTGCTGGTGGATATTTGCTTCAGGTTGAGCTGCTGTCTGTCTTTTTCTGAGCTGCGATCTGTAAACAGGACTAGAGGTAGTACTAATTCTGTATGCATTTCAACAATAGAGATTAATTAAAAGGTAGTGTTCTGGTGCTACTTCATTCTTTGTGGAATCAAAATATTTTAAAAATGCTATTCTGTTTTTCATGTGTGAGAAAGAGGGCTATATTTTTTTACATGTACTGGGAATGTCCAACAGTACCAATGTCCTAGGCATTTGCCCTGGATTCAGGTTTCTTAAAAGCAGTGAATCCTAACTTCCCATTGACAGTTTAGTAATTCTTTTAGTCTTCCTGTAGCAAATCCATCAGCTGAAAAGCTCTACACTTATTTCTGATTTCTTGAGGGAACTTACACAATATGTAAGTGTATACTGGAGATGGAAAGGACCCAAAAATACAATTGCTATCTTTTGAAGTGATTTTGAGTGATTTATTTAAGTACTGTGAAGAGAAGCCAGAGTGTATATAAATTGCAAAGTTCAAGATTTTCAAAAGAAACTAGAGGTTTCTTAGGTGCTCAGCTTGAGACACTTTGAATTGGCCTGACATGCAGAAAGTAATAAATAAGCATATTCTGAAAATCAACCCCCTTTGAGGTTCCTCCAGTTGAGCACCAAAAACTACTGGTTTCATTTAAATATCTGGACTCTAGTAATTTCTGTACCCTTTGGCTTCACTTCTTAGTATTTAAATAAAATAATCAGTCAAAAGACTGAGTTATGAAATAACTGACAGAAGTGGACTTTTCATTTGCAATGTTTTTTTCACTCTCACTCATATCTGCATATATATTTATTGAATTTTTCCAGTTGCACTCTACTCTCTCTGCCTTGTCTCAGAATGGTAAAATTACTTTCTGAAAATAAGTGAACTTAAAAATCAGCAGTGTGATATAACACAGCAAAATGCATAAAAGCTTTTTAGTGTGTATTCCTCCATTTGCAATACCTCATTCATCTTTTCATTTTTCCTAGATGTAATAATTTATAGTTGTTATAGTCACATTAGCTCTATTTTGTACTCTGCATGTTAAAAAAAAAAAAAACAGTTGTGTATCTTTTTGTAAAAAGGGGGGACAAAATACTTGTATTATCCTGTGAAGTTATTAATATTAATTATATTCATAAACATAGGTGTAATCAAGTAAACATGGCACTTTATTGGACCACCCACTGATGTACCATGGTAACAAATGTGTTCTAATTTGAATGTAATCCAATTTTATTTCAGAGATTCTTTTTAACAAGGATACTTAACTGATGATCTCCTTATGCCAAGAATTGTAAAAGGGAGAGTCTTTTCTCATGGGCTGCCCTAAGACTGTGGAATAAACTTTCACAGGAATTAAGGATAATCACAAACGTCACCACCTTCTATTTAAAGTGCATGGCGCATTTCTTTGACCTTGTGTCTCTAACGTAAATGAATAGCAGTGTATGTGTGGGTCTGGGGAAGGAGGTAGTGTTCAAAAAAGAAAAAATAGAAATCCAAAACAGAACACTTCATTTCACACACTACTTTGCCTAAAGAATCAGAAAACAAATATGACAGATATTAAGTCAAATTGTAGTGGAAGCTGCTTAGACCCTACAATGATGCATATATAAGAACCTACATATAATAAAACAAATCTGAAAAAAAAAACAGATTTTGGCAAGTGCTGTAGAATTTGACCTGACATTGAGACAGCTAATAAAATTAATAAAACCATTAACACAAAAATATTTTACAGTAGATTGTCAAAGATATGATCTTTAAGAAAAATTGGAGGAACTTTATTCCACATAATCTACTTAACACTATGAAAGGCAATCTGTGAAGGATTACCCCAAAACAAATTGAATATCTTCAATTAACTCATGGGAAACACCATGTAGTTAAACTGGTACAGGCAGTGGCTAAACCAACCAAAAAAAGGATCTAAAACACTTCACACATACGAAACCAAATTATCCAAAGGATAAGCAGAAGCTTTTTTGTGGTTTTGTAGAATCTATGAAGATTAAAATCCACCAATGGATGAATCACTTCAGAATTGTTAATCAGATGTGAATCCAGATCCCCATCTAAAGGGAGATTTAGAGGTGATTACAATGCTAGCAGCCAGTCTTCCTCAGAGACCTTTGAAAAGCTATACATTACTGAGAAATGACAGGCATCAGGTGTTGATTGGAATGGAACCTAAGAGAAATGCTGAAAGTGGCTCTGATTGTTGTACTGTATGCCCAAAGCAAAGTCTAGAAATGTAGTTGGAGTGTGCTTTCACACAGAAAGAGGCTGTTTTGAGTCACTTCAGCAATAAGTGAAGTGTTGGTCTTTGTTGCTAGCAAGATTTCTTACCGCAATGTTAAAAAATAAATAAATAAAATACTGAGAAGCAGCTGACAAAGCCCTTAAGAGCAGGGTATTATTCTTCCTGATCTTCAGTGTTTGATGAATTATTGAATTGTGTCTAGCATGACAGGTGCTGATAATATTATCATTGACTGCTGTCCTCATCTGTGTTCAATAAATAGACTGTGAGTTTAGATAAACCATCAAAGTTTTTTTTTTAAAAAAGTGACCTACCTTCACTTCTCAAGTAATTAAATTGCAAAGATTTGTGTTATGGAAAAAAAAACAACAACTCTGAGTTGAACTGAAAGCAGTACTGGTATCTACCAATGATCAATTTGGTTACTTCTCATTATACTTTTTTAATAAATGGCATCAATAGAACATTAAAATATATGAATGCCTAGAAAGCAGTGACTGATAAAGAGTAATGAAAAGATGGAAGACCAGTTAATTTCATTTCTTTATATATCTAACTATCCAATGTTCAGGCTCCCCAGACAAAATACAAGGAATGACTAACCCTATCCAGGGTAGCTAAACACTGGACTAAAACTAAAGAAAGATGACAATTTTGAAATAGAAGCTAGAACCAAGGAATGTTTGCAAGATAAGAAAATGGAGGGAAATAGCTGTACACAGACTAAAAAAGCATAGTCTCAACTCTCTCCTGGAAAGTAGGAGGAAAATGAGACTGAGGGCCTACCTCTTTATTCAGTCTTCTAGTGCTTTATCTAGGTCCTCATTGTCCCTTGCTATATTTGTAGTAATTCTGTGTATCTGTAACATTTTCTCTGTGTATGCTATCTCTGCATGTGATCTATCCATTCACATGGCATCAGTTAACATCTGTTTTTCATCTCCTGACCTGACTCAACCTCAGCCCATTTCTCTAAAAACTTGTACTACATCTTTCATCAGTTTAAATTTAGCCCAAACGACCTCCTTATCTCTTCTCACAGAGCATTCTGGGTACTGAATGAAACAGGGATCATGATAAAAATAGCATGTAATTGTGTGGTAATCCATACATGATATGGGATAAAATTAATATTAATATGGGGTATGATAAATATTATAAGGATGGGTCTCTTCATCCTCACATTTCCTAACATTGAAGAGCTTGACTGTGACCCTAACATTCTTTTAACATAAAATATATGTATTTGTAATATATTCATCTCCCCAAGTGCTTACCTGTCAAATTAATCATAATGAATTTAATAGGATGTAAACATCAAAATGAACAAAAAGGCAATGTGTTTTAGTGGCTATGGTAAATCTTGTGCTTAAAATAAATAAACAAACATAAACAACAGCCCTGGACTTTACCAGAATTACTGTTTAGACAATGCTGTAAGATTTGAAAGCTACAAAAACCAAGTATAAAAGCTGTTTGAAAGAGATTATCACACTATATTGTGTTTGCCATGCAAGTGATACATGGGAAAAACACATTATTTGTAGTGTCCACAAAAGAGCAAGTAATATGAACTTTGAGGCTACCTGACCCCCTTCTAAGTACTTTAACTGCTAGTTTAGAAGTTGATCCTCAGCTATGTTAGATAAGATGAAAAAGAAAATGTATATTGGGATGGGAAAGTGATGATCAGTACATCATATCTTATGACTATCATAAGAAAATTCATGAGAGCTTTTTGAAAGTATTAATGATCCTTCATATATTCAATATAGAATGCAAGCTGAACTATAAACTTTATGATTTATGTAAGAAAAGTAATATTAATTAGTTTCTGAAATTTACTGTAATCAAACCTGGATAAAATTGCTAATAGCATGTGTAGAATGGCTGTTATTTAACAACCAAAATAATTAAAAATTTTTGCTTTCCTGGTACTTCATTGGAAAAGAAAAACCTACTTTAGAGACTTTGAATTGTACAGTTAAATCTGCTGCTAATTATTTTACCATTAAGTCAACATATTATCATCCCCTTGGGTTTTACAGAAGTCAGATCTCATGTAGTTAGTATAATTACTAGCATATAGAGTCATTTCAGTTAGATAAATTTAAGGAAAATGAAATATCTACTGGTAATTTGATGGTTAGAAAATATCCTGTGTGTTCACAAGGGTTATTTTTAGAATAGTCGTCAAATCTTAATGGTGTTTTTGGATTGCAGTTTTTCATAGTTTTAGATGACTGAATTACATATTTTGTGTGTGAGCATGCAACTAAGTTCTAAAGATAAATAACACCATACAGGTATTTATTAAGGAATATTTTAAATGCTATGTAAACATATATCAGGAGGCTGGATTTAATGACCTCTCCACATTCCTTCCAGTTCTACATTTCTGTGATTCTATAATGGTAACTGTGACATAATACTAATGGAGCAAATAATGAAGGAATCAATTTGAAACAGGCTTGAAGAGAATACAGTGTTAAGTGATAATCATCATGGATTTGTCAAGAACAAATCATGTCAAACCAATCTGATAGTTTTCTGTGATGGGGTAACAAGACTTGTGGATGTGGGAGAAGAGAGAGATGTGGCATATCTAGACTTTAGTAAGGCTTTTGATAGGGTCTTGTATCGTTAACAAGCTAGGGAAGTACAACCTGGATGGAGCTACTCTAAGAGAAGTGGAAAACTTGTACTGGACAACCACTCCTAGAGAGTAATCAATGGTTCACAGTCATGATAGAAAGACATAATGAGCAGGGTACAGCAGGGATCAGTTCTGGGCCTGGGTCTGTTTGAATTTTTCATCAGTGATATAGATCAAGGGTCTCAAACTCAAACCACTACAAGGTCTACATGAGGACTAGTACGTTAGCCTGAGGGCCGCACCACTGAAACCTTTCCATACAACAATATTGCAAATATCGGTAACAATAGAGTTGTTGCGGAGCACAGGAAATAGCTTTAGAGGCCACATGTGGCCCTCAGGCCATGTGTTTGAGACCCCTCATATAGATGATGGCATAAAGAATACACTTATAAAGTTTGTGGATTATACCAAACTGGGAGGGGTTGCAAGTGCTTTGGAAGATAGAATCATACTTCAAAATGATTAGGACAATCTGGTGAAATGTCTGAGATAAATAGAATGAAATTCAATAAAGACAAGTGCAAGATACTCTATTTAGGAAAGAACAATCTATTGCACACATACAAAATGGGCAATGACTGCTGAGGAAAGAGTACTGTGGAAAAAGATGTGGGTGTCATAGTGGACCACAAGTTAAATATGAGTCAAGAGTGTAACCATGTTGCGAAAAAAAGAAACAAAAAAACAAATACTATTCTGGGATGTATTAACGGGGCTATTGTAAGTAAGACATGAGAAATAATTCTTCTGTTCTATTCCACAATGATTAGGCCTCAGCTGAAGTATTGTGTCCAGTTCTGGATGCCACATTTCAGGAAGAATGTAGCAGAACTGGAGAAAGTCCAGAGAAGAGCAACAAACATAATTAAAGGTCTGGAACACTTATGAGAGGAGATTGAGAGAATTGTGTTGATTTAGTCTAAAAAAAGAGTAGTCTGAGAGGGGATATAAGTTTTCAAGAACCTAAAAACTGGTTACAAGGAGGAGGGAGAAAAAATTGTTCTCCTTAACTGCAGATGAAAGAATGAGAAGCAATGGACTTAAGTTTTCACAAGGGAGGTTTAAGTTGGACATTAGTAAAAAATTTTTGTCTGTCAGGGTGATTAAACACTGTAATAAGTTGCCTTGGTAGGTTGTGCAGTCTCCTATATTGGAGGTTTTAAAGAGTAGGTGAGAGAAGCAGCTGTCAGGGGTAGTTAATGGTAGCACTTGGTCCTGCCACGAGTGCAGGGGACTGGACTCAATGGCCTCTCATGGCCCCTTCCAGTTTCTATGATGATCTCGGTATGACCAGTACTATTGCACCTTGTTTACCTCTCCCTCCTGACTCCAGTAAGATGATTTTCTTATGCTTAACTGTGTTTCAGGGCCTGAAACCAGCAGTCTGTTTAACCACCCAAAGAATCTCCTCCAGGCTCTGCCATCTCCTACTTTGCCTTGCAAGCTAACAGTTGTTTCACTGAATCCCTGAGCATCATTGGAGTGGTCCCCAGCAGTATTCAGCCCTTAGCCTTGGGACACTCACAGGCTATGTCTACACTAGCAAATTAGTTTGAATTAAGGAGCCTTAATTTGAAACCTGTCTACAGCAGGCTTTGCCTAGTTTGAACTAAGCAAAGCATAGTTCAAACTGCCATATATCATCGTGTATAAGCTGAGAATTTTGTGCCTGAAAATTGGCTTCGAAACAGGTGCTCGGCTTATACTCGGAAGAATATGGTAGATAGCCCCAGCCAGCCCTTTCCCTGACCATGCGGCAGGGCAGAGCCCCAGTGTTGCCAGGTGGGGCTGGGGCTGGAGGAAGGAAGGGACCCTGGTGTCTGGAGCAGCTAAGTAAGGGGGTCCTGGAGGGGGTTGGCCTGGACTTTGGGAGGGGGGATTCAGGGAGGCCAAGGTAGTGGCGGCAAGGACCGGAGATTGGGGAGGGGGTCGGGGAGTTGGGAAAAGTGATGGGACAGCCAAGAGGGTTTTTTTTTGGGGGGGGGGGGTTCAGGGAGGCCAGAGAAGGGGCGGCAGGGCTCGGGCATTTGGGGGGGGGGTTGGGGAGTCCAGGGAAAGTGGCAGGAGGACCCAAGGGTTTTGGGGAGCCCAGAGAAGTAGCGACAGGGACCAGGGATTGGGAGGGGCTGCTTGGCAGGCTGGGAAGAGCAGCAGCCAGGGTTGAGGGGTGGCAGGGAAAGAGGTGGAAAGGGTGTTGGGAAACAGGAGCAACAGTGGGGAACCGAGAAGGGAACAGGGAGGCAACAGTGAGGAATGGACAGAGCAGGGGGGCAGGAGTGAGGAATGGACAGAGCAGGAGGGCAGGGGAAAAGCAGCAGCAGAGATTTGGGAGTTAGGGAAGCTGTTGGGAACCCTAGGGGAAGCCAGCTGCAGCACTGGGTGGGGAGGTTAGCGGCCAGGGCCAAGGGGGGGGGGAGTCTTGGCTTATACACAGGGCACCCTTTTCTTTTTTCTTTTGCTCCTCTTTGGGCTCAAAATTGGGGGATTGGCTTATGCCCAAATCAGCTTATACCCGAGTATATACGGTACTTAGTTTGACTGATTAGTTCAAACTAACTACTTAGTTTGCACTAATCTGCATATTTAGATCAAACTAGCCCAGTGTAGGCATGCTAGTTCGAATTAAATAAGTTTGAACTAGCAGTTAGTTCAAACTAAGTGTGGTTTGGTTTTTTTTGTTTTTGTTTTTGTTCGAACTAACATCTGAGTTCTGCTAGCTGTGCTTTTTTAGTTCAAACTAAGACGTTAGTTAGAACTAAAAAAAGCACGGCTAGTTCAAACTATCTTTTGAACTACTTATTTCAGACTAACCAAGTCCAAACTAAGCTTTTAGGTGTAGACGTAGCCACAGAAACTAGCAGGTAAATTGTCCCAAAGCTGCGGTGCGCACACACACCACCTTGTTTGGTTCAATTGAATATCAGCCGCCATATAACATCACAACACTGATATACATCTATAGCGAAAACAATCATGTTTATTGTCACAGTGAAGATTTAAGTGATGGTAAATGGGGATAGTGATGGAAACTGAAAAGCTTAAATATAAAGCTCTTCCTAAAATCTAAACCCAACTTTTTAGAGGGTATATACCTGTCTAAAGTACTTTTTCTCCTAAAGCAATCCCCTAGCAAGTTCAGCCTACATGACTGGGATCCCCTCTCATGACCGCAGAAAGTGCCATCCTTCTTGTTTTCTCAGTAAAGGACAAAAAGTTGTCATTTGGTGCCTTCTTATATCCACAGAATTTATTGGTTTGTCCTCAGAGTCACGATAACCCTTCTGGTTGATCCCCTGGTGTACTGTTCTGTTTTTCACATCCTCACATTGACCTATGTAGATTTCATTGTGTTGGTTTGCTGTGTTCATTTTGCATGTGAATAAAGGTGACCACAGCAAATGTGGAAAACCAGTGCATAGGGTGGGAAGTAACAGGCACCTATATAAGCCAAAGCCACAAGCATCAGAACTCTCCTTATAAAATAGGGGTATCTTGTTACCTTAATATGAACCAAGGTAAGCAGGTGAATATGCATCCTTTGCCCGGTCAAAACTTGATTGTCAGTTCTGTTTTGAATCAAACTTTAAAACACGTTTTCCACATTTGAGGTAAACTTTGAAAATTGTATTTTACATATGATGGATTCCTGTATGGGAAAAGTTTGTGTGGTTTGTTTCTCTTTCTAAACAAAAGCAACCAGTTTATTGTTAAAAGATTCTGGGAATGGTAGTTCAGAAGTCATTTTGTGTACTAAGCAGTACATTTGCATAACTAGAACTACCATCAGAGAGTGTACTGTAGTGATGTTGAGCACAATTTGGGGCCTTGATGCAGCAAAAATTTAAAAACAGAACTAATCTTAATCCATGTGACTAGTCCAAATGACTCAGTCTCTTCTTGAATGCTCACTTCTAGATTATACATTGCTAAATCTGAACACTTTTCTGCAACATGATTTTGGGGCACTGCATAGACTCTCATTTGTGATGACAACCTGAGCTCCAAGTGGTTGCTTACCTTATTTGTGTATGCATCAACACAGTGTGCACACTCAAGTCATTTTTGTACATGCCTCAAAACTCTCAAATATTTATGCCCACAATTTTGAAGGTGCAACTGAACACCTGGTATAAATTGGGCTGTTAATACAGTTTTCCTCAGCTTGTATGTTTCCTTTGTCATTTTTACGACCAAGGTTGTCACAAGTGTTCTGCAGCCTCAAAATCCATGAGGATCATGTAGGCCCAGTTATGACTACCCTCTTCTGATGTGCACAGGGTGAAGAGAAATGCGCTGGGAAGACTTTCCTCTCTCCAGTCCCATGCAGCATCAGTTCAATATCACCAGTGGTCGATATAGTTTGTATACAGTCGATGGGGTGGATGTGGATCCCAATTTAGCTGTAGTCACAGCCCCATCCCTTGAAAATGAGAGAGAACCAGCAAAGGAGTGCTGAGGGAAGTTCTAGATACCCATTTTTTCCCCAAAGGTGCAAAAGGCTTTACTGCCAAGCACATTAATGCCCTCATTCCACCCTTCCCATCCCTACTGCTGCTGGAAGCTTACATGGGCATTGTCTCTCACAGTGAGGCACAATTTTAGTCCTTGGACACCAGAGATTTAATTCAACCAAATCCTAACTAACTTTGAGATAAATCAAATAGTAGCTCTGAACAACTTAACATTATCAGTTTGTCACACCCTATAAAATCCACAGAATGACTGTGGAGTGTTAGTGACATCCCTTTTTCTGTTTCTGCTACCTGATAAATGCATGTTGGTGGTGTGTGTGGAGTTTGTTTGTTTTTTTGTTTGTTTTTTTCTTTTGTCCCCCATAGCCAGGGCCCGGATATGCTATCCTTGCTGAGTCTAAGCAATGGGGGGGGTCTCCTTCAGCCCATGTTAATTTTTCCCTGTTATCTATTGATCAATTTCTTGGTAAAGCTTTACAAGCACATGCACTCTTTGTAAGTCATTATCTGTCTGAAATACCTGACCAAAATTTTCTGCTTTCTTTGCTGGATTGTACTAATGTATTATCAAGGTTTGCAGCATAGTGAGGAAAACAGTATGCATCACTAAAATCATTTGGCTTTATCCCACTATTGATGATCTTGTTCTATTAGTTTTTAAAGCCCTGGGTTTTAATTCTAACCTTTGTAAAATCTTTGTGGAGTTTTTAGCAAATATTTCATCTGAAGCTGAAACTCTACCTCTAAAATGTGGTATTCATAAGTGAATCAAAGCCTGGACAGGCATAACAGTAAAAATGCTTTATTTCAGATTCTGATTGCATATTCATTGATTTATATTCAGAACCAGCTTATTCCTTTTCATCTTGAATTTGGCAATCAGCATTATACAGAGTTCAATTACTCGAAGTCTGTGATAGTCGGAGTTTTCAGCATGTGTTTATCATTTTATATCTATAAAGCACTGATTTTTATTTTAAAGTATCTAGAAACTTTGACTGTCTTGTTTTACATTTGGCCTAAGGGGTTGTCAATAGTTTACTAAAATTAACTGTAGAAAAGCTTCTCTATTATCTTCTTCTGCCTTAGGGTCTATGGTATGTACCTGGATTATCAGATAAATTTGTTCGGTATTGCCAGCATGAACTGAAATGATTCCCTTTATTCACTTAAATGTATTAATCTAGGTTATCTTTCCTGTTTTCTTGTGAGGTGTAAAATATGTTCTTTTTTGTCAGTATGTATCATATCAATTGAAAATCATAACCATGTTTAATGAATAAAAATATACACAAAGTAAACCAAGAGCAAATGAAGATCCAGTATTTCTGAAGGGGCTGCTGCCATCCCCATCCCATTACCCATGCTGGTTTTAGTCAACCCCATGCTGTGACCTCACTGCTGCCCCCTTCAATGAGGTTTAAGAGGTGGGGCTATAAAAAGGTGTCTCAAATCTCCTTGTTTCCATTTAATTAAAGAATACCTCTTTTATATCCTTTCCCAATTCATTTTATGTGATCACCATATCCATTCCTTATGGTGTTACTGCACTGGGCACAGGGATTTCACTCTTCACTCATGGGGCATAAATAGTCCTCCTCTCTTTTTGTCACCATGGGGGATGGATAAGCATCCCTATGCTGACCTGGGATGGAGCTGCCTTGATGTTGCAAGTAACTCAGTAGCTCTCTAGCTGCTGTTGAAGAAGGTAGCACATGATTTCTGCCATGCCAGACAAAATTCCCTGCAGCTTAATTTGCAGTGATGAAATTTTTCCTTAATGCCAATTCAATATCAAGTAGGAGAAGCACCCTGGGAAGCTGGTGATTGCTGTTGGGCCCAAGTTAAAACCTTAAAATTGCACTTGAAAGAAGAACTGTTTTTAGGCATAATTCCAATTTCCAGTCCCTCATCATTCCATTTTCTCCCTTCTTCACACAACCGGCTGCTGAGTTTGTCTCTGTCTCCAACCTACTGGACTCAGCACAATGGACAGGGACAGCAGTATAGGGTGAAGCCCTGGCATGCAAAATCAGGTCTACTCTTACCAAACATAAGTATCCCTACCTTTTCCCCGCACTGATAAAACCTGAACTCAGTGAAAGCAGTCTCAACAATTCCAACTTTCCCAGTGTAATATAAATGTATATTTATGTAGATAATCCACTTTTTTCTCATAAATTGCATTTCTTTTATATTTTTGGTGACATAATAGAAGATTTCTCAGTAATTTTAATAGGCTTTTATTTTGATAATGTTTCCATGTCAATAACTAAAACTAGAAAACAATAACTTGTTGAAATCAGATTTGTTACCGTTATGCTGTCTAGAATGGTTTACAACTGTGCATGGCTATCTCAGTGCAGACAGTTAAAAACAGGCCAGATGCACCAGACTGATGGTGTGTTCTATAATTACATTTAGCTAACCCAGGAACAAATGTGAACTCCTGGATTACTGCAACAGTCCTACCATGGAGTCACAGACAGTCTTTTTGGGCTCTCCTATCTGTCTTGCACCCAGGAAAGCTGAGCTTAGTGATAAATGGTTACTCACACCAAAAATCATGAAATAGACAAATTTCTCAGTCCCAAGAGATCAGTTGATTATCCAGATCAATTTGTGCCTTAGATGACACACCAAAACAATGCAGGTAGTCAATCCTACAGTAAACTAAGAATTATTAACTAGAAAGAAAAGAAATTAGCATTATTTACATGTTAAAGCTGGCAACATATATGCACAATGAGTTCATTCTGCGGTTCCAAATGGTGGCAGAGATGTAGTAACCTGTCAGCACTGAATATCTATTTAGGGCTAATTCAGGTTGATCCTGGGCATCTCTGCCTATTTGTTGCTTAGCTCCAGCTCTTAAAGTCCAAACTGCAAAGAAGTGAAAAATCTGTGTGACTGGGGTGCTTGGATGAGCCATACTAAAAATGCCACAGACAGGCTAGTCTGCAAGAAATAGGGCAGATAATCCCCCAAAATTGGTGGTTAATTCTATAATTGCATTCACTAAGCCAGTAACAAAAGAGCTTCTGCAATGCCATACTGCTTAACAGGAAACCAAACACTATCTCTTTTAGGCAACCCAGCTCTTTGCTCCCATATAGACAGGGAAGTATAATATAGTGAGTTAAATTAACAGCTGGATTCACCATATGTAAAGGTCACCAATCCCAAGGGAACTGACAAGTACCTCAGATCAACATGATTCTCAGATCTTACCCAGTATGCACACTGATGCCAGTCCTTTACTAACTTAAAACAAAATATATAATAATAAAAGGAACTAAAGAAGAGAGTTGCAAATGATTAAAAGATTAATATACATACAAGTGATTTTGAGTTTTAATAGCTCAGGATCACAGCAGTAATGGATACACTTCTGGCTTGTAAAAATTTCTCTGAAATCATTCCAACAAGTCAGAATCCCAAGCTCGCTTAGATATAAAGTCTGTTAGTCTTTCCATGAATTGTCCAGATTACTGAGAATTATTTAGAAGATCTCCATCCTATATCTTACACTTTCCCTCTTCAAAGTTGAAGCAGACAAAAAAAGGCAGGATCTGGTTTGAGTGTTCTGTCTTCTTGCTAGTCGACCAGACTGACAAGCCTCCTCACGGAAATTTGTCACAGAAGCCCCCCCCCCCCCCCAGGAAAACAGGCAGTGCAGATCATCTGTGGACCATTGTTTTAAAGTTAATCTTCTATTTCATCTGCATTGTAAATGAGTTCCATTTAGTCACATGAGGCCATTAGCCAGTCCTCCATTATAGCATAGATAGTTAAGATGAAGATGATATTAGTTCCCACAGCAATTAAAACATGAAAGGAACATTGTTAAATGTCGATCAAGATACAGGTAAACACAGACAAATGCACTTTGTGTCTGCCTTGATTTCCATTACTACAAATGAATGAGTTAATAATTGAGTTTAGTGTATCTCTTTGAAATTCACATACAAATAGATTATCCTAATTGCAGTTGTAATGCCTTCTGTTAATTTCCCATGGGTCATACACCTGTTGGCTGATCTGTCAGTGTTGGCATGTCATCGTTCATTTTTATTTCCTTCCATCAGCATTCAAACTGATGGGATGAGGCCTTCTGCAGGTACACTAGAATGATTGGATGGGAAAATCAACCAAGTTTTTGTCATACAATGGCCCTCTTATTTTTGGAGGAGTGGGGGCAGCCTTTCTTCCCGTATGAGTTTGCCACTTCAGAGCAGGCATTTTTATATTTATGAAATAAACAGATTCCAATTAGTAGCATGGAAAAAATGTTACAAGTGAGATTAATGCACGCAGAAACTTATAAGGATTTCATAGTCTAAGCATATCCTTACAAGTCTAACACCTGTCTCAAACAATATGAAAATATAAGGGAGCTAGTCTGGTTTCTAGATCTGCATTCATCTGTGTTCACCTGATGCTTACAGACTTGAAAACAGCTGATGCTTAGTGTTTTGGTTTCACAGTTACCATAATGAGAATAATGTTAAGTTCTTAGCCTGGTTTTAGGAGACTGGATTCAGTTCTCTGCTCCCAGACAGACTTCCTTTGTGAACTTTGACCCATCATTTAGCATCTCTGTGCTTCAATTGCCCACCTATAAAATGGGGATAATAGCACTTGGTGACCTCTCAAGGGTTGTGCTGTGAGGATAGATACATTGAAGACAGTAAGGCATTCAGTTACTTCAATAATGGGAACCATGGGAAGGCCATAGATGGCTAGTGACCTACCCAGTCTTTTCTCTATACAGGCAGATGGGACTAGCATGCATCATGCAAATTGCATTGACATGGTGTGATATTACCAGACACTTCTATGCAATTGTTACCTGACAGCAGAACTGTCTAAAATCTACCTGTAAATTGCTGAGAAATCTATTTGTCTCTACACGGTTGTCCCACCTGGAGTACTGAGACCAGAGATTTTTTTCACTGAGTTGGTATGCCTGAATGATGATGCAGGTAGACGATTAATACTCCAGTTACAATGTAGTCTCTATCTAGACTACAAAGAACGGGAGGATTTTTTGCAAGTACATTGAACATACTATATTTTTGAAAGAAGCGTATTGATGATAATGAAAAATTGTTTTCCTGTTTTTTACAGCTTGCAGGCCAGGATTCTATAAAGCATTTGCTGGGAATATAAAGTGTTCCAAGTGCCCTCCACACAGTTTAACCTATGTAGAAGCAACTTCTATCTGTCAGTGTGAAAAAGGTTACTTCAGAGCTGAGAAAGATCCACCAACTATGGCATGTACCAGTAAGTCTGATCTGTACCAGTGTTTGAAATTCCCCTCATTATCATCTTTGTTTGTTTATTTTCATTTAGTAAAGAATGCATCTCTGCATGCCAAGTCTGCGACCTATCCCCCTGCCTAAAAGAAATCAATGGAAAATGTTGTCCTTAATCACAAAACAAACAGCAGGTTTCTCTTTATTCTTAATACTTAAAACTATTGAAAAACTTTCCCACAGGAGCAATTTTCGTTTGTTTATTGGTTTGCTGTGATTTTTTTTAAAGAGAAATTAGAGAGTGTCATTTCTTCCCACAGCTAGATTACAAGATTGATGTTTGAATACCAATACGTATTTCTATTACTTAAAAAAAAAAAAAATTGTACAAGTTTCCAAAGGATAGCTGTGTCAGTCTCCTCAAAACTCTGAGGACACATACAATGTTGAAGACTAAACTGGTAATACATATTCGTTTCTTTCCTGCCTTAAATAAAAATTGTAATTATCAAACAGACGACATTTTAACAACTTGGCATAAAAGTGTAACTATGCAAAAATCACACAAATCCTAAAATGATGGAAAGAGAAGATGCAGTCAGTCATATGAAGATACAGTTGAACCCGGTGCCACTTCCACGGCTTTGAAAAGACCATCGTTCTTCACCTAGTTGTGATAATGAACACTACTTAACCTTTTCAAAATAAAATGCTATAATCTCTGATAGGAAATAAAACTAATGCATGAAAACCTAGAGCCAGAAATTCTGACTGCAGAAAGACATTTGTCACCTTATTGGATCAATTTGCTCATGTCTGGAGACAATGTAAAAATATAAATTTTCTTGTCAGTTAATCAAATAGTTCCCTGGAATTTCAGAGTTAGTTCATTATTCACTGATGTCAATTTATTGGTTTCAAAGTTACAATATCTGTTCTATCTAAGAGCATAGAATCAGTGACTGTAGTAGACTATTTTAGCTACAGAATATTATTACTTTACTTAATGAAGACATGTCTGACTTGATTTGGCAGAATTTTCTAAGATCTCAAGCCTTCTTTGTAGAGATGCTTTATCTCTAGTAATAGGCTGCATGATTCTTTCAAATTGTGTTTTGATATACAATGAAGTTGTCTTTAAGATAATTCTGTGAATTTTCAGCACATTCAACATTAAGTGTACAAAACCCCCTAAATTTATTTTTAAACAAATCCAACAAAGCTAAATCTGTTTTGCACACTCCAAAGAAGGTAGCATTCAATTACTGGGAAATAGAATCATTTTAATATAAATAAAACCAGTTTAACATATTGAAGTGAGAGAGATATGGAGTTTTGAATGTTAGTTCATTCTTATCAGTTGATCAAGTAACATTTTTTGATATATTGAGCTAAAATTGGTTCTGTCAGAGCCAGAAGTTAATGAAGAAAAGAAACATTTTGGTATTATCTGCAAATAAGAGACGGTCACAGTTAAAGAGGACAAGTACAGATGGTGAGAACAGAAGGTGCCTAGTGGTAGAGAAATGTCCATTTAGCAATTAGAAAAAGCATATGATTAGTTAGAGGATGGAGAAGATAGAGTCACGTGTTTAGCATTTCAGCATGCTATGCCAGATGATCAGGAATAATGTCATGTTTGACCACATTAAATGGTCATTATGTATATAAACTCTGATATTTCACTAGGCTGAAACTAGAAGAAAATGATCTGTCCTTTCAGGGTCAGTAGCATGTAGGCTTAAATTACATATTTGAGTCTGAACATCAAGCATTTGAAATTAAGTGTTTGATTCTGATTTCTTATACTATGCTTACATAATTTCAAATGCTAACTCACAATAAACAACACAGATGATATTCTTTTTTTGAAATGTGTTAATAGTTAGTTATGTAGAGAAACTACCAGTGTCTTCAAGCTGCAAAATGAGAACGAAATAAATCCTTGGGGTTTTTTTTTATTTTGTTTATAGTGCCTATAATTTTAACTATATATATTTGTTTGCTATTTATCTTCCCTTTCTGACCCATTTAATTGTATAACGATGCTTTGTGAGGGCGATATTGCTTTTTCATTCATGGAATCTCCTAAGCACCACAAACCAGAATTAATGAAAGATTCAGAACATCCCTTTGATATGAGTATCATTCCCACTTTAAAGGTAGATAAATAGAATCATCGAGGTTAGTGGAGGAATAACTTAACACACAGTCCCTTGCTATGATTTATGTTTTATTTGGCACTCAGTATATCATGTACCCCTACTTACATGTTTGGGGGTGTTCAAATAGGCAGCCTGCAGGTCAAATGTGGCCTGCAAACCTCTTCCATCTGGCCCATGACTGCACTCCCTGAGAATGTCTATACTACAGTTTTAAGTTAACTTAAAGCTCTGGCCACACTGGGAAGGTATTAAGCTGACTTAAGCATTTGCTTAAGTCAAATTAACTCACTTGAAAAGTCAACTAAGCAGTTAAGTCGACTTAAGCTAACTCCTGGGCTACACTGGCTTAAGTTGATTTAATTGGCCTCCTAGCTATTTGAAACATGGGGATGGGGGCTGATGAGAAGGCACAGAACAGTTGGCAGTGTACCCATGTCTTAGCCCCAGCCTCACAGCCCTGTGTCCTAGAACTACAGCATTCCCCTGACCTGATCCAGAGTCTTTCCTCTTCTCAGCCCAGTGCCACATCTCTCTCCTTCCACTGATCTGATCTGGCATCTTCCCCCTTCTCAGCTCAACCCCGCATCTCTCCCCCCTTCTGCAGCCTGACCTGATCTGACATCTTTCCCCTTATCAGTCAGGCCCTGCATCTCTCTCACTCTCCAGACTAACCCTACGTCTCCCCCCACCTTCTCCAGCCTGACTCGGTGCGTCTCTCCTTTTCTCCAGCCCAACCCTGCCTGGCTCTCCCCTTGCCCTTCTGAGCCCAACACCCTGACGTTGTTGTGAAACAAACGAGTCCTGAGCCACTGTTTAAGACTAGCAAATGTATTTATTGGATGAGCTTTCATGGGAGAGAATCCCACTTCATCACATGGTTTGAAGATAGGGGAACTTACAGAACGATAGGAAATAAATGCAGGGGAATGTAAGACATAGGATCAGGTCACACTAAAAGCAAATCAAAGCAGTTGTTAGGATTCAAACATGGGGAAACAGCACATAGAAAGAAGGAAAGAGAAAAGTTATTTCTTTTAAATTAGGTTGTGTGAAAGCAGGATTAAATTGTGACTATGAATTTTTTCCCCATTACAACAGGTGATTAGATTTCATCTTCCTCTAGGTGCTGTTTCCCAGGGTTTGAGTCTTAACAACTGTTGCACTCTGCTTCTGCACTGGCAGTTGCCCTGAGGCACCTGGTCCAGAGCCGGAGGAGTCTCGATAATGCAGGAAAGGTGTGGAGTGCTGTGCTGGCACATTGCTGGGCTACGTCAGGCTCCCTGGGCTCCCTGTTGCCACACAGAATATGGAGGGTGGTGTGGTCACTCACTTCCTGTAGTAAAGGAGTGGCAGGGAGAGGGGCACTTCTGCTGTGGTGCACTGTGAGCCAGCTACCCACAATGCACCACTCCTAGGGTGACCTAGCAGCTGCCAGTGTGGATTCAGGCAGTCTCCTGGCATTTTGAGTGTAGGTGCTTGTTAAGGAGATGCACCTCAGCGGTGCTGCATCCCGGTGGGCAGGGTACTTTTGACAGTGAGGTCCAGTCCAACCTCTCCTATGCTCAGCGTCTTCTGGCTCCACCAGACGCAAAGCTGAGTCCGACAGGTGTTAGCCTCCAGTCCTTTCACATTAATAGTTCTGGGCCTTCAACCCCCAGCAGGGGTAAGGCAAGTCCCAATATTAACAGTTGTGGGCCTTCAATCCCCAGCAGGGGTAAGGCGAGTCACAGTAGTAACAGTTGTGGGCCTTCAACCCCAGCCAGGGGTAGGGCAAGTCACCCAGTAGCCCAGACGGTGGCAGGGGAGGGAAGGGGAATTCAGGCCTGCCTACTCCACTGCGTTCCAGCCCAGGGCCCTAACAGTGGCTGTGCCCAGCCAGTGGGTCAGTTGACTCCAGCCAAAACACTGACACCATCTATCAGCGCTACACTCACCAGCTGCCCCTGAGCCACTTCCTCCTGACTCCCCCCTTGGGTACTTTCCAGGTGTAGTTCCAGGTCCTCCAGATAAGTTCCCCAGGGCATCCTGGTAAAACCTTCACTGTCAACCGGTGGCAGGGCCGGCAGCTCATCTGCATCGTCCGCCAGTGGGAGTTCCTCCAAATTTGAGGGTCCCGAGGCAGTCAGCTCTCTGGCCTCCTTTTCAGAGGGAAGCTCTTCCAGATCCTCATGAGTGTCCAGTGGGGACCTTTCCTCCAGACTTTCTGCTGACGGAAGTTCTTCTAGCTTTTCCTCTGGGGGATTTATCTCCAGGGGGTTCACCAGCCAGTGTACCCCGTCGTGGCTTTCCCCGGGGGAAGCATCTCGCCATCGGTCAGGCCCCGGCGGCTCCCTGGGACGGAGGTCTGCCAGCTTCAGCAGCCATCTCCCTCTTTGCTTCCCCCAGGGCTGACTGGTCCAGCCCCTTATATAGTCCTCACGCTCTTTTGAGCCAACACTTTGGTTCTGGGCCGAACCCTTATGCAATGTCTCTTCGGGCCAGCAGGGGGAGTGCTGGAAACTAGGTACCTCCTGGACGGCGAGTATCTGTTCCTCCCCGCTATACTCCCCCCACTCAAGACTAGCTCTGAGGGTCCAGAGCGGAGTTCGGCCCCTTCTCCTGTATTGGACAATGCATCTGCATTGACATGCTCCTTTCCCGCCCAGTGCTGTACCGTATAGTTATACAGTTGGAGGGTGAGGTACCAGCATAACAGCCAGGGGTTAATGTCTTTCATCTGCTGCAGCCAATGTATGGTCTGCATGGTCTGTAATGATGGTCACCATGTTTCTGAGTAGTTAGTATTGCAAGGCTTCCACTGCCCACTTGACCGCTAGAGCTTCTCTTCCGGTGGTGGCATACTTTTGTTCCCAAGAGAACAGTTTACAGCTGATATATAAAATAGGATACTCCTCCCCATTCACCTCCTGAGCTAAGACTACCCCAAGGTGTACTGTTGAAGAATCTGTTTGCAGCAAGAAAAGGCGTTGAAAATCTGGGCTGTATAATACTGGATCAGAGCACAAGGCTCCTTTTAATGCCTGGAAGGCATTCTCACCAGGGTCTGTCCAACGTACATGCAGTGGCTGCGTCTTTTGAAGGAGGTCTGTCAAAGGAGCTGCAAGGGTGGCGAAATTAGGGACAGACCTCTGGTAGTACCCGGTGAGGCCCAGGAATTGTTGTACTTGTCTGTTGCTTACAGCTTGTGGGTATTCGCAGACGGTTTGGATCTTGTCCACCAGGAGCTGTACCTGACCTTTACCGATAGTGTAGCCGAGATATGTCATCTCTTGTCATCCCACTCAGCACTTCCACAGGTTTGCAGTCAATCCAGCTTCTCTAAGAGTACGCAGAACGGCTGCTACTTGAGGGAGATGTTCTTCCCAACGTTGGCTGTGGATTACCATGTCGTCAAGATAGGCAGCTGCGTAGCCATGGTGGGGTTGCAAGAGGCGATCCATCAGTTGCTGGAAGGTGGCAGGTGCCCAGTGGTGACCGAATGGCATTCATACAAATTGATAAAGGCCACTAAGCATGGCAAAGGTGGTTTTCTCCCTGGAGGTGGGTTCCAGGGGAATTTGCCAATAGCCCTTAGATACGTCTAGGGTTGTAAAGTAATGCACCTCACCCACGTGGTCAAGAAGTTCATCTATCCAAGGTAGTGGATAGGTGTCAAATTTACAAATAGCATTCACTCAGCGGAAGTCGATATAAAACCGGGTTGATCCATCGGGTTTTGGGACCAGTACGATGGGCTACACCATTCACTGGCCAAAGGTTCAGTCACTTCCAGGCCCAACATCTCTTTGACTTCCTGCTGTACTGTAGGCCGTAAACTTCAGGGTATCAGCTGGGTACCAATACCGACAATTGTTCCTGGAGGGGTCTGAATCGTGTGCTGAGCCCGGTTGGTCTGTCCTGGCACTGAGATAAATGTGGTGGTGAAGGTCTCCAGTAGATGTTGAGCCTGTTCTTGCTGCTCTCTTGTAAGGTCTGGTCTGAGGAGTGAGCTCCCTTCGCCTTTGGGGGTTGGGATCTGTGGTCCTAACTCAGGGTCTGGTGGGTACAGTGCTATGAGAAGGTGCTCCCGCTCCCTCCCTTGAGCCCTCTCTTTGGTTGTAGGCCGAACCTTTATGCAATGTCTCTTTGGGCCAGCAGGGGGAGTGCTGGCGACTAGATACCTCCTGGACAGCGGCTATCTGTTCCTCCCTGCTACAGTGCTCTTACTCACTTAATAAATTCTACTTTAAACCAGCTTAACTGAGGCCTGTAGTGTAGACATAGTCCGTGAGATCACACTTCTCCTAACAGGAAGAGAGAGCATGGGCTTGCATGCCCAGCGCTCTGCAATGCCAAAGGAGTGTGATGTCTCACAGCGTCATGGAGCTTTGGGTATGTGAGACTTCACTCTGTGAGACCATACACTCTCTGTAACAGACAGAGAGAGAGAGGCAGAGTGGTATCACAGAGTACGGTTTCACATACACAGCTCTCCACAATGCCGTAAGCATGACGTGGTATTTTGATTTATAGTACATGCAGCTGACTTGAAGTAAATTTAAGTCAAATCTGGTCTGTCACGTCAAATGAGTTTTGACACCCCAATGTATTTGTTAGTTATCATAGTGAAGACTCAAGGCACAAAATTCAGATCTTAATTCTAAGCATTCCAAAAACCTAACTGAAATCCTGTCTAACAGTGACTTTTGCTGGTGAATTCAGTGGGGCCAGGATCTCAGCCTGACTCTATTCAGGTAGGAAATGATGTTTAGTTTAGGGTCAGGAACCATCTTCATTTGTGGATAAATGGACTTGCTTGGTAACAGGAAGGGAAACCACTAATGTTTGAACACCATTTGATCTGATTATTCTCTTATTCAGTCTATGCACCTATTTGCCCTTGTCTTCCAGGAAACTGTTTTACACTCCACGACCTTCTGTGGCATCTCCCACCTGGTCTTGGGAGGGTCTAGCCCATACACTGTGCAGATGTTCCTGTACACAATGCCAGCTACTTGGTTATGCCGTTCAGTGTATGCTGTTCCTGCCTGCATCTTACATCCTGCCACTATGTGTTGGTCTGTCTCTGAGACCTCTCTGCACAGTCTGCACCTTGGGTCCTGTCTAGTGTCGTAGACCCCTGCTTTAATGGATCTGGTGCTCAGTGCCTGTTCTTGTGCTGCTATGATCAGTGCCTCAGTGCTGTCTTTTAGTCCAGCCCTTTCCAGCCACTGGTAGGATTTCCCAATGTCAGCCACCTCAGCTATCTGTCGATGGTACATCCCATGCAGTGTCTTGTCTTGCCGTGGCACTTCTTTTGCTTGATCTTCCTCCCATGTCTGCTGCTGCTGCTGCCTCAGGCATTCTCTCAGCAGCTCATCTTTGGGTGCCATCTTACTGATGTACTCCTGGATGCTCTGGGTTTCATCCAGGACAGTGGCTTTGACACTCACCAAACCCCACCTGCCTTCTTTCCGGCTGGCGTACAGTCTCTGCGGGTTGGACTTGGGGTGGAAACCTCCGTACATTGTGAGGAGCTTCCGGGTCTTCACATCGGCAGCCTCCATGTCCTCCTTTGGCCAGCTCACTATACCGGCAGCGTATCTGATGACTGGCAGGGCATATCTGTTGATGGCATGGATCTTGTTCTTCCCATTGAGCTGGCTCTTCAGGACCTGTCTTATCCTTTGGTGGTACTTGGATGTTGCTGTTTTCCTTGCCTCCTTATCGTGGTTCCCATGTGACTGTGGGATACCAAGGTACTTGTAGCTGCTCTGTATGTCTGCTATGTGGCCTGCTGGGAGTTCCACCCCATCAGTCTTGACTACCTTCTCTCTCTTTACTACCATCCAGCCACACTTCTCCAGTCCGAATGACATCCCAATATCCTCACTGTAGATCCGTGTCAGGTGGATTAGTGAGTCGATGTCTCGTTCATTCTTAGCATACAGCTTGATGTCATCCATGTAGAGGAGGTGGCTAATGGTAGTTCCACTCTTGAACTTGTGATTAGCTGGCTGAGGGGGTTCAAGCCAATGCAGAACGGCAGCGTGGACAGCGTATCACCTTGGTATATGCCGCACTTGATGGCCACTTGTGCAAGCTGTCTTGAGTTGAGTTCCAGCGTTGTCTTCCACAGTCCCATTGAGTTCTTGAGGAAGGTCCTTAGTGTCCTGTTGACATTGTATAGCGCCAGACATTCACATATCCATGTGTGCGGCATTGAGTCATAGACTTTCCTATAGTCAATCCAGGCTGTGCTCAGATTGGTCTGTCTAGACTTTGAGTCTTGGGCGACTGCTCTATCTATGAGCAACTGGTGTTTTGAGCCTCTGGTGTTGTTCCCAATGCCCTTCTGAGCTGTGCTCATGTACTGGCCCATGTGGTCCTGTAGCTTGGCGGCTATGATGCCTGATAGGACTTTCCATGTTGTGGGGAGGCAGGTTATTGGCCAGTAGTTGGATGGTGCTGTTCCCTTGTGAGGGTCTTTCATGATCAGCACTGTCCTTCCTTGTGTTAGCCAGTCTGGGTGGGAGCCGGCTGCTAGCAGCTGGTTCATCTGTGCTGCTAGGCGTTCCTGCACTGCTGTTAGTTTCTTTAGCCAGTAGGTGTGGATCATGTCCGGGCCAGGTGCTGTCCAGCTCTTCATGTTCTTGACCCGCTGTTGGATGTCGGCTACTGTGAT
>ML682018.1:13710282-13724983 GCA_007922195.1 Podocnemis expansa | reverse complement strand
CCCGCTGTTGGATGTCGGCTACTGTGATGGTGACTGGTTCCTGTTCTAGGAGATTGCTGTGGTCTGTTCTCAGATCCTGCAGCCACTTTGCCCTGGTTTTATGAGTCTTCTCTTTCTGCCATATGTTCTTCCAGTACTGTTCAGTTTCTGCTGTTGGTGGCTCTGCTGTTATTGTGTTGTTGCACTGCAGTTGGGAGTACACCTTGGTTGGTTCTTTGGAGAACAGGGCATTTATCTCTTTGGCCTCTGCTTCTCTAGTGTATCTCCTTAGCCTGGTAGCCAGTGCTGTGAGCCTTTCTTTAGCAGCCTCTAGGGCTTCAGATGGAGTCAGGCCCTTGTATTTTTTCAGTAGCCAAGTCTTATCCTTAATCTCCCCACCCTTCTGTAGTTCCACCAGCTGACTAATTTCTTTCCGCGTTGCCTTGATCGTATTCTCCAACCTCATTTTCCAGGGTGGGTATGTACTGCTGTCCTTCTTGATCGTGTAGCCAAGCATCTCCAGGATTATAGAGGCTGTAGCGTATACCAGTTCATTGGTTTGAGTTATGGTGGTAGTAGGAATTGTCATTAGGGCTCTACTGGCATCTTCTAGCACACTATCTGATGGTACTTCTCCAACGAGCCTTGGTAATTGGTCTCAAGGGTTCATTGTAGCTAGTTTATCCATGATCTTATGCCTCATATCAGCTGCTGTGCTCTGTAATGGAGGGGGTGGCAGTGAAGTTCCAGCTTCAGGTGTTGGCTGCACATCTAGTTGTTCTCCTGGGTCGTCTTCTTGAGTCAGGGATGTAATGTGGAGCTGGTCTATCTCCAGTTGTGAGAGCAGCTTCCGCTTTACTATGTTGAAGCGTTGGGTAACTAGCTTTTTCTCAGTTAGTGTGGATGTAGGTCTTTTGTCCACCCATAGTTCCCTCATACGTTTCATATATCCCCTCTCATTAGGTCTACTGTTGTAGTAGCATTCCATCAATTCCAGGTTCTTTTGTCTCGTCCATGTATGGTTTGCTCCAGTAGCCCACTTATCGTCAGTGTCCTGGTTCCCCAGCATCTGGTGCGGACCTTGTTAATCCGAGCGACGTCTGAGCCGGCATGACTCTCCTAGTTCTTGTCACTCTCGTATTCGAGGTAGGCAAGTGAGGCGTTAGGGGGTCTTTTGCTGAAGGACCCCTACTGGGAAGGTAGACAGGTACCCACTGGGATTTGAACCCCAGTCTCCTGTATCAAAGGGGTGTCTTGAAGCCTGAGTACTTGACATCCCTTACTGAGCCATTACCTGAGGAAATCCACTCCATTTTACAATGCAGGCTGGAGTTAAAGTAAGCCAGAACGTACTGCAACGACATTCCAGGTCCCACTATTTTTAGGTGGTCAGCGTTCCGAGCCCTCTAAAAATAGAAAATGGAGCCGGACACTGCATTCTTCTTTGAGTAGTGTCCTGTTGGTGCTCCACCTCAGGTGTTGCGGCGTCCCTGCGCTGCTGCATGGAGTTTTTAAAAGCAGTTTGGCTCCCTAGCCGCGCATGCACAGAGGGCGCCGCTGGCCAGCTCAACAAGCCCTGAGCACACATGGCCGCTTCCCCCCAGTTCTTTTTCAACTGTCCCCGGCTCTGTCACGGACCTTTCGCCTCTCTGCTAATTTCATTTTAGGGACTCTCTTCTGTCAATAAGCCTACCCTTTTCTTCACCCTTTCTCTTCTTTCACCATAAGAAAAAAGAAAAAGAAGCCAAAAAAAAAAAAAAGTTTGCGGACTCTCCCATTCCCCACTTACCCTGCCCCCCCGCATGCCGTCACTGCTGTCCCCGCTCTTCCCAAACAAACACAAACATAAATAGCTAAATAAATAAATAAATTTTTAAAAAGAGAGAAAGAAAGGAACACCCATTAGCCAGTGAATACAAAGAAGGAACAAAACCGCGGCCAGCTAAGCTTTAAACATGTCGGCACCCACGGACCTTAAAAACTGTGTCGCATATGCCACGAGTCAATGCTAGTCTCAGATGGGCACTTCCAATGCATTCGTTGTCTCGGGGAGTCACTGAAATGTGCCCACTGTCTCAGACTAAGTACCAGGGCTAGAAAAGACGGGGAACTATGTCTCAGAGCCCTACTGATGGAAAAGTTGTTAGCCCTGACATCAGACCCGGTCTCTCATAGACTGAGTGTTTCTCATTCTGACCAAAGCCACAAGAGGCGTAAATCTTCACACACAGCTGCACCGGTGCCTAAGAAAGGACAATCAGGAGAACCCAAGTCGGTGCTAACAAAGCCCACTAAGGAGGCAATAGGTTCCTCAAGGGCTCCGGCTGCAATGCCGCTTCAGCACGGAGAGCCATTTAGTGGCTTGTCTCCTGACAAAGCCAGGCAATTGGCACAGCAGAGCGTGTGCACTCCTCAGAACCCACATTCCCCAGTTCCCAGTGAATCTCTAATGTCTTTAGCTCTGCAGCCGGCGGTTACGCAAAACACCGCACTGGCCATGACTGCACAGGTTCAGACCACCCCAGTTACTGCTAGTTTGCCAGAAGAGGCTTTTGATGACATTCCCGCTGCGATACCGGTTCCGGCATGTCCCGCTATTTTGCGGGATGGCACTCGTTCTCCTAACAGTCCACGACCCCTGACACCAAAAAAGAGGGCACATAAGTGACATCATCTATCACCACCTCACTGTATTAGCTCCTCCTCTTTGCATTCATTTAGACATTTCAGCAGATGCTCTTCTCTGGGCACATGTCACTCAGCTTACAGAGCTGACTCTCACTCAGGCCACTACTCTACAATACGATCTTATCGCCATACTAGATCATGATTCCCCTACTGGCGCTCCAGCCATTACTATCGTTCATGATACTGCCCTCATTCATCTAGTTCCTATCACCATCAATACACAAAGGCTCATAGCACAAGCTGTAGGCTTAATTATTCTCCGTCACCCGCTACAGGATCTACGCATCACCATCATCGTAGGCACACATCACTACCTACAAGATCACCTTCTTCAACGCATTCAGGAGTGGATGCTTCTGTTCACACCATGCCAACACAATTATCTCCTCGCGACACATCTCCAGCAGGGGAGATGGATAAAGAAATGGATAAGGAAATTCTTACACCTCCAAAGGTCACTCATGCAGATGACCACAGATAGTTTAATGAGCTGTTTAAGTGGGTTGCCCAACAACTAGAAATACCTCTTGACGAATTAGCTGAATCACAGCACAAGCTCTTAAAGATTTTAAACATCACAGCCTCATCCAGGATAGCACTTCCTATGGATGAAGCAATTATGGATCCTGCTAAAATAATCTGGCAGTCACCAGCATCAATCTCCTCAACTAACAAACAAACTGATAGAAAATATTTTATTCCAGCCAAAGGAATGGAGTTTTTATTCACCCACTCGCTGCCCAACTCTTTAGTTGTAGATGCAGCAAACCAGAGGAGTAGGAATCCTGCCTTTAAATTTACACCAACCAACAAGAATAGCAGGCGAATGGATAATATGGGAAAGAATGTATACTCATCTGCCACCATGATTATGAGGGTGGCGAATTACCTTGCTCTTCTTTCTAATTACAACCATACTATCTTCGAAAAGTTACTACAAATTGTACCCAATACTGCAGAAGCTAAAAGGGAACAGTTTACGTCTTTCCTTACCAAGGGACAGAGGGTGGCATGAACTTTCCTCCAAGCTTCAGTGGACACTGCGGACACCTCAGCCAGTCATCCTCAGGAGGGCAGCCTGGTTACGGACAGCAGCACTCCCATGTGATTTGCAAAATAAGATAGAGGACTTACCATTTGAATGTGACCAACTATTTTCATACAAGACAGACCAGGTGCTACACTCAGTGAAGGATTCCAAGGCCCCCCTGAGAACACTAGGCATATTTGCCCCTAATTTTAAAAGAAAGCTATTTAGGGTACAACAATACCAACATCGTTTTCAGCACCAGTACCAGCCTCAATACCAGCCTAGACAATTTGAACAACATAGAGTGAAACACCGTCCCTACAAGAGAAAGCAACAAACACAGACAGCTATAAATAATCTGCCCCTACCACTTAAATCACAAATATGATCTCTCGGTCAAGGGTCTGAGAACATACACTGAACAAACAACATACCCAACTATACTACCAATGTTGTCGGCCAATTACAGAGGTTCCTCCATGATTGGGTAGCCATCACTACAGACAGATAGATGGGTTTTGGAAATTGTACAACGAGGCCTTTCTATTCCCTTCACCAAAATTCCCCCCTTACACTACCCCTCCCAGTCCCTCTTCAGGGACCCCAGTCATGTACAAGTCCTCAGGGAGGAGGTCTCTCAATTGATAAGGGTCGGAGCAATTGAAATATTACCTCGCCACTCTTCTAGGAGGGCTTTTGATTCAAGATACTTTGTGATCCAAAAGAAGACAGGGGGATGGTGACCAATCTTGGACTTGAGGCACTTAAACAGATATATTAAAAAGGAAAGCTTTTAAGATGGTAACACTTGCTACCATTATACCTATGTTGCAGCAGGGAAATTGGTTCTCAGCCCTTGACCTAAAAGACGCATAATTTCATATTGATATTCATCCTTCCCACAGGAAATTTCTCAGCTTTATTATCGACGGACAACATTACCGATAGAGTTCTTCCCTTCGGCCTTTCAGCGGTGCCACGGGTTTTCTCAAAGGTGCTAGCCGTAGTTGCCAGTTATTTGTAGATACATCATGTCACGATTTATCCATATCTTGACGACTGCTTGATCTTCTCAAGGACATTTGACGAAGCCTCGCTTGCCACAAAATTCACCATCACACTGTTTCAAAACTTAGGACTCACAATAAACATAGAAAAGTCCACTTTAGTTCCTTGTCAGAAAATCAAATTCATAGGGGCGCTTCTAGATGTGACATCAGGCACAGCAATGCTACCACACGCTCATGCAGAAACAATAGCCGACTTTGTAGACTATCTTCAAATGGCTCTGGCAGTCCCAGCATGGTCTGTACTACAAATGGTAGGCCACATGACAGCTTCTATAGCTGTTGTGCCTTACGGAAGGCTACATATGAGACCTTTTCAATCGTGGCTAGCAACAGTTTACAGGCCACACTGACACCCGTTGCACACAATCCTCACTATACCTCTTGCGATCAAACAATCCCTCACATGGTGGAAGATTCCAAACAATCTTCTATCTGGCGTCCCTTTCACAAAACCGCAAGCATCAATAACAATAACAACAGATGCCTTCCTGATCAGCTGGGGGGCACATACCAGATCACGCAGAATCCAGGGCAAATGGACGTCAGATGAGACATCATTGCACATAAATGTTCTAGAGATGAGACCGGTCAGGTGCGCCTGCTGATTCTTCCTGCTGTGGATAAGGGGCACAACAGTCACCGTAATGACAGACAACACTGCGACCATGTTTTACATAAACCGTCAGGGCGGGGCAAGATCCCCGTCTCTGTGTGCAGAAGCCACCAAGCTCTGGGAATGGTGCTTATCCCATTCAATAACACTATCCACTGATATCTACCAGGGAACAGCAATTTTCTTGCCGATGCCTTAAGCAGAACCTTTCCATTTGCTCATGAGTGCCAACTACATGACTACGTCCTTGCACGAGTATTCCGAACGTTGGGTTTCCCATCGATAGATCTCTTTGCCACTTTTGCCAACAAGAAGTACAGACTATTCTGCTCCAGAGCAGGCACAGACCCAAGGTCATTAAGGGATGCCTTTGTTGTAAGCTGGTCAACAGGCATGCTTTATGCCTTTCCACCAATTCTGCTTATCCACAGGGTAATACAAAAAATAATTCAGGACCGTACCATAGTAATTCTAATAGCCCCTGCCTGGCCCAGGCAAATTTGGTACCCACATCCACTTGCTCTGTCAGCATGCAAACCACTCCACCTTCCAGATACTCCAACGCACCTGTACCAACACAATGTCACACAACATCATCCCTACATACATAAATTACACCTGACAGCATGGCTCCTCAATGGTTCCATGGCATGGAACTACAATGCTCCCAAGGCGTTCGAGATGTCCTGTTAAACAGTAGAAAACTGGCCACAAGGAAGTCATACATTTAAAAGTGAACCAGATTCCCATATTGGTGCCATAACCATCAAACCCGCCCAAACTCTTCATCCATTCCCTGAGTACTAGACTACTTGTTGGAACTCAAATCATCACGCCTATCCAATAATTCCATTAGGATACACCTTGCTACTATAACTACCTTCCATGACAGCCTCTCGCAAATACCAAACTCGAATAATCCTATACTAAAACGCTTTTTGGCAGGTCTTCAGAGGTTGTACCCAAACATATGCCCTACCGCAGCACAATGGGATTTGACCTTAGTTTTAAAGGCCTTGATGCAAACTCCATTCGAGTCTATGTCTTTGTGCTCTCTATACCACCTCTCATTAAAGGTCACCTTTTTCGTGGCAATCACTTTAGCAAGGAGAGTAAGTGAGATCAATGCTCTTAGAGCAGATCCACCTTATATAACATTCTGTAAGGACAAGGTCACGTTGAGGCCGGATCCGAAATTCTTGCCCAAATTTGTATCAGATTTTCACATCAATCAACCCATTTATTTACCTACCTTTTACCCGAAACCACACGAGAACAGTCATCATGCCGCACTTCACACCTTAGATGTAAAACACGCTGTTGCATACTATCTCGACAGGACAAAGCAATTTAGACGGTCAAATAGCCTATTCATCTCATTCACAGAATGCTTAAAAGGCAAATCCATCTCGAATCAGAGACTCTCCAAATGGATCAAAGAATGCATTTATCTTGCTTACAAATTATCTAATCGATACTTACCTTCCGACGTATGGGCACAACCCACTACAGCTATGGCCTCCGCAACGGCATTTCTCAATAACATTCCCATAACAGACATCTGTAAAGCAGCTACCTGGTCGACACCGCATACATTCATCTCGCACTATGAATTGGATCTCCAAGCAGCCAAGGATTCTCAGATGGGCAGGGCAGTGCTATCCACTGTAGACGGAAATCCACCTCCATTCATAGAGAATTGCTACACAGTCATCTGAGGTGGAGCACCCACAGGACACTACTCAAAGAAGAAGGAGAAGTTGCTCACCTGTAGTAACTCTGTTCTTCGAGATATGTGTCCTGTAGCTGCTCCACCATCCTCCTTACCTCCCCTCTTTCCTTTTTCTTTTTTGATCTATTTCAGATGCCACTAGGTCGAAAAAGAACTGAGGGGAAGTGGCCGCGCATGCTCAGGGCTCGTTGAGCTAACCAGCAACACCCTCTGCACATGCATGGCCAGGGAGCCAAACTGCTTTTAAAAACTCCGTGCAGCAGTGCAGGGACACTGCAACACCTGAGGTGGAGCAGCCACAGGACACACATCTCGAAGAACAGAGTTACTACAGGTGAGCAACTTCTCCTTCTGCGGCCCATCACTTAAAAACAGCACTGCAGCACAGTCCTCTGGTTCCATTTTCTAATTTTTGGGGCCCGCCAAACACTGAGCGTCTAAAAATAGTAGGCCCCGTAACACCATTTCAGCATGTTCTGGCAGGGCAGGGAGCTAGATCTGGCAGAGAGATTTTAAATCTCCTGCCCTGAGCCTGCTGACTGAGCATGTGCAGAGCCTCTGAGCATGCTCAGTCAGAGCAGGCTCTGTGTGGAAGCCTCAGCCCATGCCAGGACTGCTCCACATGGTGGCCAAGTAAGGGGCCCAAGGGGGGTGGTTCGGGGGCAGGCAAGACAGCCCAGTGGGTAAGGGGCATGGGAGAGGGGGTTGGCCCAGTGCAGCAGGGAAAGACAGCACGGCAAGGGGTTGGGGAAGGCTTGTGGGACCAGCAGTGAGATGGGGGGGGGTTCAGGAGGGAGTTGGAGAAATGTTTGGAGGACCAGCAGTGATTTGGAGGCTGGGAGCTGTAGCTGGGGTGGGGGGGCTAGGCGTATGTGCTAGGCAGAAGCTGGGGTCGGTGGAGGTTGGCCTGGACCTGCGTGAAGAAGGGCCTGGAAATTTAGGGGGATTCCGGGGCTTACCAATTTATACTTTAACCCCTGAATGCAGGAACAGGCTGTGGGGTACTATGCAGCCCTAAGACAATCAGTCATGTGGTGGATGATCCAGCCTGCACACTGGAATAGTTTCTGCAGCCCTCCATGTGTCTAGCACAGGGTACTGTAACAAGGATTGATCCTTTTAAGTTCAGACCTAGGGCTACCAGCTGTAGCCTTTGCCAGTCTGTGCATGGCTAGTGCAGAGACCCCTGCTGCTCTTTGTGAGGTTTAAATGATACAGCATAGGCTTTGTTCACTTTCACGATGTGTTTCACACAAACCAAATCATCACAGCATATACATTCTTATGTATAAAGTAGCTGATATTTAGTCTTAGCAATAGTTGTTTAAAAAAAAAAAAGATAGAAAGAAACCTGAACAGTCGTGATGCTTGCTGCGAGGACAGGATAAAAGAAATCCTTCATTTTCAGCAATTTATTTTTTGCCTTAAAAAAAAAAACACAATATAGGAAAATCCCTAAGAGCTTTGCACACAGATGTCTGCATAAGGGTTATTGCTGCCAAGTTTTTTCAAGGTGTCAAATAATCTTTGTATAATTTATAAATGATAACAAAACAATCAGACCACATTCATAAAAGCATAGTGACACATAATTTAGCTGAATCTAAGGATTAGAATTAATTGTCTCTTTTTGTTCCAAGTTCTAAATCTTAGTAAATGATTCACTGCATGTCATTACAGCTTAATATTTGCATGAAATCACAGTTTAGCTGGCATAATTTAACGGCAATTAAAAAGCTATTTAATCGTCATGCAAATTGGCATGAGGGCCCTTGAGTATGAAGGGTGTTGGGTTTTTTCAGTATCTGCAGGCGGACAGTTTTATACTTCCAGACACTCCCAATATAAATGATAACATCCTTCCTATTTATGGAAGTAGGAATACTCAATTCATGTTTTGTATTATAACTAAGGAAAAGCCACAAATCCTGAATATATTACATCCTACTATGAAATTAAAAGACAATAACAGCAAAAGTCACATAATTTTATGTACAATATTCATTCCTTTACTGATTGGAGAATGACAGAAATCTAACAGAAAATCAACATAGATAAAGCCAAGGAAATAAAAGAGCCATGCTTTTGATATTTGGATCTATTTTAATTACTTTGTTTTGGCCTGCCAGATCCAGTCAAGTATTGAAGTGAAGATGAGGTACAATGATAATCATAATATTTATCCCTTCTGTAGCACTAAATTAAACCCACTTTACATATATTGGCTGCAGTCCTTCAAACAATTACATGCATGCTTAGCTATAAATACATAAGGATTTCCATTGACTTTAACGGGTGTAAAATTAAACACATGTAAGCATGATCAGAGCTATTAAAGATGATCCTCTGCTCTTTGCTTAGTTGAAACTCTCTATTGTCCTTAACAACAGGCCTTTTTTTAGGTATATTCATTTTAAAATCCTCATAACATATTTCCTGGATAAATAGGCATAAATTATTCCTATTTCTCAAATGGTCAAATACTTACAGAGCATTTAAGGACTTAAAAATCTTTAAAAGGGTTTGTTAATTTTTGAAGCCTCCATTTTTTAAGCGCCTCAAATTTAGACACCTGGAATCTAATGTTCAAAGATTTGTGAACACACACAGGTGCCCAATCATGACATTTGAAATGGTAGGATCAGCACATCTATCTCAAGCTGAGGATCTTAACATTGCAGCATGCAAAATGAGTGGCTGTTTTAGAAAATTTTGTCAAGTTAGTAGTCCCAAGCTTATAAACTGAGTCAGTGTATCACTAAGTAGCCTGAAGGATAAAAATGATGACAGACAGTTGGTTAATGTAATTTCTTGTGGTGATGAATTACTTTTTTAAATATTTTAATTTCACTTTTGCAGTATCAGACATATTTCAGTGTCACATTTATGAATCAGGAAATGATTGTTTAAAGCATTTGTATCTATAAACTTAAAAAAAAAAGGTGGAATCAAAAAATGAACTACTTTGCTCAGTTTCAGAAGTTGTTACTTTTTCCCCATGAATGAGCCTTAATACATCTGACCCTTACCCTACTGTTAGAACTAAGCTTCTAAATTGTTCCCTGCTGCCTGTAATAGTAACTGATCCCTGCTCAGAAAATGTGTGAGTAGTGAATTCAATATTCTACATAGGCAGAGATACTCATGATCACCCACCCAAAAATATTCTTTACTAAAAAATAAATCTATTTAACTTGCATGTGTTCAGACATAGCATCTAATTTACCACCATCCTCAATAAAAAATTCATCTTAGTAAAACCACATTGTTTACTTTAAGCAAGTATAAATAAATACTTGTAATGAAATAACCACTAAAATACTTAACTAAATTTCCTAAAAAGCCACAATACTTATCGTCAGAATTCACAATCTCCCACATCACCACATATTTAAAAAAAATATATATATATATACCTTTTCTTCTTTTACAAAGAGCTCCAAATGACAAGAACATGCAGGAAAAGCAAGTATTTTTCCAACTCTGGTGTTGCTGTAAAAGGTCACTTACAAACTATTCCACAAGATACAATGCTTTCAAAGCATGCATAAATCAATACATTGTATAGTAACCTTCTCTGGGCTAAATATTATTCCGGTAACTATATAATCAGCCTTTTATTTATCATTCCCTAGAGAAACCAGCAATTGCTTCTGAACAGATATGTTTTCTTAGTATTCAGGATCTTTTAAACTTTCCTGTAGTCTTAGACTGAGAAATGTATATACACACACGCCCTTTAAAATATTGACAGTGATGGGTATATGCACCAGTTCTGCAATCCACACTGGATTTGAAGACTCTAGGCCAGAGGTGTCGCTGGCGCTGGTCACCTGGGGAACGTGCCGCACATCCCAGCGCCAGTGCTCCGTATCTCTGGCCCAATCAGGCTGGAGATCCGGGACCCAGCTGCTGGTGGCCGTGGCGGCCCCATCCCCAGCTGAGGATCTGGGGCCTGGCTGCCCACGGCTGGGAATCCGGGTCCTGGCTACCTGCGCCAGCAGCAGCCCCATCCCTGGCCGGGGATGCAGGACCCCACCTCCTGCAGCCGCTTCTGGCCCCGGCCCCGGCCCCAGCTGAGGATGCGGGGCCTAGCTGCCCGCGGCAGCATGGCGGCTGCTGGCCCTGTCCCCCGCCAGGGAGTGGGGCCTGCGGCCAGGGGTTGGGGCCTGGGCCCGTGCCCCGGGTCCCTCCCCAGGCCAGCGGCGCCCCTGCTCTAGGCACAGTATTGAAACCAAATATTTAGATTGCAATCAAATTATTGTTAGTACTTAAGTTATTAGTGTGGTACTAATGGGGTACATAATTTAGCACTTAACAGACAAACTAAGAAGACAAGAAATCTTTTTCAAAGGACTTTGGTCTGTGGCCATCAGAGTGCAGTGAACTTTGTATGGGTGGATCCCTACACCTGTGTGTATTCCTGTTGGTGGTGGTTGGATGTGGAGCTACTCAGAGCTTATTGCAGGATCAGAATGTAAACTCCCTTATCCTGCAATCAGTACATGTGACTATCATTGCACCTGTGACTTGTTCCATTGGGTTCAATGAAACTATTTGTGTATATATAAAGTAATTTGTGAACTGGTATTTACCAAATCAAAGTTTAATTAGAGCAATAGCAAGAAAAGTAGGTAGATATGGAAAGGAGGAATGAGTGAAGGAAATATTGCTCCCTCCTACAGTATAATTTCTACTGTTTTCGGAGTCTAGTTATGGAAAAAAAGGTGGAAAGAGAATGATTATTGGTAGACCACTGTTTACAATATTTTTAAAGCCAAGAATTGTATTTTTTGACTGGAAAAAAAAAGAAGTTTCAAGTGTGAGGATGTAGAGCCTGAGGATTTGCAGGGAAGAAAAGTGGCTTACTTATCATGCAACCTAAAATCAAACTGTTAGTCTTTTCCCCCTTATTCTCGTAATTTAGTTTGCAGCATTAATATTGTCTCTCCCTTCCTCTGTTTATCTACATCAATATCTATATCTATATTGATAAATATCTTTTACCTTTTGGTATCTTGTTATCTTAAAGGCATTATTTTCTGTTGCTTTGTGTAATAAGTTGCTTTGAAGGCACTATTTCAGTATGAATCAGTGGAAACATGTTTCATTACTGGAAAACTAAATTCTTATCATTCTGACAATCCAATCTATAATAGTATTATGTTTGTTAGAGAACAAAACAGGGAGTCCCAGAGGAAGATTGGCTTGAGTGTTACCCTTTATTGCCTCCTCATTGCACCTCAATAGGTGGCAAGGAGGAGACAACAAGGAAAAGAGCATTACAGGTCTTCTATGGTTAAAAATATGCAAAAGTTTACATTTTCAGCAACTCCTGAGAGACCCATTTGGTTACACTAACACCTAAAAAAATGGATATTAATAGCTATGTGATGAATATAATTAACCATGCCTCTGTTTTCTGTTTATGAGTTCAGCATATAGTGCAGGTGCTTTATCTTCAAGTTCATCATTTTTTTTGCAACAGAAATAACTTCACATTCCTTAGCAAGCAGGGAGGAAAGGGGTAAAAAAGTTATATTCAACATTCCCATCCAGAACTTCATATAGGAGGTGGGAAGATAGCATACATCTAGTTATATTTCTTATACAAGTTGTGAGAAGGGAAAAGAGGAAAAGGAAGTTTACATGTCTTTTTAACTAGAATCTCATTTACAGAACAGCAAGGCTTGCCTGTGCTGTGACCCCATTACTATAGTAGGTGTCATTCAGACCAGGTGTTCGATGTAACCCTTTCCGACTATGATGTTGATATGCACCATATCTGTGTTGGTATTTCATACTACACTGTACATACTATAGTATTGGATACAATTATTTTGTGTACAGTACTTTTAGACTTTGGAGTGGAATAGCCATTATTGTTATATTGTGCAGATGTTGTGGGCAGTCTGCTTTTTCTGCTCCATGTGCCGGAAGGACTAAAGCCATTTGTACACTGAGGAGTGGAGTTGATCTAGGTTAATTTGACTTTCACTTGCTGAATTCTGAAATTCATATGAGCCTGATCACACCATGCTCCTTGCATCAGGCTCCTGCATCTCCGCTAATTATGGTTGGTTCAGCATTCAAAGCAATGCACCACAGGTAGCTATCCCACAGTGCAACTAGAGGCTTGTGGGAAAGTTGTCATTCTCCCATGATGCAACATGCTTCTCCCCCCCCTTCTTGTCACAAACAAATGTGAATTTTTTGCATTGTTTTTCTGTGCCAAACATAGAGAGGCATTGAGCCTGCTTAGCTCTACACAATCATTGCGAACATTACAAATACCTTGTGCCTCATTCTGCAGTATTTTCAAGGGTGAGACAGGAGTCATCATGCAGGAAACTACAGTGTTACTGAGGCTGTCCTGCTGCAAAATAATTCCTACTTGTTGCAGCCTGTCATGCATCATCTTCCATTGGTGAAGTGCCAGTTGCAGTTCTGGGAAATGAGCACAGACTAGCAGGATTGTGTAATAGTGACTATGTGGGATGATGAGCAGTGATACAAAACTTTCATATGTGGAAGGTCAAGTTCCTTGAACTTTGTGCACAGCAGTTCAGGCCCTGGAGCATGTGAATGCTCATTTGAGACCAACTCTCATGGTGGAGGAGTGTGTGGTCCTCACTCTGTGTAAGTAGCAACACTAGATTGCTACTGATCAGTTGGAAATCAGTTTAGAGTTGGTAAATGCACTCTGGGAGCAGCCATGATGCAAGTGTCAGGTCATTAATAGACTTCTGCTATGAAGGTTAGTGACTTTGGGAAATGTGCAGGACATATTGGACAGGTTTACTGAAATGGGTTCCCAAAGTGGGAAGTGTGGGGGTAGATGGAACACATATCCCTATATTAGCTCCAGACCACTTTGGCACAGAGTACATAAACCACAAGGGATACTTCTCAAGGACCACAAGGGATGTTTCACTAACATCAATGTCAGGTGTCCTGGAAAGATGCATTGCACACACATCTTTAGGAACTCAGGTCTTTTAAAAAAAAATACATGCAGGTACTTTTTTCCCTAAGCTAATATATATGTATAGAATGTTGAAATGTTAATAGTAATCATGGGGGATCATGTCTACCCACTGGTGCCCTGGCTAATGATATCCTACATCGACACCTGGAGAGCAACAAGTGTTTCAAGAAAGGTTCGGCAAGTGGTGATGAAATGTGCATTGGGCATTTAAAATGGTGGTGGAAAGTGCATTTTAATATTTAAAAGGCAGACAGAACTCTACTCTCTTGACTTGACCATAGTGGTAAAACAAAAATTGAACAGTTACCTGTCTTTGTGTGCTCCGTAATTTATGTTAAGCATAGTGAAAAGTTTCCCCAGGGTTGGTTTGTAAAATGACCCATGAAGTACTGTGTAGCAGGGAAGCACTGACAAAAATGTATTTTTTTCAATGAATAGCAGTAATACTTGTGCCGGTCAGTGTTGTGTGCTTACTTTCCATCTGCCACACTCTTTTTTTTCCTGTATTGACAGCACACAGGCTATGAATGAATAAAGACTTTTAAATATTTATTTATATATATATATATGTATATATATATATATATATATATATATATAT